>CM025855.1:35025369-35357826 GCA_003952965.2 Morella rubra
GTCTTCCTCTTCTCCTTTAAATACACCCGTTTGGCCAACCATCATCCCTTTATCTCTCTCTCTCTTATTTATTTTTTATTTTTTGGCTTTTTGGCTCTTTTCTTTTTGGTTTATCTCGTCGTCCATTGTTGTTACCTCCAAGCTTTCTTTAATTTCATTTTCATTTTTTAGAGTAGTTTTCTTTATACTTTATGAATCTAGTGTCTTGGATCTCAATTCCTTGAAACTAGAATCAAGTTCTTGCCCTTAAATTTTCCGTAGTTCCATTTCAATAAGTTTAGTTTCTTGTTTTTAACTTAAAGCTTGGGTTGTAATGATAAAATATTACTTAATCCAAGAATCTTATGAAATTTTATTCATTTCTAGTCATTTACATTCCACCTTTACTTTCCACTCTTTAATTTCCATAATTTACTTTCTGCTCTTTATTTTCCGTCATTAACTTTCCACTCTTTAATTTCTGTCATTTACTTTTCCACTATTACTATATTCATTTACTTTAAAGTTTTGTCATTGTTGTGCTTTATATTCTTGTTCAACTTTCAATATCAAATAATATGAATCTGAAACTATATTAGTAACTCTTTATCTTCATCTTTTAAACTCATTGCACATATCACTTTTTCATTTTCTCTTTATTACTATTTCTCCTTATTTCTTCGCTGGTTTGAAATAAGTCCATTTTTTCTAAAGTATACGATCTGTGCTTTTGGAGTGATTATTACACGACACAATTCTTGACATTGGATACCTTTTGCTGCTAAAGACCCCACAAGAACTTTATTACGTATGAAAGGTCATTAGCCACCCTAGATGGTGGAATAGAATGAATAAAATGACGCACTACTTAGTTAACATCTACTACAAATAAATTGACCAAAATTAATTGTTTATGCAAACGTCTATAAAGTTCATTGTAATATGACTCCAAGTACAATCTGGAATAGGCAAGTGTTGAAGTAAACCCTCAAGAGCAATGTTTTTATGTTTTGCTTGCTGAATGTTTCACTCTTTGATATACTTCCTAACAACTCCCTAATTGAGTCATTCTAATAGTTTAATCTAAGATCATCAAAACCAAGCAGTTGTGGAAAAAGAAATGGCTGATAGGGTTGGGTCAATAGCGCTTTGTTCCTTTCTGGACAATGCTTATGTCACTTTGTTCTCTCTTCCCCTTTTATACTTTACTTTAAAAACATGCCTTAGCAGTTTAGTCAACCACTTCTGTTGGAAGGGTGTCTCTATCTTCTGTTCAAGAAGATACTTCAAACTTTGTTGGCCTCTTCTTACAACAAAGATTTTCCCAGTTAAATAGGGTCACCATTTTTGTACTGCTGAAACCACCTGTCGGTAGCTCTTTTTCATAGGTTGACAATTGACATGGTTGTTATCTTCCCCTTAAGAGCCTGTCTAAAGTAAGCAAGGAGTCTTCCGCTACGCATCAGAACTGCCCTAAAACCCCACAAGCATTGTATTCCAAGATAAAAGGGTTAGAAAAATCTGGTAAAGCTAGATCTAGAGGTTGAATGACTGTAGTTTCAAGATCCTGGAAGGCCTCAGTAGCTGAAGGAGACCACTAGAATGCATTTTTCTTAAGTAAGGCAGCCAATAGGGCTGCAATCAACTTATAGCCTTTTATTTTCTATAGCACTCAGTCAACCCCAAAAATATTCTAAGGAATTTTAAAGTAGTGGGGAGGAACCAGTCTAGCATTGATTGGATCGTATAAGGGTTTGCTTTCACTCCTTTCAAAAACTTTTTTTTTTTTATAAGTAAGCAATTTTATTAGAAAAGTGATGTAGTTAAAGGATTATACCAAAGATTACTTAATCCAAAACAAGCAAGAAAATAAGAAATCAACAAAATTACAAAAGGGCAGCCTAACACGGGTATCCAACAGAAAAGAGTAAGTCAAAAACCCTGCAACTTAGCCAAGGACAAAGAACATCTTCAAAACATCATTGTTATGCTCCCTCCAAAGGCACCACCAAACACAAGAGGGAATCATTCTCCAAATAGCCTTAAGAAAGAGTTGGAAAGATTCCTCTCCTAACTCCACAGCACATTCACCACCTTCCCAGGCATAACCCAATGAAAATTCACAATACTAAGAATATGATTCTAAAGTCCACGCACCACGGGACAAGGAATAAGCACATGGTCAACCGATTCTCCGTCACAACGACAAAGATAGCACCAATCAGCAAGGTACACTCCCTTTCTATGAAGATTATTGGTAGTAAGAATTCTCTCATGCATAGCCTCCCACACAAAGAAGGAGACCCTTAAAAGGCATTTCAAGCTCGACACCCCTCTCAATGGAAAAGACAAATTAGTCCTACCCTCAAGGAGAGTATACATAGACTTCACCAAAAAGACCTTATCCTTAGAGCCCACCCAAGACAACTTGTATTTTGCTCCTCTCCTAAGATTCGTCCCATACAAAATGGAGAAGAACGAAAAAAAAACCTCCAACTCCCATTCATTCACCGATCTATGAAAAGGAACACTCCACACTACATGACCAACATTCCCCACCAAACATTCCACCACCGTAGCCTCCATGCAGTGAGCCAAAGTATAAACATCAAAAACTCAATAGACAAAGGTTTATAGCCACAAAAAAAAAATCATGCCAAAAACTAACCCTTCCTCCGTTGCCCACCAAAAATCTGATATGCTTACTAAAGTCACCCCAACCTTTGCCAATGAATCTCCAAAGACTAACACCGTAAGCCTATCTCTCTCACACCCATATTTTGCAACAATGACCACCCTCCAAAGCCTATCTCTCCAATAAGCAAAACGCCAAAGCCACTGACTCAAAAGAGCCATGTTGAACACAATAATACTTTTGACCCCAAACCCTCCATTCTAAAATGGAGAGCGTACCATATCCCACTTCACAGGGTGAAATTTGTGCACATTCCCATCACAACCCCAAAGAAAGTCCCTCTCGATCTTCTCCAACCTCTTTGCCACCGCAACTGGGATAGGAAACAAAGATAGAAAATAAGTCGGGAGGCACGAAAGTGTAAATTTGATGAGAGTAAGCCTTCTCCCCTTAGAAAGATACATATGCTTCCATCCGGCAACGTCCTTTCTATCCGTTCAAAAATCTCATCCCAAATATGGACGCACTTAAAACTGGCACTCAAAGGAAGCAAAAGATAATTCATACGCAAGGAGGACACGTTGCAGCCCAAGACACATGCTAGCTCCTAATCATTATTGATGCAACCAATGGGGATAACCTTGGACTTAGACAAATTAATTCAAAGACCAGAGACCGCCTCAAAGCACAAGAGAAGGCATCTAAGACCTCAAAAGTGGCTCACCTCTACCTCACACAACACCAAGGTGTCATCTGCAAAAAGCAAGTGAGATACTCACCCCCGGTCGGAACCACCTCCTACCTTAAAACCCTCTATACCACTATGCTCCACCACCGTCCCCATCATGCAGCTAAACGCTTCCATGACAATTACGAACAAGAGGAAAAAAAGGGGATCTCCTTATCAAAACCACGGGAGCTACTAAAAAAACCTTTCAAGCAGCCATTAACAATCGCCAAAAACTTCACCATCGATACATAGAAAAAGATCCACCAACACCATTTTTCACCAAAATCACACCTACAGAGAATGTACAGAAGGAAATTCCAATTCACATGATCGTAGGCCTTATGAACTTCCAACTTACATAACATTCTAGGCACTCCCAACCTCAACCTAGAGTCAACACACTCATAGGCGATAAGCAGAAAATTCATAATCTGTCTACCCCTAACAAGAGCATTCTGTGAAGATGAAATAATCATTCCCAATAGAAACATCAGCCTATTAGCCAACACCTTGGCTAAGATCTTATAAACACCTCCCACAAGGCTAATGGGGCGAAAATCCTTAAGATCAACCTCACCCGACTTCTTAGGGATGAGAACAATAAAAGAAAAGTTCAAACTCCGAACAAATTTCTCATCCCTGGAAAACTCGTTAAACATCAACAAAACATCACCCTTAACAATCTCCCAACAAGTTTGAAAAAATGCTAGGGAAAAGCCATCAGGACCCAAAGCCTTGTCTCTGTTGAGACTATGCACCATCCCAGTCACCTCCTCCTTAACAAAAGGCCTTTCAATCCACTACGCCTCATCCCCTGAGATACTATCAAACTCTAACTCATCCAAAGAGAGGCGCCAATCAAAGGGCTCTAAATATAAGGAGTAGTAGTCCACAATCTTCTCAGAAATCCCCACAGGATCCTCTAGCACCAAGCTAGAGATTGAATTCGCTTTCTTATTAGAATTTGCCACACTATGAAGAATTTTGTGCAACGATCTCCCTCCTTAAGCCAAAGAGCCCTAGACTTCTGTCTCCAACTAACTTCCTCCAAATCAATTATATTGTTCAGCTCCCTCGAAACCTCCAACTTCCTTTCCTTCCCATCTCATCAAGGTTGCCTTCTAATTCAAACCATCCAGAGACGCGAGCACAATCAATAAAGCCGACTTCCGAATGCTTAAGTCCCCAAAGACTTCCAGATTCCACACTTTGAAATCCTTCTTTAGCGCCTTTAACTTTAAGAATAGCACATAGCTAGGAGACCCCCTAAAATCATAGCCCTGCCACCACTCTTTAACCTTATCCACAAACCCATCTACTTTGAGCCACATGTTCTCAAAACGAAAAGGCTTCTACCACTTAGCAACAAAATAAGGAAATGATCCAAAAACAAAAGAGGTAGCTGCCTCTAGATAAGCTCCGGATACGACTCCCAACAAGGACTAACAAGAAAACGGTCAATCCTAGACCACAAATGAGTAGATCTACCATTGGATCACGTGAACAACCCATCAGCTAACACAAGATCCACAAGCTCAAGCTCGGATAAGAAATCCAAGAACTCCATCATAGGACTCCTATTACTCCCACCACCTGACCGCTTTCTAGAAAAATGAGTCACATTAAAGTCACCCTCAATACACCAAGGGAGATTCCACCAACTATGAATCCCCGCCAACTCATAACACAAAAGCCTCCTACTAATATTGTCGTTGGGACCATAAACTTCCAAAAAGATCCACTGAACCACGTCATCGATATTCTTGAAAATCATCGAAATAGAAAACACCCCAACACTCGACTTAACCAACTTCATACTGCAAGAATCCCAAAGACACAAAATACCTCCAGACGCTCCCTCAACCTCCAAGCAACACCACTTCACATGAGGACCACCCCACAAACTTCTCACCAAGGCACAAGACACCACTGCTACCTTTGTCTCCTGAAGACAAACCAAATCTATCTTCCACCCTCTTAACAAATTACCCACACTTTTACATTTTTCACTATCATTCAATACCCTCACATTTCAGCTAATGATTCTAGGCTTCATAGAGAATTTACAAGCACCCCCCCCCCCACCTTCCTGCTCCTCTTAGAACTAAAGGCACTCACATCATAATTAACTGAATACTCCAAAGATTTTAATTCCCTGAGCAACTTACCACCTTATTTGCCCGAAGACCCACTACAAAGATCCCTCTCCTTCTTTAAAGCAGCAAAGAGCTTCAATAAATTATTTTCATGACCATCGCACAAAACCCCCACCAGATGTCTAAAGAACGAGACTATTTTTAGCACCCAATTTGATGGTGCGCCCAACCCCACACCCTCCACACTATCTGTCGTCAAATAAAGAATCATCAACGGCTCAGTAGTCACCTCATTAATCCCACCCTCAAAATTAACCAACTCCCCTCCTAACGATGAACCCATAGCCGAGCTCCCTTCCAAAAACACAGCATTCATATTAAAGAGACACAGTAGCTGAGAAGACTCCACAACAAAGATAGGAGGAGGACATAAAGCGGAAGCCTACTACGTGCCCTCCACAGGAAAGACAAGCCCCACTTCCGAAAAAATACCCTCTGCAAACCCCTCATCCGACCCACACGCATGCAACAGTGACACCCCGCAGGGATCCTCCACCTCGATCAAGCGTAGGTCGTCGCGCATAGAATCACCCCCGAAAAGCACACCATGCTGGCAGACCATAGAAGAGGCAGAGGAGTCACACGCAACATACCCCAACAAGATCGGCGACACTCCAGCCGAACCCATAGCCGAGTCGACCACGCTAGGGCTCTCAGAAACAACCCTCCTCCTTGCCGGCGTCAACTCTCCTTGAGTAACCCAAGTCACCCTTAGCAAGCATCTACCCGACAACCCCCAGCCCAGGCGAAAAGGATCCAAAGCAGCCCCCACAACACTCTGGGATGATAAGCTGGCTCGCCCAAAAGGGAATGCGACCCGTAGCCCATCCCGTGATGACCCACCCCCATCTAAAGATACTGGGTTGAGCCCAACCCAATCTGCACTTTCGGAGAGAGAACAACATGCATGGCTTCAACTATGGGTTGTTAGGCCGCTAACTTGAAATCGCAAACCAAGCAGCTCAAGGATTTCCTAGGCTCTAGATCCATTTTTTTATTTTATTTTTGGTCAGCCCAATAAGGCAATCTAGCTCAGCCTTAAATCTCATTAAATGCTCCCACAACTCACCATCTGCCTCAGCTGTCATAGCAGGCAACCCAGATAAATAATTATTTTTGGAAAACGCATGACCCTTTACAAAATTTGCATGCGACACCTTTGGGACTCCAACCATCATTTGCTTTTTCATGATGTCAGCGTCAACATAAAGATTACGTGACTCCCTCTCTCCCACCACCTTTTTCTCCGGCGGGTCAGACAGCACCATCTGGGCAAAGGAAACTCCCTACCTGATCGCAGAATCAACAAGCCCCACTTTCTTACGCCTAAGCTCACTATGAACTGAAATTGGCTCCTTACAAGTCTAAACAAACAACTGTCATCCTTCTCTTGATCTCCCCTTAGGGATCATCACAGCCCCACGCCGACGTCTTTCCCACAACTCTACTAGGACTACATAACTGCTGCTCTTATTCAAGCATCTCTAAGCTAAAAACGCATGAGAAGATTCGTTGAATTTTTTTCAAAAGATCTCTGACGTCCTTTGCCTCCACAAGTTTTTCAAACAAGTTCGCCAACCAAACCACCTCATATCTGCCAAAACGAATCTAACTCTGGGACTTTTTGCTCCACTCCATTAGTGTAACAATGCCAAACGAGCTAACCGAAAACTAAAATGTCTTCACCTCAATCACTAGACTACAAACAAATGCCATTGACACCACACAGAAAAAATTAATCATGTCAACAGCTAAGAACAAGAATAGTTAACGATGACGAGAAAAAAGGGTCGGAAACAACGCAAGAGAAAGAAGGGTCGAGAGAGAGAACAGAGCGTTATGGGATGCCTAGTTTAAGGTTGAACCATCAAAGAAAACCAGTCGAAACTTTTTTAAAAGGGATCTAAAAACCTCATTCATGATACTTTGAAAAGTAGACAAGGCACTAGTCAAGCCATAAGGCATGACTAAGAACTCATAATCACCCATGTGAGTCCTTAAAGCTGTCTCAGGAATTCCTCTGGTTTGACTCGAATCTGATGTTTTCCAGACCTTAAATCTAGCTTTGAAAAGAATTTGCTCCATGGTGCTCATCCAACATTTCATCTAATAGGAAGTTTATCTTTAATAGTTTCCTTGTTTAGAGCTTTGTAATCTACACAGATTCTCCACATACCATCTGCCTTCAATATCAGTAAAACAAGGGATGAAAAGGGACTTTAACTCAACCCGATAACCTCTGTTTTCAACAATTCCCTAACAATTTTCTTCTTATGAAAGAAAGGGTATCGATAGGTCCTTACTGAGATAAAGAATGTCCCCTCTTTCAATACTATAGCATGATCATGGGACTTAACAGATTGTAGCCTAGTCGATTCCTTAAACACATCAGAGTGTTGCTACAACAAAACCTCCACATTTGGAAGTAACTTGGTAGTGTCCAGCTCTAAGGGTTTCATAAGCTGCATGAGAATTCCTTTCTTGCTTGCCCTATTGATTCAATTATCTCTCCCTCCTCCATAAGTGGTATGGGATTCATCCCTTGTAGCCGCACTTTCCTCCCTTGCAAACTAAACTCCAAAGTCAACTCAGAAAAATTCCACAGGATTTGCCCCAAAGTCCTCAACCAAAAAATTCCCAAAACCATATCACAACTAGCAAAGGTCAACACATAAGTATTAGTCAAAAAATTATTTCCTTGTATATAAACCCTTAAACCTTCTGCCCTCCTACTCTTCTACGTACTCTCATGGTCTTAGGATTTGGAGATCCTGTGATAGCATGTAAGGATATTTTCGAGTCTTTCTCCTCGATCTCCTAATTCTTTCCTTCTTCTATTTATGCATCCTCCCCTACCTTGGTCACACTTGGATCCCCTAGTTGCAAACCCCCCACTAGAAATAACTTTGGGCTTTTACAAATGTACTTATAAGTCCACTTCTCATCACAATTATAGCAAAGTCCTTTTTCTCTTCTCTCTCTCATATAGTTAGGTGTAAGTTTTTGGATTGAAAAGCTTTTTCTGGGTTGTTAGTGGCTAAATGTGGGGTTGGATGTATTGTTTGGCTGTATGAAGATAGAGTGGGAAGTAATCCCCTGGTAGTTCTTCGATTAAGTAGTACATGTTTCTAATGAATTTCAGCTAAGTCATATGTTGTGATTAGATTTAAAGGGTTAAACATTCTCACAGGGAGGCGGATCTCATCTATGAGTTCACTCAAGAAACAACTCAGCTTGTAGTTCTCAGCTAACCCCCGCTACCTATTTGACAAATGCCTCAAACTGACCCTTGTAATCCTCCACACTAGAAGTCTGTTTCAAGCTAGTTAACATCTCCATAGGATCATCGTAAGAACTAGGCCTAAATCTGGTCAAGAGGGCCTTGACAAACCCTTCCTAACTATGCAAAGTTCCAGAGTCCTTTAGATCTTGGAACCATATTAACGCATGCCCCATTATGTAGTATGATGCCAGTAAGATACAGTGAGTGAGAGGTGTTTGGTGGAAATTGAAAAATTGAGTAGTTTTATTCCACCATCTATTCAGATCTATCCCATCAAACTTCGGAAATTCCAACTTAACTGACTTGAATTGCAGTCCCCCTGGTTCTCCACTTCCCTTCTGTGGAGGATCCTGCTTGTTGACGACTGACACCTCACCAAGATTACTCTCCTTGGCCTGAATCAAGATGTGCATATTCATAGTAAGGGTAGCTACTTTCTATGCTAGCTCATTCAATAACTGGTGTTGATCTTCTTGTTCTTTCTTCAGCAAGTTGACTATAGTGGATTCCTTCAACCATGATAGAATTGTTGGCTTTGATACCAAATGTAACAATACTCTAGAGAAATATAGATTGTAATAATAGAAATAGTATGGATGGAAATTCATTTGAATTCAAACTGCATTCATAAGAAATGATAAAGCCAAATTCGACATTTGGCCAACCTCCATAGAAAGTAAAAGAAGATAATAGAAAGGTATTGAGTAGTGTTTTTCACTATCCCCTTTTCAAAGTAACTATCACACTTAATAGAGGTACAACGAGTGTAGACCTACATATATATTATTATGTATCTTAGTTTAGAACACAGTGAGTGAATAAGGATCCAAAAAATCATACTCTCCACCTCTGATTCATTAATCATTGACCTGACTTTTCTCCAATGTTACTCAACGATATTTATGAGTAGATATCTCATGTAATAACAAGTACCCAATGATACATATAAAAAAATACATACATGCAATTCATTCGTAAAGAAACATCCAATAACTATCTCATAATTGTTCCAAATAACTGGTTTTGATGGCATACATCTAACTTCTTTTATAACAAAAGATTTCACTAGAGAATTTTCCAAAAAAGAAGTTGTAATGTTTGGTTATAACCCTCAAAAATAAGCATTTTTGGGTGTTTGGTTGACATACAAAAATCTTCGCCTACACCTCATTGGAAACAATAAAATACTGTAGACTTTGAAAAAATATTTGGGTCCGTTTGTTTACTTGTAAAAATTGTCCTCATTAACACATTTTCAAGAAAAAAAATTTCTTTTTTAGTGTTTGGTTATTCTTTTAAAAATGTTTTCTTAAAAATATTTTCTAATGTTAGACATGCTTAATGATTTATTTTTTTTTCATAAAAAGTTTAATACATGCAATGTATTAAATAATTAGGCTACACAAGAAATAAAATATCACCCAACAAAACCTTATTGTAGACAATATAAAACAATCATATGCATCCTTCGAATTCAAAATATTCTTCAATCAAAAACTTTTTTG
The DNA here is from genome assembly GCA_003952965.2 of Morella rubra. Classification (NCBI taxonomy): domain Eukaryota; kingdom Viridiplantae; phylum Streptophyta; class Magnoliopsida; order Fagales; family Myricaceae; genus Morella; species Morella rubra. Next base: position 35,035,658 of record CM025855.1, read on the forward strand.
GATATGCAGTCGACATTTTCTTTGATTTTGACTTTCTGTGTTTGTCAAGTTTGATTTTGACTTTTGTTTGATTTCGCCATTAAGTCATACGGTAAGTGATGTAAATTGACCAAAATGCCCCTCCAAGACAAATGGACCCTAAAAATCTAAAAAAATTCAATACATACTCTAATACCTTTTCACACAAATTCCAACAAATTTTCACACAAATTTCAATGCTTTTTAAAAAAAAATGCATCAAATCATATATCTCTACACTATTTTACAAACTCAAATAAAACTTCATCTACAATTAAATATCTTTTAAAAAAATTCACTAACATTTTACAAATACTAATAAAACTCAAATCTATTTAAATATTCACAGCACTATCAAATTTTATGCTTCGAAGCATTTTTCGCAATCTAACATCACCTTAAAATCTCATGCCCTCTCCCAAATATGGTCCAATATATAATTACCAAAGAAGATAAATTATGTGCTAGATGTCGTTTTATGGTAACTATGGTATAAGTCGGTTAGTATGAGAAAATAACTACAAAACTGCAAACTGTCTCTTTGGGATGTAGTAATATGACTTACATAGTGTTTGGGAGTAAAATTTTAGGTTAAAATTTTAAGATTGTGAAAAATGTGAAGAAGAGAAATGAAAAAGTTGGTGAAAAAGTAATAAAAAATAGTGAAAAGTTAATAAAAAAGTGAATTTTTTTAAAAGATATTTAATTGTAGATGAAGTTTTATTTGAGTTTGTAAAATAGTGTAGAGATATATGATTTGATGCATTTTTTTTTAAAAAGCATTGAAATTTGTGTGAAAATTTGTTGGAATTTGTGTGAAAAGGTATTAGAGTATGTATTGAATTTTTTTAGATTTTTAGGGTCCATTTGTCTTGGAGGGGCATTTTGGTCAATTTACATCACTTACCGTATGACTTAATGGCGAAATCAAACAAAAGTCAAAATCAAACTTGACAAACACAGAAAGTCAAAATCAAAGAAAATGTCGACTGCATATCCAAAAAAGTTTTTGATTGAAGAATATTTTGAATTCGAAGGTGCATATGATTGTTTTATATTGTCTACAATAAGGTTTTGTTGGGTGATATTTTATTTCTTGTGTAGCCTAATTATTTAATACATTGCATGTATTAAACTTTTTATGAAAAAAAAATAAATCATTAAGCATGTCTAACATTAGAAAATATTTTTAAGAAAACATTTTTAAAAGAATAACCAAACACTAAAAAAGAAATTTTTTTTCTTGAAAATGTGTTAATGAGGACAATTTTTACAAGTAAACAAACGGACCCAAATATTTTTTCAAAGTCTACAGTATTTTATTGTTTCCAATGAGGTGTAGGCGAAGATTTTTGTATGTCAACCAAACACCCAAAAATGCTTATTTTTGAGGGTTATAACCAAACATTACAACTTCTTTTTTGGAAAATTCTCTAGTGAAATCTTTTGTTATAAAAGAAGTTAGATGTATGCCATCAAAACCAGTTATTTGGAACAATTATGAGATAGTTATTGGATGTTTCTTTACGAATGAATTGCATGTATGTATTTTTTTATATGTATCATTGGGTACTTGTTATTACATGAGATATCTACTCATAAATATCGTTGAGTAACATTGGAGAAAAGTCAGGTCAATGATTAATGAATCAGAGGTGGAGAGTATGATTTTTTGGATCCTTATTCACTCACTGTGTTCTAAACTAAGATACATAATAATATATATGTAGGTCTACACTCGTTGTACCTCTATTAAGTGTGATAGTTACTTTGAAAAGGGGATAGTGAAAAACACTACTCAATACCTTTCTATTATCTTCTTTTACTTTCTATGGAGGTTGGCCAAATGTCGAATTTGGCTTTATCATTTCTTATGAATGCAGTTTGAATTCAAATGAATTTCCATCCATACTATTTCTATTATTACAATCTATATTTCTCTAGAGTATTGTTACATTTGGTATCAAAGCCAACAATTCTATCATGGTTGAAGGAATCCACTATAGTCAACTTGCTGAAGAAAGAACAAGAAGATCAACACCAGTTATTGAATGAGCTAGCATAGAAAGTAGCTACCCTTACTATGAATATGCACATCTTGATTCAGGCCAAGGAGAGTAATCTTGGTGAGGTGTCAGTCGTCAACAAGCAGGATCCTCCACAGAAGGGAAGTGGAGAACCAGGGGGACTGCAATTCAAGTCAGTTAAGTTGGAATTTCCGAAGTTTGATGGGATAGATCTGAATAGATGGTGGAATAAAACTACTCAATTTTTCAATTTCCACCAAACACCTCTCACTCACTGTATCTTACTGGCATCATACTACATAATGGGGCATGCGTTAATATGGTTCCAAGATCTAAAGGACTCTGGAACTTTGCATAGTTAGGAAGGGTTTGTCAAGGCCCTCTTGACCAGATTTAGGCCTAGTTCTTACGATGATCCTATGGAGATGTTAACTAGCTTGAAACAGACTTCTAGTGTGGAGGATTACAAGGGTCAGTTTGAGGCATTTGTCAAATAGGTAGCGGGGGTTAGCTGAGAACTACAAGCTGAGTTGTTTCTTGAGTGAACTCATAGATGAGATCCGCCTCCCTGTGAGAATGTTTAACCCTTTAAATCTAATCACAACATATGACTTAGCTGAAATTCATTAGAAACATGTACTACTTAATCGAAGAACTACCAGGGGATTACTTCCCACTCTATCTTCATACAGCCAAACAATACATCCAACCCCACATTTAGCCACTAACAACCCAGAAAAAGCTTTTCAATCCAAAAACTTACACCTAACTATATGAGAGAGAGAAGAGAAAAAGGACTTTGCTATAATTGTGATGAGAAGTGGACTTATAAGTACATTTGTAAAAGCCCAAAGTTATTTCTAGTGGGGGGTTTGCAACTAGGGGATCCAAGTGTGACCAAGGTAGGGGAGGATGCATAAATAGAAGAAGGAAAGAATTAGGAGATCGAGGAGAAAGACTCGAAAATATCCTTACATGCTATCACAGGATCTCCAAATCCTAAGACCATGAGAGTACGTAGAAGAGTAGGAGGGCAGAAGGTTTAAGGGTTTATATACAAGGAAATAATTTTTTGACTAATACTTATGTGTTGACCTTTGCTAGTTGTGATATGGTTTTGGGAATTTTTTGGTTGAGGACTTTGGGGCAAATCCTGTGGAATTTTTCTGAGTTGACTTTGGAGTTTAGTTTGCAAGGGAGGAAAGTGCGGCTACAAGGGATGAATCCCATACCACTTATGGAGGAGGGAGAGATAATTGAATCAATAGGGCAAGCAAGAAAGGAATTCTCATGCAGCTTATGAAACCCTTAGAGCTGGACACTACCAAGTTACTTCCAAATGTGGAGGTTTTGTTGTAGCAACACTCTGATGTGTTTAAGGAATCGACTAGGCTACAATCTGTTAAGTCCCATGATCATGCTATAGTATTGAAAGAGGGGACATTCTTTATCTCAGTAAGGACCTATCGATACCCTTTCTTTCATAAGAAGAAAATTGTTAGGGAATTGTTGAAAACAGAGGTTATCGGGTTGAGTTAAAGTCCCTTTTCATCCCTTGTTTTACTGATATTGAAGGCAGATGGTATGTGGAGAATCTGTGTAGATTACAAAGCTCTAAACAAGGAAACTATTAAAGATAAACTTCCTATTAGATGAAATGTTGGATGAGCACCATGGAGCAAATTCTTTTCAAAGCTAGATTTAAGGTCTGGAAAACATCAGATTCGAGTCAAACCAGAGGAATTCCTGAGACAGCTTTAAGGACTCACATGGGTGATTATGAGTTCTTAGTCATGCCTTATGGCTTGACTAGTGCCTTGTCTACTTTTCAAAGTATCATGAATGAGGTTTTTAGATCCCTTTTAAAAAAGTTTCGACTGGTTTTCTTTGATGGTTCAACCTTAAACTAGGCATCCCATAACGCTCTGTTCTCTCTCTCGACCCTTCTTTCTCTTGCGTTGTTTCCGACCCTTTTTTCTCGTCATCGTTAACTATTCTTGTTCTTAGCTGTTGACATGATTAATTTTTTCTGTGTGGTGTCAATGGCATTTGTTTGTAGTCTAGTGATTGAGGTGAAGACATTTTAGTTTTCGGTTAGCTCGTTTGGCATTGTTACACTAATGGAGTGGAGCAAAAAGTCCCAGAGTTAGATTCGTTTTGGCAGATATGAGGTGGTTTGGTTGGCGAACTTGTTTGAAAAACTTGTGGAGGCAAAGGACGTCAGAGATCTTTTGAAAAAAATTCAACGAATCTTCTCATGCGTTTTTAGCTTAGAGATGCTTGAATAAGAGCAGCAGTTATGTAGTCCTAGTAGAGTTGTGGGAAAGACGTCGGCGTGGGGCTGTGATGATCCCTAAGGGGAGATCAAGAGAAGGATGACAGTTGTTTGTTTAGACTTGTAAGGAGCCAATTTCAGTTCATAGTGAGCTTAGGCGTAAGAAAGTGGGGCTTGTTGATTCTGCGATCAGGTAGGGAGTTTCCTTTGCCCAGATGGTGCTGTCTGACCCGCCGGAGAAAAAGGTGGTGGGAGAGAGGGAGTCACGTAATCTTTATGTTGACGCTGACATCATGAAAAAGCAAATGATGGTTGGAGTCCCAAAGGTGTCGCATGCAAATTTTGTAAAGGGTCATGCGTTTTCCAAAAATAATTATTTATCTGGGTTGCCTGCTATGACAGCTGAGGCAGATGGTGAGTTGTGGGAGCATTTAATGAGATTTAAGGCTGAGCTAGATTGCCTTATTGGGCTGACCAAAAATAAAATAAAAAAATGGATCTAGAGCCTAGGAAATCCTTGAGCTGCTTGGTTTGCGATTTCAAGTTAGCGGCCTAACAACCCATAGTTGAAGCCATGCATGTTGTTCTCTCTCCGAAAGTGCAGATTGGGTTGGGCTCAACCCAGTATCTTTAGATGGGGGTGGGTCATCACGGGATGGGCTACGGGTCGCATTCCCTTTTGGGCGAGCCAGCTTATCATCCCAGAGTGTTGTGGGGGCTGCTTTGGATCCTTTTCGCCTGGGCTGGGGGTTGTCGGGTAGATGCTTGCTAAGGGTGACTTGGGTTACTCAAGGAGAGTTGACGCCGGCAAGGAGGAGGGTTGTTTCTGAGAGCCCTAGCGTGGTCGACTCGGCTATGGGTTCGGCTGGAGTGTCGCCGATCTTGTTGGGGTATGTTGCGTGTGACTCCTCTGCCTCTTCTATGGTCTGCCAGCATGGTGTGCTTTTCGGGGGTGATTCTATGCGCGACGACCTACGCTTGATCGAGGTGGAGGATCCCTGCGGGGTGTCACTGTTGCATGCGTGTGGGTCGGATGAGGGGTTTGCAGAGGGTATTTTTTCGGAAGTGGGGCTTGTCTTTCCTGTGGAGGGCACGTAGTAGGCTTCCGCTTTATGTCCTCCTCCTATCTTTGTTGTGGAGTCTTCTCAGCTACTGTGTCTCTTTAATATGAATGCTGTGTTTTTGGAAGGGAGCTCGGCTATGGGTTCATCGTTAGGAGGAGAGTTGGTTAATTTTGAGGGTGGGATTAATGAGGTGACTACTGAGCCGTTGATGATTCTTTATTTGACGACAGATAGTGTGGAGGGTGTGGGGTTGGGCGCACCATCAAATTGGGTGCTAAAAATAGTCTCGTTCTTTAGACATCTGGTGGGGGTTTTGTGCGATGGTCATGAAAATAATTTATTGAAGCTCTTTGCTGCTTTAAAGAAGGAGAGGGATCTTTGTAGTGGGTCTTCGGGCAAATAAGGTGGTAAGTTGCTCAGGGAATTAAAATCTTTGGAGTATTCAGTTAATTATGATGTGAGTGCCTTTAGTTCTAAGAGGAGCAGGAAGGTGGGGGGGGGGGTGCTTGTAAATTCTCTATGAAGCCTAGAATCATTAGCTGAAATGTGAGGGTATTGAATGATAGTGAAAAATGTAAAAGTGTGGGTAATTTGTTAAGAGGGTGGAAGATAGATTTGGTTTGTCTTCAGGAGACAAAGGTAGCAGTGGTGTCTTGTGCCTTGGTGAGAAGTTTGTGGGGTGGTCCTCATGTGAAGTGGTGTTGCTTGGAGGTTGAGGGAGCGTCTGGAGGTATTTTGTGTCTTTGGGATTCTTGCAGTATGAAGTTGGTTAAGTCGAGTGTTGGGGTGTTTTCTATTTCGATGATTTTCAAGAATATCGATGACGTGGTTCAGTGGATCTTTTTGGAAGTTTATGGTCCCAACGACAATATTAGTAGGAGGCTTTTGTGTTATGAGTTGGCGGGGATTCATAGTTGGTGGAATCTCCCTTGGTGTATTGAGGGTGACTTTAATGTGACTCATTTTTCTAGAAAGCGGTCAGGTGGTGGGAGTAATAGGAGTCCTATGATGGAGTTCTTGGATTTCTTATCCGAGCTTGAGCTTGTGGATCTTGTGTTAGCTGATGGGTTGTTCACGTGATCCAATGGTAGATCTACTCATTTGTGGTCTAGGATTGACCGTTTTCTTGTTAGTCCTTGTTGGGAGTCGTATCCGGAGCTTATCTAGAGGCAGCTACCTCTTTTGTTTTTGGATCATTTCCTTATTTTGTTGCTAAGTGGTAGAAGCCTTTTCGTTTTGAGAACATGTGGCTCAAAGTAGATGGGTTTGTGGATAAGGTTAAAGAGTGGTGGCAGGGCTATGATTTTAGGGGGTCTCCTAGCTATGTGCTATTCTTAAAGTTAAAGGCGCTAAAGAAGGATTTCAAAGTGTGGAATCTGGAAGTCTTTGGGGACTTAAGCATTCGGAAGTCGGCTTTATTGATTGTGCTCGCGTCTCTGGATGGTTTGAATTAGAAGGCAACCTTGATGAGATGGGAAGGAAAGGAAGTTGGAGGTTTCGAGGGAGCTGAACAATATAATTGATTTGGAGGAAGTTAGTTGGAGACAGAAGTCTAGGGCTCTTTGGCTTAAGGAGGGAGATCGTTGCACAAAATTCTTCATAGTGTGGCAAATTCTAATAAGAAAGCGAATTCAATCTCTAGCTTGGTGCTAGAGGATCCTGTGGGGATTTCTGAGAAGATTGTGGACTACTACTCCTTATATTTAGAGCCCTTTGATTGGCGCCTCTCTTTGGATGAGTTAGAGTTTGATAGTATCTCAGGGGATGAGGCGTAGTGGATTGAAAGGCCTTTTGTTAAGGAGGAGGTGACTGGGATGGTGCATAGTCTCAACAGAGACAAGGCTTTGGGTCCTGATGGCTTTTCCCTAGCATTTTTTCAAACTTGTTGGGAGATTGTTAAGGGTGATGTTTTGTTGATGTTTAACGAGTTTTCCAGGGATGAGAAATTTGTTCGGAGTTTGAACTTTTCTTTTATTGTTCTCATCCCTAAGAAGTCGGGTGAGGTTGATCTTAAGGATTTTCGCCCCATTAGCCTTGTGGGAGGTGTTTATAAGATCTTAGCCAAGGTGTTGGCTAATAGGCTGATGTTTCTATTGGGAATGATTATTTCATCTTCACAGAATGCTCTTGTTAGGGGTAGACAGATTATGGATTTTCTGCTTATCGCCTATGAGTGTGTTGACTCTAGGTTGAGGTTGGGAGTGCCTAGAATGTTATGTAAGTTGGAAGTTCATAAGGCCTACGATCATGTGAATTGGAATTTCCTTCTGTACATTCTCTGTAGGTGTGATTTTGGTGAAAAATGGTGTTGGTGGATCTTTTTCTATGTATCGATGGTGAAGTTTTTGGCGATTGTTAATGGCTGCTTGAAAGGTTTTTTTAGTAGCTCCCGTGGTTTTGATAAGGAGATCCCCTTTTTTTCCTCTTGTTCGTAATTGTCATGGAAGCGTTTAGCTGCATGATGGGGACGGTGGTGGAGCATAGTGGTATAGAGGGTTTTAAGGTAGGAGGTGGTTCCGACCGGGGGTGAGTATCTCACTTGCTTTTTGCAGATGACACCTTGGTGTTGTGTGAGGTAGAGGTGAGCCACTTTTGAGGTCTTAGATGCCTTCTCTTGTGCTTTGAGGCGGTCTCTGGTCTTTGAATTAATTTGTCTAAGTCCAAGGTTATCCCCATTGGTTGCATCAATAATGATTAGGAGCTAGCATGTGTCTTGGGCTGCAACGTGTCCTCCTTGCGTATGAATTATCTTTTGCTTCCTTTGAGTGCCAGTTTTAAGTGCGTCCATATTTGGGATGAGATTTTTGAACGGATAGAAAGGACGTTGCCGGATGGAAGCATATGTATCTTTCTAAGGGGAGAAGGCTTACTCTCATCAAATTTACACTTTCGTGCCTCCCGACTTATTTTCTATCTTTGTTTCCTATCCCAGTTGCGGTGGCAAAGAGGTTGGAGAAGATCGAGAGGGACTTTCTTTGGGGTTGTGATGGGAATGTGCACAAATTTCACCCTGTGAAGTGGGATATGGTACGCTCTCCATTTTAGAATGGAGGGTTTGGGGTCAAAAGTATTATTGTGTTCAACATGGCTCTTTTGAGTCAGTGGCTTTGGCGTTTTGCTTATTGGAGAGATAGGCTTTGGAGGGTGGTCATTGTTGCAAAATATGGGTGTGAGAGAGATAGGCTTACGGTGTTAGTCTTTGGAGATTCATTGGCAAAGGTTGGGGTGACTTTAGTAAGCATATCAGATTTTTGGTGGGCAACGGAGGAAGGGTTAGTTTTTGGCATGATTTTTTTTTTGTGGCTATAAACCTTTGTCTATTGAGTTTTTGATGTTTATACTTTGGCTCACTGCATGGAGGCTACGGTGGTGGAATGTTTGGTGGGGAATGTTGGTCATGTAGTGTGGAGTGTTCCTTTTCATAGATCGGTGAATGAATGGGAGTTGGAGGTTTTTTTTTCGTTCTTCTCCATTTTGTATGGGACGAATCTTAGGAGAGGAGCAAAATACAAGTTGTCTTGGGTGGGCTCTAAGGATAAGGTCTTTTTGGTGAAGTCTATGTATACTCTCCTTGAGGGTAGGACTAATTTGTCTTTTCCATTGAGAGGGGTGTCGAGCTTGAAATGCCTTTTAAGGGTCTCCTTCTTTGTGTGGGAGGCTATGCATGAGAGAATTCTTACTACCAATAATCTTCATAGAAAGGGAGTGTACCTTGCTGATTGGTGCTATCTTTGTCGTTGTGACGGAGAATCGGTTGACCATGTGCTTATTCCTTGTCCCGTGGTGCGTGGACTTTAGAATCATATTCTTAGTATTGTGAATTTTCATTGGGTTATGCCTGGGAAGGTGGTGAATGTGCTGTGGAGTTAGGAGAGGAATCTTTCCAACTCTTTCGTTAAGGCTATTTGGAGAATGATTCCCTCTTGTGTTTGGTGGTGCCTTTGGAGGGAGCATAACAATGGATGTTTTGAAGACTGTTCTTTGTCCTTGGCTAAGTTGCAGGGTCTTTTGTTACTTACTCTTTTCTGTTGGATGATGCGGTGTTAGGCTGCCTTTTTATTAATTTTTATGATTTTCTTAGTTTTGTTGCTTGTTTGGACTAAGTAATTTTGGTATAGTCTCTTAAACTACTATCACTTTTTCTAATAAAATTGGCTTGCTTATAAAAAAAAAAAAAAAGTTTTTGACAAGGGAGTGAAAGCAAACCCTTATACGATCCAATCAATGCTAGACTGGTTCCTCCCCACTACTTTAAAATTCCTTAGAATATTTTTGGGGTTGACTGAGTGCTATAGAAAATAAAAGGCTATAAGTTGATTGCAGCCCTATTGGCTGCCTTACTTAAGAAAAATGCATTCTAGTGGTCTCCTTCAGCTACTGAGGCCTTCCAGGATCTTGAAACTACAGTCATTCAACCTCTAGATCTAGCTTTACCAGATTTTTCTAACCCTTTTATCTTGGAATACAATGCTTGTGGGGTTTTAGGGCAGTTCTGATGCGTAGCGGAAGACTCCTTGCTTACTTTAGACAGGCTCTTAAGGGGAAGATAACAACCATGTCAATTGTCAACCTATGAAAAAGAGCTACCGACAGGTGGTTTCAGCAGTACAAAAATGGTGACCCTATTTAACTGGGAAAATCTTTGTTGTAAGAAGAGGCCAACAAAGTTTGAAGTATCTTCTTGAACAGAAGATAGAGACACCCTTCCAACAGAAGTGGTTGACTAAACTGCTAAGGCATGTTTTTAAAGTAAAGTATAAAAGGGGAAGAGAGAACAAAGTGACATAAGCATTGTCCAGAAAGGAACAAAGCGCTATTGACCCAACCCTATCAGCCATTTCTTTTTCCACAACTGCTTGGTTTTGATGATCTTAGATTAAACTATTAGAATGACTCAATTAGGGAGTTGTTAGGAAGTATATCAAAGAGTGAAACATTCAGCAAGCAAAACATAAAAACATTGCTCTTGAGGGTTTACTTCAACACTTGCCTATTCCAGATTGTACTTGGAGTCATATTACAATAGACTTTATAGACGTCTTGCCCATACCACAAAATTATTTTGTCATTTATGTGGTAGTAGATTGTTATCTAAGTGTGCTCATTTTATTCTTCTATCACACCATCTAAGGTGGCTATGACTTTCATTACGTATAAAGTTCTTAGTGGGTGTCTTTAGCACAAAGGCTATCCCAATGTCAGAATTATGTCGTGTAATAATTAGCCCAAAAGCCAGATCGTCTCCTTAGAAAAAATGGACTAATTTCAAACTTACGAAGAAATAAGGAGAAATAGTAATAAAGAGAAAATGAAAAAGTGATATGTGCAATGAGTGTAAAAATGAAAGATAAAAGTTACTAAATATAGTTCAGATTCATATTTTTGGATTTGAAAGTTTGAAACAAAATTAAAGCACAACCAATGAACAAACATTTAAAAGTAAATGACTATAAGTAAATAGTGGAAAGTAAATGACAGAAATTAAAGAGTGGAAAGTTAATGACGGAAAATAAAGAGCAGAAAGTAAATTATGGAAATTAAAGAGTGGAAAGTAAAGGTGGAATGTAAATGACTAGAAATGAATAAAATTTCATAAGATTCTTGGATTAAGTAATATTTTATCATTACAACCCAAGCTTTAAGTTAAAAACAAGAAACTAAACTTATTGAAATGGAACTACGGAAAATTTAAGGGCAAGAACTTGATTCTAGTTTCAAGGAATTGAGATCCAAGACACTAGATTCATAAAGTATAAAGAAAACTACTCTAAAAGCTAAAAATGAAATTAAAGAAAGCTTGGAGGTAACAACAATGGACGAAGAGATAAACCAAAAAGAAAATAGAGTGAAAGAGAGCCAAAAATAAAAAAATAAAAAGAGAGAGAGAGAATAAAGGGATGATGGTTGGCCAAACGGGTGTATTTAAAAGAGAAGAGGAAGTGGGGTATTCATTGGATTCGGCCAAGAGAGAGAAAATAGATGCCGAACTCGGTTAGAGGAAAGATGCCAAATTCGGTTAAAGGAGAGAAAAAAAAGATACCAAATTTGGTTAGGGAAAAGATGCCAAAATCGGTTAGAGGAGAGAGGCAAAAGATGCTAAATTTGGTTATAAGGAATCTTCTATGATCAGGCTGGCTCTTCTCTTGCTCTTGGACAATTGACATCTTCTAGAAGTTCTCTTGTTCTGCCATGTGTCCAGTAAACTGTGTCATGTCTTGTGCAGGTACAGATAGTAATTACTGGTAGGCTTTTTGTACCTTCCAGTCCCTGGGGTTTGAACTTTTTCCAAATTGGTCCTTGGGCTTGAATTTGTTATGCAGAGGTCCCTAGGTCTCTTTTTTTTTTTTTAATTTTTTTAAGGCCTTCTATCAACTGAGGCCCAATTCCGTGATGGAAAACAACGACATGGCATTTTAATTTAGGTCACCGTTCCTTCAGATTGCGACACGTGTCAAATTGCAAGATTAGCACGCCAGAAGACATCACAACCTGCCATGTCTCTGGGCGCACTTATTTTCCTCTGCCCCCCTAGCATAACAAACTAACAGTCGAACGTAAACCCACCTTTTAATTCCCAAATTTCTTCTCGGTGACGACGAACCCTAAATTTTGAAATTTCTTAGATTCCACGGTCCACCTTCGTTTCCATTTTCAAACTTGGCATTAGGGTTCGTCGTAGAAGAATCTGCAAGAAGAACTCTAATAAGGCAATGATATTAGGTAGAAGACATCATCAGTCTAAAATGTTATTGCCTCAAATGCAATACTTGAGGTATGCATCCAACAATCCGTTCAAGCTGAATGTTATGATCTCTACAGTAAGAGAGTAGATCGGATTCATGAAACTCAACCCTATTCAACAAAGTTTTGTTCTCTCCATAAAAAATGGCTGGCTTTTCTCATCTAATGCATTCAAGTACAAGTTTATCCAAGAGACCTTAATTGCTCTGGGATTGATATCAAGCCCACACATCTGCAAAAGGTTGTTTATAAAAAAGAATCACCACTTACACAAGCCAATGGAGTGGTACTTGTAGATACGAAGATGATGTATACGAAGGATATCAAAAAAAGAAGAAACCTTAGCGGGCAACCACTTCTCCGCAATGGCGATGGATATCCAACCATTCCCACAACCAAGCTCGGCCACTATTTTGTCCTTGAAGATAAAGTCTGGGTGTTTGTTCAGATTCTTACATCAGGTTAGGGTTCGTCGTAGGTTGCCGAGAAGAAATTTGGGAATTTAGGTTGTTATGTGTTCGGCGGTAGTTCGTTTGTTATGTGAGGGGGCAGAGGAAAAAAAGAGATGGCAGACGTGGTAGGGGGAAATAAGAGCTCGCAGACATGGTAGGTTGTGATGTCTTTTGGCGTGCTGATCTTGCATTTTGACACATGTTGCAATCTGAAGGGACGTGACTTGGATTAAAATGCCACGTCGTTGTTTTCCGTCACGAGCTCGGCCTTAGTTGACGAAAGGCCTTTAAAAAAAAAGAAGACAGAGCCTAGGGACCTCTGTGGAACGAATTTAACCCCAAGGATTGGTAGGTTCAATTTCCCTTAATTTTATCATTATGCATAAAGAATATTTAATTAACTCATAACATTATATAAGGAATTAAACCAGAACCACAAGTCCTTTTGGAGCAAAGGGTGTGCTGAGTCGGTAATATCCCTGCCACCGAGGTTCTAGTGCAATGGATTGATCAGGAGATTGAAGATGTGACGTGAAAAAAAATTAGAATCTTTACGGCATCAATTCCCACATCTTGTGGGCAAGGTGCTTTAAATGGGGGAGACATTGTCACATGGCCAGAATAAGAAGGATTAGGGTTAGAAGTGACATGAGGGAGTTAGAAGATAGAAGATAAAGACAAAAGGAAAGTGGCATGTTGGTGTGAGTATCTAATCTCAGTTGACAGTTGGGGGACATATGGAGTCATAAGGGTGAATATGGCTTAAGTGTGGGTTTTGCATAAAAGATGTGGGTTGATGGTAGTATGAGCTAAGTATTAATGAAGGAAGAGTTTGAATGGGCTGAAAGACAATATATGCTAAATACACGACAATGGCAGGACCCAACTGTGACTTCGTTTTGGCTGGCTTCCGTAATTCTAGGAAGTTTTTTAGAATTTGGCATCCTGTATTAAATGTGGCGGTTACTCTAAAAAGGGGATATCGAAAAACACTACTCAATACCTTTCTATCTTCTTCTCTTAATTTCTATAAAGGTTGGCTAAACCTTAAATTTGGCTTTTATCATTTTTTATGAATTCAGTTTGAATTTCAGTGAATTTCCATCCATAATATTTCCATTATTACAATTTATATTTCTCTAGAGTACTGTTACATGTGTCGAAATAAAAACAAAGAATGGTGAATGGATTGGTCTTGATTCTAATATTATGTTTCATATTTCTCTAGAGTATTGTTACAGGTGTTGAGGTGGGTTACTACTTTTCTAAAGGCGAAATATAAACTTCTCTTTCTTATACTATTAGTTTAAATAGTCAAGATTTTGACAATGGGATAATATGGAATTCCATACCACATTCAAAGTTCTTTCCCAGTTTCAGAGGCATGAAAATTCATCAAGCATCTATTGTGCCAACAAATCAAGTGCACGAGCTTCAAGTTATTTAGAAGATCGTGCCAACAGATCGAGTGCATGAGCTTCAAGCTATTTTGAAGATGAATTAGCTATATTTGCAAAATAACCATCTAAGTATTACTATAGCAACCATAAAAAATGGTGGCTATTTCTCCAGAGCTGAGACATCAACGATAAAGAGCTGAAAGTAATAATCTAAAGTGCCAAAATAATTACTCAATTATCTCTACCAAAATGATAAAACCAACATCTTTATCAACAAATAATCGGCTGCTTTTCTTACGGACCGTTTATGTAACAGTACCTTAGGAATTTGTAGTAATTTGTAAAAGAAGATAATGGAAGAAAAGCTTTTGCTGGAATTGAAATTTATTCATAAGACAAATAATGTCAAAGTCCAAGTTTGACCAACCTCCATTGAAAAGAGAGACGAGGGAGACGAAACATAGTCCATATTCTTCAGTACCCTTAACAACTGCCTGACATCCCTTCCATATCCAAGATAAAATTTGAACAATTCTAACAACTAACAAACTTAGTAGAAAATGGTAAACGAATTGGGTTCAAATCCTGACCTCATATAGATAACCCAACACTAGCCCAATACAAATAACAAGCCTAAAATCAAAACAACAACTAACAACCCAGTACAAAGCCCAATGCTCAGTATAAAGCCCACTGCAGCCCAGTGCGTCATGTGTGACCCAATTGTCCTCTTTTTAATTGAACTCCTCTTTTTATTGTGTCTTCGTGACTGTCATATCTCTGTCTTCAAATACACATTTCCTTTTTTTGAACCCTAATCCCCTTCCTCTTCCTTCTTCTCATTCGGTTGTGTTACATTGCCCTCCCCTTTTAAAACTCTTTGCCCACAAGTTGTGGAAATTGAAGGTGCAGAAGCTCCAACTTCTCCTATCTGGCGTCTTTGATTTGGCCCATCTGCTCGACTAAAACTTCGATGGCAGAAAGGTGTCCAACTCGACAGACCCTCCGATCTAAAAGATTTTGGGGTTTCAGCTTCAAGAAACCTTGTGGATCTATTGGTGGTAAAGACATGAGAGAGACAACATAGGCATTCAGTTTCTTCTTAAGCTGGGAGATGTGAAATATGGGGTGGATGCAGGCATTAGCTGAGTGTTGAAGGTAGTATGCAACCTCTCCTACTCGATCTGTGATTTGAAAATGCCTGTAAAAACGTAGAAAGAGTTTCAGCTGTCAGCGGTGAGCAACCGATGTCCGCCTGTATGGTTGTAGCCATAGGTAAACTTAGTCTCCAACTTCCAACTTCCTTTTGGTTCTTTTTAAATCAGCATAATGTTTCATCCAGTGTTGTGCTTTTACGAGATTCTCCCTGAGAAGTTGCAACATTTAGCCTTTGGTGCTGAGGGCCATCTCCACAGTTGCAACATATGTAGTATCAGCTTCATATTGTAACATTCTCTAAGGTAACTACCCGTATGGAAATTCATAGAGGTGTTAATTTAGTGGAAGAACGAAAATTTGTATTATACCACCATTCTGCCAGAGATATCCATTGAGACCAATCTTTTGGTTAATCATTCACAAAGCACCGAAGGTAATTCTCCAAACATTTGTTGACTATCTTGTCTGTCCATCTGTTTGGGGGTGGCAGGTTGTGCTATAAAATAGGGTAGTACCTTGGACCCAAACAAAAGAGCTATACCACCATTATGCTAGAGATATCCACTGAGACCAATCTTTTGGTCAATCATTCACAAAAGCACCGAAGGTAATTCTCCAAACATATGTTGACTATCTTGTCTGGCCATTTGTTTGGGGGTGGCAGGTTGTGCTATAAAATAGGGTAGTACCTTGGACCCAAACAAAAGAGCTATTTCCAAAAATTACTGATGAATGCGGGATCCTGATTAGAAACAATTGATTTAGGTAACCATGAAGCTTGAAAATATAATATATGAAGACCATAGCGACCTTATAAACTATATAGGGATGTGGAAGTGGGATAAAATGGGCATATTTAGACAATTTGTCAACCACTACATAGATTACTAAGTACCCTTGTGAAATAGGAAGCTCTTCAATAAAGTCCATTGTGATTTGAGTTCAAGTGCATTTTGAAATTGGCAAGGGCTATAATAAACCCTTTGGAGCAATGTTTTCTTGCTTTGTTTGCTACAGATGTGGCATTTCCTGATATGCTGCCTAATCTGTTGTTTCATTCCTGGCTAATCGAAATCCCTTCCAGCTCAGTGTAGGGTTTTGTCATACCTTGAATGACCTCTCATTGGAGTGTTACAAGCATGTTGTACAATCTGATTACGCAGGTTAGTATGAGACCCTACAAACAATCTGTTTTTGTAGGATAGGATACCATTCCTCAAATTGTACTTAATTGGATCTAGCTCCCCTTTCTTTCAATTAGATAGCAGCTTCTTAGCAAGTCATCTAAGTAGCTTGATCTGAGATCTTCTAGCCATGTAGTCGTGGGAAATGAGATGGCTGAGAGGGTTGAGTCAGTATGAACTTTCATCCTTTCTAGATAAAGCTCCCATTTTATACTCCACCTTGAAATCATATTCCATCATTTTAATTCACCACTTATGTTGAAAGGGTGTCCAATTTTTCGTTCCAGCAAATGCTTCAAGCTTTTTTGATCTATTCTCACCACAAAAATTTGGCCAATTAATAAGCTGTCCACTTTTGCAAAGCTGAAACTACCACCAATAGTTCCATTTCATAGGTGGACATAGCTACTGTTTTCTCCTTAAGAGCTTGACTGAAATAGGCAATAGGTCTGCCCTCTTACATTAGAATGGTTCAAATTCCCACTTCTTTAGCATCACACTCTAGAATGAATGGGCTGACAAAATCTGATAGTGCTAAAACTGGGGGTTCAATGACTACAACTTTGAGATTTTGAAAGGCCTCAATGGTTGTAGTAGACCACCCAAAAGCATTCTTTTTTAATAGGGCAATTAATTAAGCGGCAATTGACTCATAGTCCCTTATAAATTTTCTATAATACCTAGTCAATCCCGTGAAGACTCTAAGGGATTTCAAGGTCGTAGGAAGGGGCCAATCTAACATTGCTTGTATCTTAGAGGGGTCTTTCTTCACACCCTTGTCAGAAATTGTGTGGCCGAGATAGTCTACCTCCTAACACCCAAATCTGCGCTTGATTTTTTTTTTTTTTGCATACAATTGGTGTTTCCTTAAGGTCTTTAGAGTCATTTGAAGGTGTTGTAGGTGCTCAGACCATTTATTACTATAGATCATAATATCATCAAAGAAAACCAGCAGGAATTTCTTTAGGAAAGGTCTAAAAACCTCATTCATAAGACTCTGAAAAGTAGATGGAGTATTAGTTAAGCCAAAGGGCATGACTAAGAACTCATAGTGCCCTTCACGAGTCTAAAATCTATTTTAAGTATGTCTTCAGCTTTGACCTTGATCTAGTGGTAACTAGACCTCAAATCTAGCTTAGGAAAAAACTTAGCTTCATGGAGCTCATCTAACAATTTATCTACCATATGTATAGGAAACTTATCTTTAATAGTTTCCTCATTTAGAACTCTATAGTCCACACACATCCTCCATATTCCATCTGCCTTCCTTATTGGCAAAATAGGGGATGCAAAAGGGCTTTGACTCAATTTGATAACCCCCATTTTCAACAATTCCCTAACAATTTTTTCAATCTCCTCTTTTTGAAAGAAAAGATATCGATAGGGTCTTACCGAGATAGGAGATGTTCCTTCCTTCAATACAATAGCATAGTCATAGGACCTATTTGGTGGTAGGCCCGTGGACTCCTTAAAAGTATCCGAGTTTTGTTGCAACAAGCTCTCCATATATGGAAGTATCTTAGCCAGGCTGCAAGACCGGAAATCCAGTCCAGTTTTTGGACCGAAATGCGGTCGGACCGGATTTCGGTCCTACTAAAATAAAGGACCGGTCTGGACCACTTAAGTGGTCCAGACCGGTTTCAATTTTTTCCATTTTTTCTTTTTTTTCTTTTTTTTTTTTTTTTTTTTTTTCCATTTTCAACACACATTTTTAATTTTGAGATTAAAAAAAAAATGTGAACTCCTACCATAGTTTGCTCATTAATTTAAAAATGTGAATTGATTTTCCCTGTTATAGTAAAAATGTGAATTCATTTAACTCCTACCATAGTTTGCTTATTAATTTAAAGATGTGAATTCATTAAAACTTATATGATGTAAATTCATTTAAAGACTTAAAGATATAAATTCATTTAAAGACTTAAAAATATGAATTCATTTAACTACTACTATAGTTTGCTATTAATTTAAATATGTGAATTGATTTAAAGACTTAAAAATGTGAATTCATTTAACTGAATTCATTTAAAGATTTAAAAATTTGAATTCATTTAAAGACTTAAAATATGATAGTTTGCTCATTAATTTGAAGATGTGAATTTATTTAAAGACTTAAAAATGTGAATTCATTTAACTCCTAGTCTCCTATATAGTTTGCTCATTAATTTAAAAATGTGAATTCATTTAAAGACTTAAAAATGTGAATTCATTTGAATATGTGAATTCATTTAAAGACTTAAAAATGTGAATTCATTTAACTATAGTTTGCTTATTAATTTAAAGATGTGAATTCATTTAAAGACTTGTAGATGTGAATTCATTTAAAACTTAAAGATGTAAATTCATTTAAAGACTTAAAAATATGAATTCATTTAATTACTACTATAGTTTGCTTATTAATTTAAATATGTGAATTGATTTAAAGACTTAAAAAAATGTGAATTCATTTTACTCCTACTATAGTTTGCTCATTAATTTAAATATGTGAATTCATTTAAAGATTTGAAAATGTGAATTCATTTAAAGACTTAAAAATGTGAATTCATTTAACTCCTACCATAGTTTGCTTATTAATTTAAAAATGTGAATTCATTTAAGACTTATAGATGTGAATTCATTTAAAGACTTAAAAATGTGAATTCATTTAACTCTTACCATCAATATATGTATAAATAAATAGCACGTGATATTTTATAAGACATACAATTCCTATTTAAGTTGAAAAAATTGCTAGTATTATTTCTAAATGATTATTGAATTGTAAAGTTAACGTAAAAAATGGATGATTTATTGATTTTGATTGAATATGAGTTTTAAGATAATAAATAGCCTGCCATTCTTTTTTTTTTTTTTTAATAAAAAAAAAAAAATTTATATAATGCGGTCCGGTCCGGTCCGGACCGCATTTTTAAAAACCTAGACCGGATCGGACCGCATTATCCGGTTTATAAAATCCGGTTCGGACCGGACCGGATTTAATTTGTAAAAACCACAAAACCGGTCCGGTTTTGTGGTCCGGTCCAATCTGCGGTCCGGTTTTGATCACCCCTAATCTTAGCTGTGTCTAACTTCATAGGCTCTAAGAGCTGTAAGAAAATGCCCTTCTTACCAGCCCTACTAACCTTGGTCATCTCCCTGCCCTCCACTAGTTGGGTAGGATTCAACCCTTGCAATTGAATTCTCTTATCACCCACACTGGACTCCATAAATAGGTTAGAGAAATTCCACAAAATCTACCCAAAAATCCTCAACCAATATACTCCCAAGACCAAATCACACACAGCTAAGGTCAGCACATAGGTATCAATTAAGAAACTGTTACCTTCACATCATCAGTCTTTCCCTCACTATGAACTGCTCACTATTTGCCACCCGCACCTTTATCTCCTCTTCTTTTTTAGCCTTGAATTGTCACATTTTTACTATAGAAGGGTCCAAAAAATTATGGGTACTCTCAGAGTCAATTAAAATTATGACATGTTGTCCCCCCACTCTCCCAACTACTCTTATAGTTTTAGGATTCAATGACCTTGTCAAAGCATGTAGAGAGATCTTCGGATCTGCCTCTCTAACTTCTAGACTCCCCTACTTTTCCACATATACAACATCCTCTAACTCATTCACACTAGAGTCTCTTGGTTCCTAAACCTCCACTATAAATAGTTTAGGATTCTTATAAACAAGTTTGAATGTCCATTTCTCATCACAATTGTAACACAATCCTTTCTCCCTCCTCTTCTTCATTTGGTAGGGTGTTAATTTCTGAATTGGAAATGTCCTTGGTTGCTGGTGGTTGTTTGTGGAAGGGGATGTGTCATTAGGGGTGTAGGTGGATGGGATGGGAAGTAGGCCTTTGTCGGTTCTTCTGTGAAGCCAAACACACTCCTTCTGGATTTTGGCTAGCCTGTAGGCAGTAATTAAGTTTGGGGGATTAAACATTCTCACAGGAAGATGAATTTCATCCTTGAGTCCATTCAAAAAACAACTCAACTTATACTTTTCAGATAGACCACACAATCTGTTTGACAAGGTTTCAAACTGACTTTTGTACACCTCCGCACTAGTGGTCTATTTCAGTCTAGTTAACATTTTCATACGCTTCCATACTAGTGGTCTGTTTTAGTCTAGTTAATATTTCCATGGGATCATCATATGAGCTGGGTCCAAATTTGGTCAAAAGAGCTTGTACAAACTCCCAATTTTGTTAATTTCCATAAATTTCTAAATCTTAGAACCATATCAATACTTGTCCTTCCATGCGATATGATGCTAGTAAAATATAATGAGTAAGGGGTATTTTGTGAAAGTTGAAGAACTAATTGGTTTTCTACCATCCATTGTGATATGTCTCATCAAACTTGGAAAAATCTAACTTCACTGACCTGAACTGCCTCTGGTTCTACACACCTTCCACTTCCACTTGGTGGTGGATTCTGCTAGTGGACCATGACCACCTCTCCCTACTCACTCCCCTTGCTCTTGAGCAAGAACTGCATATTCATGGTAAGGGTAGCAACTTGTTGTACTAAATTATTCAACATCTGTCGCTGATCATCCTGATCTTTCCTCAGCAAGTTCACATTCTCAAGTACCTCTTTGTAGTGCGTTCCCTCAGCCATGGTAGAATCGAAGAGCTCTGATATCAAACGTAACAGTACCTTAGGAATTTGTAAAGGAAGATATCGGAATAAAAGCTTTCTCTGGAATTTAGATGTATTTATAAGACAGATAAAGCAAAATTCAAAGTTTGGCCAACCTCTATAGAAAAGAGAGACGAGAGACGGAACTGAGTCCAGATTCTTCAATGCCCCTCACAACTGCCCCACGTTCCTCCTAAATTCGAAACAAAATTCTAACAATTCTAACGGCTAACAAACTTATTAGAAACGGTAATCGAATTGGACCTCAAATACTGACCCTCATACAAATAACCCAACACCAGCCCAATACGAAATAATAAGCCTAATAACATAATAATAACTAACAACCCAATACAAAGCCCAATGCTCGGTATAAAACCCACTGCAGCCCAATGCGTCATGTGTAACCAGCTATCTTCATTTTAATCGAATTTCTCTTTCCATTATGTCTTCGTGTTTTTCAAATACGCCCTTCTCCTTTTAGAACCCTAATCCGCTTCCTCTTCCTTCTTCTCACTTAGTCGTGTTACAGCTTAGATGAAGCGTTTTTTGTTTTTTTTTAATCGCAATTAGCTGAGACGAAGCCTAGCCAACTCCCCCGCGCTCAAACGTACAAGGGGAAAGATTTCTTATGTGAAAAACTTGATGCCATTCTAGGAGCCAGTGATTTTTTTTACCCCCTGGTTTCAGATAAGACTATAAGAGATATTATAGAACAGTTTAGAGTTCTCTTTTTCCCATAAACATAAATGATTCAACCAAAATAGATTTAAATTGACAAATGACCAGTCAAAGCCAAAACTGTTATAAGCACTACCCAGAGATTTCCCATACAAATTGAACCATCCACTAACTTTTTGGAGAAACGAGGAGAGGGGAGGAAATAAATGAGGTAAATATTATCTTACGAAGATAACTAAAAAGAGAGAAAGAAATCGAAATACACTAAGTGCTCCGAACTACTTCAACCCGCCATTATATAATTGGCCACAGGAGAGCGTTTGGGGTGATGTAAAGGTGTAATCCTTTAAAACTCTCCTCATTGTTCGCCAATTCAATGCAGAAAGATCCGACCATTTTCACCTCCGGCACAGCAATAATCCAATCCAAACAGCCAGGTAGAGAATTCACCTTTGATGACGTTGAGGTACCCGCACAGACCATTCAAGAACTGGTACTTGAGTTCGACAGTGTCTTCGACGGATATCCAAATACAGAAATACAATCCGGAGCTTCCTTGGCAAGACCTACAGGGAAGAAGGACGAATATATAAATTTTTTGTGGATGAGAATCTCAACAAATCCTTGTCATGACGTCCATACTATTGCTGGAGATAACAAGACACTAACAATAACGGTGTTATGGAGAAAAAAGGTGGTTTGTGGCAGTAACGGTGCAGAGTGCAACGGGGGCAGTGACTGTAGGGGGAGGGAGGGAGGCAGGGAGAGGGAGAGGGGAGAAAATCGGAAAACTCAGATGCTATCATCTAACTATTCTACAAGTTTAACACACTGGTTTCAGAGAACCCACCGAATGTGTTAAGCTACAGAATAGGAAATATGCAGTGTAAGACATTAGCATAACGCTGGCTTTAGGAAGCCAACCACGTGTTTTACCAAATTCTTTTTCAAGCCACACAACATGAAATAAGCGAGGTCTAAGATACTTCCATACCTAGGATTCTAGTGTCTTCCTGATAGTGAGAGCCCATGCCATGGACAATAGTTAATTCGTACAACAACACAGAAACAACACATGGACAATAGTCCATATTGTTCTGGCGACGAAAAATTAATTCAAATTAGCTGACTTGTGGCAACCGTTGAATTATCTCACGTTTAAAGCTTAAATACACACATAGACACCATTAATTTAACCTCCCAAAAAAAAAAAAAACGAGAGAAAAGACAGGAAGAAGAAGAAAAGAATAGGAACCATCATGATAGGAACTCAAGTAGCCCTACCTAACTGAACTCAGAAAGGAGCTTCAAGTGATTCATCCCAAACTTCTGCACTCCCATTAGAGGCATCTTCAACATCTTCCTCCATGGAAAGCCTAATATATTCTCTATGTGCAAACCGATCCCACTCTGTCAATGTTGGATTCTCACGTTCCTGTTTACATCAGGACATCATTCTATCACCAAAATGGCAGCAGCACTGTACTAGACATTTTTATCTAACATATCGTCAAACAGAGACTAAAAATTTGCAAGCATTTCAAGTACCTGACGGATGAGAAATGGATCACGAGTTTCAAAGGCCATAAATTTGTTGAGGTTGAAAAGGATATTGAATACACTTCCTGAAAGTTTACATCCTTTCAGGTCACGCAGTGTGATATAGCTCTCATTCTGCAGGCATGAAAATTTGGTGTCAAACACAGCAAAATGATGGTTAGGATGACTTATAGATATTGCTGACAAAGATTTGCGACTTCTGGACAAGTGCAGTCACTACAAGTTGCTCTATTTTATCAAAGTACATTTCACAACCAAATTTCTAGACCGTCAGGAAGTAAACCATGTTTCTGAACTCCTTCAGTCCACAATAGAAGAAAGGAAAAAAAAAAAGAAATTGCAGTCCAACATCACGTGTTTATTCTGTAAGAAGGAAGTTACAAATCACACCCTAGTAGGAAGTAAAATAATTTCCACCACTTGAGGTAATTCTCTTGAGAATGTATCGATACAAACCCTGTTGACATACATGTATTTTGAAATTATAGTTCTTAGTGGATAGGAGGGTATTGTCCCTCATAGCCTCTTTTCTGTTTCCCCTTCTCTCATTTTCTTTTATACCCTATGTTCTTCAACTTGGTATCACTAGGGGTGTGCATAATTGGGCCGTGCTCCAGTGGCCTGTCTGAAATCAACAGGGCCCGACTAGGGTTGGCCAATTTTAGATTGGGCCAGCTCAATGGTACAGCCTTGGGTTTAGGGAGTCAGTGAGCCGACCACCTACGCAAACAAATAATATTCTTCCAATAGATATACTTATTAAAAAGACGAATGTAATTCAAACTTTTAACTTTTTTTATCTCTCACTGTGCTTAAAAACCCTACCCAATACCCGCTTTCACCCCTCCATCTCCTCTCCTTCTATTAGCCAGCAACCTCCAGCCTCACAAACCCAGCCCACTGTCGTACTCAAAGGCCAAAGTCCACCGCCGTTGGTTCTTCTCTCCCATGAACTGCCACTTGCAAACCCCTAGCTTCCCCTGTGATGCAGCCACAATCCTCTTGCTCTCCTTGTCCCTCCTTTTGTCTCACTGTCTAGCTGTTTTCTCGCCAATTGAGCCAAACTAATGAAACTGACCACCACCGCTGATGGTGGCAGATTCGATAAGCCAAATCAGTGGCTGACATCAGTCAAGAAAACAGGCCTCCCCTTGAACCAAGAGGATCAGTTTTCATTCCTAGGTATCCCAGTAATCAAATCCCAAAAGAGAAAATAAAAATGGAAGTAACAGAGGTATAGGGCTATACAGTCAATGATGTCACCCTGTTAGTTGCTGGCATCAGCGTAAGAGGAGGAGCCCAGTCTTCCCATTGAAGTGTTGTTTTAAAAAGAGGTGTAACATCAGTTGAATATGTTTTTCGGTTAAATCAGAAAAGGTGAAACAAAATATAAAGCTTGGTGCCTGATCAATCTTTCATGGCTTAATGTATGTCTTCCACACAAGTCTAGTTTGTATGGGGGATTGGTTTAGTTCGCATCATCTGGGTTGTCTCTTTGAAGACTTGAGTTTCTGAAGGTGGTGGTGACAGTTCTAGTGCCTTATGCAGAAGTGGTGAAATGGGATAAATGACGAGTTGTTTTGCTTGAGATAAATGATAAATGATATGACATGTCATTCAGTGAAAAGTGACAAATCATTCAGTGCAAGGAAAAAAACCATGTCATCTAGTGCACGGGAAACAACAGTAAACCTGAGTGATCACATGGTTTTTAGGGGGACAAAAAAAGTCACCAGACCTACTGTTCGCACTTTTCTGGGCATAATGTGCTGCTCTACCCATCATTGTGTGTTGAAGCTATGCTGTTTTTTTGCTAAGCAAGTTAAAGTTTTATTAAAAGAGGGAACAAACAAAACAATGCCAATGGTACAAAAGAACTATACTGAGATGTTGAAGCTATACTGTTAGATGCCTGTAACCTCAAAAAGTAACAGAAAAGGAATAGAGAATCAGGTAACCTCCCAGAGGGAAAATCCAATTTTCTAATTCCTAATGGCGAGCCTGGATGGACTCAATGATCTAGCTTGGTCTTAGTCTGGAATGCTACTCGTTAAAAACTAGAAATTTGGGCTTACCACACCACACTAGCCCAGGATTCTAATTTTTTAAAATCATAATGGCGGATTAGCTCTGGCATCCCAAATTGGAACAACTCTCATTTTTTCATTGCAACTTCTTTTTTTATTTTTTGTTTCTAAAGTACTGTTTCTCAGTTTCAATGTGACACATGAAGTTCTGAGATAATATCATGTATTGATCCCTTTTATTTGTAATAAGGGTACCAAAACATTTGCTATTGTCCATTCAACTATTTGGCTTCTCCTCTGTCTTCTTTTTTTGTTTGGATTTCTGGGCGGTTACTTTTATATGATTGATCTTGAACTATTTGGGTTCATGCCATAAAGTATAACTAGGTCATGCCTAAGAGGGTGTTTGATGTGCTGGAAGAGTAAGTTTGATAACCCTTTAGCTTTGGCAGTTTGGAAGATGATCCCTTCTTGTATTTGGTGGAGATTATGGAAGGAGAGAAATGGTAGATGCTTTGAGGGTGTGGTCTTATCGTTGGAGAGTACGAGGGGCAACTTGTTGCAGTCTCTATTTTTTTGGGCAAATGTGGTCTTGGGTTCTCCCTTTTTGGATTATCCGGACTTGCTTAGTTTCTTAGCTTGTATAGTACAAAAGACTATCTGAAAACCTAAACCATACAAGCTAAGAAACTAATAAAATCCAGATAGTCCGAAAAGGGAAAACCCAACACTGGATTTGCCCAGAAAAAAAGAGTCTGCAACAACTGGCCCTTCAAACACTCCAGTGACAACGCCACATCATCAAAGCATCTACTATTTCTCTCACTCCATAAGCACTACCTAATACATGATGGGATCATCTTCCAAATATCTCCCTAAATTGTTGGATTTTACAGTGGGGGAAGTTGCTTTCAAATGAACTATAATCATGTTTTTGCCAAAATTACATCATTCATCAGAGAACTTGTGTTGAAACCCCACAATAGAACAAGGTTGCTGAGCATAATAATAGGCAAGTTTTTTTTTTGATAAGTTAAAAATTTTATTAAAGAAGTTGACAGTACAAGTAACTATACTGAACGTTATTGCAGTAACCTAAGCATAATACCCTCCATGCATATTCCTAAATCACACTGTGGTGATGTATTTCGTAGTTCTGTTTTACATCTTAAAGCTATTTACTACTTTGCGCCTTGAAGAGGGAGGAGTAAAAAGTTTGCTCTCGAAGTGAACAACGGCTTGATTCCAACAAACTTATGACTTATGTGCATCATAAGAATTTACTCCATTCTGATGTTTGGGTTCCCTCCATACCATTTATGTAGAGGATATAGTATTAACGGGAAATGGCAATAAAGAAATATGAAGTTTGTAGGAATATCATGCCAGAGTTTGATACTAAAGACTTGGGCAGCTTGAAGCAATTCTGGGCATGGAGGTTGCAAGATCATATGTTGTATATTCTTTTCAGAGGTATATGGCAAAGATACACAATTGTTAGAGGTTAATTTACTTGTTTCATAAGCGTCCAGATTCCAGACGTTGCCTATACAATGTGTAGTGAGCCTATTTATGTAGTTCTGCCCTGAGTGAAACACATACGTAGGCAATCTAGTGGATTCTTCATTACCTAGACTCTTCCCTTTTAAAGGTTTGTTGCTTGATACAATCGTTGAATCTAAAAGCTCATATTAATGCAGATTGTGTAAGACTTGTTATGGATCAGCAGTCTACTTCAAGGTACTGTCCATTTGAGGGAGGTAATCCAATCACTTGGCATAGCTACAACTAGTAAGTGGTTATAGGATTAAATGCAGAAACCGAATCTAGAGCTCTGGCACATGGAATATGCGAATTTGTATGGTTGATGATGTATTATTAGAACTTGAAGCTAATTCTAGCGATTCCATGGGATTGTATTGGGTAAAGCAGCAACTAAGATTGCTCAATATTCAATCCAACATCAGTAAACCAAACATGTTGAAAGTGACAGACATCTTACCAAAGAGAAATACCGTGCAGGTTTATTGACCCTATCTTAAGGCCTGTTGATATGTTACATATAATATTTATCGTTATTGTCGGATAGAAGGGTATTCATGCCATTGCATTTCTTGTGAGGGAAGTAGGGATCCTAATTCTTGGTTCTCTCTTTCCGACAGCCTCTTCTATCTTTTTCTTTTCTTCTATAGTCTTAGTATTCAACTACTCTAACATCAGACAAACATGACAAGGATCAGCTAAAGCAACAAAGAGGAAAAGGTGAACCTCAGGTCCAATCATGTCGATTATCTGGCATAATATATCCTCGAAGAGCACAGGCTCTTGGGCCATGCATTCCATCCGGTGCAACTGCTCCTCATAGAAGAACTGCAATTCATTCCGTGTCAGAATCCCATTTCCATCCAGATCTATGCATTTGAACCTGACAGTGAGAAAATAATGTCATAACTAGAGCACACCCGATAGCATAACAAACTCCACATGTATATGGAAAGATCACAGAATAAAGTCACCAAGGGCAGAAACATGTCTTGCATACAAATTAGAGACAGGTTCAAAGGAAATCGAACGATCTAACTCTCTTTCCCTCCCTCACCATCCCTCTCTCTCTCTCTTCCCCAAAAGGCAATACATCTTGTAGTGGTAGCATGTAGCATGAACTTTTTTACTTCATAACAATTTTCCTTCTCTAAGAAGAAATATCTAAACTTGTCAACTCTCCTTTTCGTTAATAAAGTTAACTTACTTATCAAAAAAAAAAGAAGAAATATCTAAACTCTTAACTTTATTTTCAAATAGCTAGCATAAAAATTTGTGGTAGCTTTTACAACCTATTTGCACCAAGTTTAAATTTACTCTTTGGAAATCAATAAAACATTTCAAACTGTGCACTGACCAAATAAGAGCAAGCAAAGTGACAAATGACACAAACAAGAGGTGCAGAGATCATGCAAAGTGAAAAATGACATAAATAAGTGGGGCAGACATACCAATACTCAAGACTCGGTTCAGATGGTTTATCCTCCTCTGAGAGTATGAAGTAAACAAAATCTTCATAACCCATCTTTCCCTCAACTTTACTAGTGAACTTCCTTGCGACCTGAAGAGGTATCAGAGAATGAGCAAAAGTGAGTATTTATCTAATCAATATACATACGGCTAGGGGGGTGGCTTATGCTATAGGCAGCCTAGGCCCCGACTTTTTTTATGGAGAGTGCATAATCTTCAATCTTTATTAAAATCATGTTGAAGACAAGATTCTAATTAAAAAGCTATCCAATCCCTTGATTCATGTGCAGGCTCTAATAATGCAAAAGACAAGATTTAATTAAAAAAATATCTAATCCTATGATTCAAGCGGAGGCTTTAGTTTGACTCTTTATCCAAACACCTATGACCTATCAGATATCCTTCATTCAAGCAATTTGTGTGCCATAAACTACACATTAATTTCTGACTATAAGCTTTCATAAATAGCACACAAAGGATTTCCAAACTCATATTCAAAAGTTCTTCAACATCTTAAGCTATTTGTTTTGCCTATCAACCTAGAAAAAAAGAAAAAGAAAAAGAAAAAAGAAACTAAGCATCCTCTACCAAAAAGATTCATTCTTTCTAATTTTTTGTCAACTCTTATTCTCAGCCCATTGTTCTGAGTTTTAAGCACTTGCAACTGATATCACAGGTCCTATGATTCTAAACTTTATATTTAAGTTTGTACTTCCATTTATTGTACTTATCGGTATTCAGTTGTGAGAATTTTTCAATTTCAAACATGTCTAATACTTTTAAGATTTTCTGCAACCTAATAAAAAGGCATCATTCCAAAGTCTAGCCTTAGGCCTCAATTGACATAGAGCCACCCTTCTGCGCATGTATATCACAATATAAAAACAGAACAAGTAATGTTTTTCCCTAAGCATGTGAGAGAGTAATTGAAACATTCAATAGTAGAAAACTTGTCTTCCTCTGAACAGCAGGTAAACTGGTCTAAAGTAACACCTAACTGACACAAACCTGAGAAAATATTCTATCAACAATCCGGTAGGTAAGCGCATGGTTACCATATCGGATAAGATTCTCTTTGTCGATCAAAAAATCATGATCTGTATCCAGCTCCCAAAACTTGCAGTATATAACATAAAAATGTTCATAAGAGAAGTACCTGTAAAGGAATATATAAGAGAGAAAAAGGTAAGTCAACTACAATTCTGATACCAAATATTGCGCTACGCATGATTCCAAGAATGTATTCCTGATCATATGGAATGTGGTATACAATGATTCTCTATCAAAGCGTGAGCTAGAAGCATAAGGTATGTTAACTCGAAGGCAAACTACAACACGCATTCATTGGGCATACCTCAGAACTTTGTTGATGTCCTCTTCTTCATCAGCATGTTGCATCGCATCAATTAAGTTTCCACGTTTCAGCTCCTTGAGGTTAAGATGACCATTCCCAGATCTATTTACGTAGTAAAATATTCTGTATATTACAGTTTCAGCTGTCCCACGCAATGACAGTTTTAGTTAACAAGTTGCATCAGATGAAAAAAGTTGCATCTTTAATGGCATTAGAATCAAGAGAACTCAAACTTGGACATCAAAACAATAATATAGGCATCAACATTCTAAGGTATAGTGTCGCTACCAGAGAAGGCTCTTTCATGCTAGGTGTCCAGACCTACAATGCTCGAGCCACATCCCGGATACACTTGCAATATCCATTAAGACTTCATCTCACTTCATTCTACCAACTATACCTGATATAAAGCCGTTCTATAACAATTCAAGAAAACAAGAAAACGATAGCAATCGGCTTGGGAGCATCATGGGTGGGAGGAGGGCGAGAGCTGAACCCGCACACTCTATGCTTTTCCCCAGCTTTCCCTCCAGTAAAAGATTCTCTCGTACCCTGTGTCTAGGGGATTCCTAGGCCATGAGTTAGGCATATAGTTTCTTTCTCTTTCTTTTGATTGAGCATCGGTACTTTTGGAGTCTCTCTTTGTAGGCGTGCAAAACAACAAAGCCACTGCTCTTCAGGGAGGTGAGGTGGACAATCTTTGACTCCAGCTTCAGAGAAGCATCTTTGCATGAATCAATACTAACTCAGCCGATCTTTGATTTTGGAGAATAGAGCAGAAGAACTCTGTAACGACTGAGAAGGGTTTCACCAAAGCAAGTGCCTTTGTTCTTCATATTGTTGGTATTTTTCTTATTCTAATATAATAAAAATAAGCAAGCACACTTACCCATTTTTATTTATGATTTTTCTTTTTCATTTTCACTCGATTCATAAATTTTTCTCAACCCAATTCGATTCTTTTTTCGACCCAACCCCGAAGAGGGGGCTATATGGGACATCTATCTACGGGGGCCTGCACTTTATTACAGGGAAAGGTGGAAAGGACGAACTTCATTTAGTAGCAGCGGCATATCAAGTCATTGATAACACCGCCTAGAACCTATCACAGCCAATGAATACGTACAACACCTTGAATGAATTCATGAAAAGAGAACCAATGCATAGGGAATTGACTGTTGGGTCATATTAATTAAAAAAGCAAGTCATCAATCAACACCACAACCATATAGCAAGCAAAAAGAAGTACAAAAGGCACCAAATCAGTATTCCGAGCTTAGATTCCATAGAAAGCTACATGGGTTTAGATTTCATTTCAAAAAGAAATGCATGGTCACCATATAGTGTTACTAGCTGCACCAAATTTGAGATGAGTTCCTAACTTCCTATCTCAAAATCAGTATTCCGAGGTTAGATTTCATAAAAAGTTACATGGTTTAGATTTCATTAAAAAAAAAAAGGCACGGTTACCATATCGGATTACTAGCTATCACTTTGAGGGGTAATTATTCCTTATATATGACCTCACATTTATCAATCGTTCTAGTATCTGCTTTGCCCACGGAACTCCTTCGACTTCAATACCGGCAAAGAAAGCCCCCCATCAACATCGAATATTTAGACATACTGCTCATCACATAACACCTTAGCCCCCACCCCCCCCAAAAGGCCCCTGGTAAGTAACATTTCAACATTTCATCAGGTTCTAATAATCACAAGTATAATAGACAGCCTTCCTTCTATGTCCACAAGTAGTAGTCAGCCACCTTATAGAGTATGCCCAAACTATTCACTGAAACCTAAGGACACTTCTGAACCAAGTCACAGTCCTAGTCACACAGTCCCAGTAGGAAGATTATAATTTACACTATCAGAAATAAATGCACCGTTGGAGCAGAAAAACACTGAACAAACCATCTACAAGCACTAATATAGACATTCCATTCAGAGAACTCAGATAATAAAACATCTGGATCCAATGGCCAACACATTACAAAGGAAGGATGAAACGTTCTAGGAAAAAATATGATAATAAAAGATCTCTACACCCACATCTGAACAGAGACCATGAAAGAGACTAACAGGTTGACATTACAAAAGGAAGGATGAAACGTTCTAGGAAAAAATAAGAAAATAAAAGATGTCTACACCCGCATCAGATCAGAGACCATGTAAAGAGACTAACAGGTTGAGAACGAACCATATCTCTCCTGAAATTCTGGGGTGCTCTGTAAGAACTCCAACCCTGGATGAGTTGCCAAGAGTTCTCGAAGCACTGGTTTGAAGTCATCCTGTTGCCAAGTAGGACATTATCAAATGTAATACCGCGAATAACCATAGACAAAACTCTTGAGATGCTTGGCCACAAAGGTATCTCCCATTAAATTAGAACTCAAGAAGGAGAAGAAATGGATATACAAAACCAAAGAAAATACCTGAGTAAGAAATTTAACATCTGGCTGCTTCAAAATCGTGTATATCTGGGTTGCTATATCCATTGTCAACATGTTGCCGTTAACCCAGTAATCAACAAATGCATCCCTACAAAGAGGTCAGCTGAAAAACTAAGCAAATCTAAAAGACAAAATAGTTAGCAAGGAGCACACAACTTGACAGCTTTTCCAGTAAATACTTCAATAAATCATCAGCCAAACCTCCTCCATTTTCGACAGCTCCTAATATATCGTTCAAGAACAAGCAAAAGAGCACTATAAAAGGTAGAATTCAATGCTCTATAAAAGGTAGAATTCAAAAACACTCAAAACAGGAACTAGTTCAAACAACGACAACATAACTAAAATTTAGGGGTATAAAAAAGGAAAACCACAATGACAAATACACAAAATGTCTGAAGTCTAGAATGAGTCTTGAGTTGAACGTACAATATTAAGACAGTTAAAATGAAAATCAAAAGCTCAACAACAATCCTTACCCATAAATTATCAACAATCAAGACCCAAGCAAAAGAAACCCGAGAAAGGTCAGTTTTTATTCTCACAGATAAATAGCTGTGAAGGGCACCACATTCCAGTTACATGACTAATAACTTGTATTTATAACCTACTTCCAATTTTAGTCTATCAAACAGTGCCTGAAGTGATAACAGTAAAGCAATAAACAGATACAAACGCTCCCCCTCAGATGAGAAAAGCTACTGACTATGGTAGAGCCAGGCATCAAGATACTAAAGCTTCCAAGCCACTTAGTAAAAAAGATCAAGGATAACAACTCAACAAACTTTTATATCCAGCTAGAAAATCCTTTTTCCCCCCTAAACTTTGTTTTTCTTTTGATAAGTAAGTTAATCTTTATTAATGAAGAAAAAAAAAGGAAAGGAAAGTTGACAGTACAAGATACTGTATTGAAACAACTCAAGAATACACGCTAAAAAACTCAAAAAATCCAGAAAACCCACAAAAGGACACCCCAAAGCTGAGTTAGCCCACAGGAAAAGAGAATTCAACATAGAGCCCCTCAAACTATCCAAAGACACGGCCTTGTCCTCAAGACATCTACCATTCCTTTCCCTCAACACACTGCACCAAATACAAGCAGGGATCATCTTCCATATAGCCAAAGCGATTGGATCCTCAAACTTCCTTCTCCAACAATACAACAAATCAACCACCTTCCTAGGCATAACCCAATCAAAGTTAAGAATGCTAAGCACATGCGCCCACAACCTTCTTGCCACTGAGTAATGAAGAAGGATATGATCAACCGATTCTCCTTCGCCTCTTACACAAGTAGCACATTCAACCAAGCAAATGCCTCTTCTCCTTAGGTTGTCAATGGTCTAAATTTTCCCATGAGTATCCTCCCAAACAAAGAAGGCAACTCTGGGGGGAACCTAACTTTTCCAACATTGACGCCAAGAAGAAGAGCATACATCAATTTAACTGATAAGACACCATTTTTAGAACCCATCTATAACAACTTATCCACTTCCCCTCTCCTCCAAACCTTTGAATAAAGTAAAGAATAAAACACTGAACAATCATCCATCTCTTAATCGTTAATCGTTCTTTCAAAGTGGACATTCTAAACTACAACTCTAGACCCTGGCTCCACACAATCAGCCACCCAAGCATCCTTGTGACGGGAAGGTGAGTATAAAAGAGGAAACTCCAACCTCAACAGTCTCTCCCCGCACCAAAAGTCGTGCCAGAACCGAATCCTAGAGCCACATCCCACTAAAAACCTAATATTTTCCCTGAATAAAGTTCCACCCTTTGCTGATGTACTTCCATAAACTGACTCTGTAAGGACCCTGAACCTCCAAAGTGTACCAATCCCCTGCTTCACAACCATACTTCTTCGTAATAACTATCTTCCACAAACTATCCATTTCAGAAGTGAATCGCCATAGCCATTTCCCAAGTAAGACTTTGTTGAACAAGGGTAGCCGCCTTAACCCAAGTCCTCTAAGGCCAATACTTAACCATTATCTTTAGACTGATGAATCCAGAACCGAATGATACTAAGAGACAATCATACATATCAAATGAAAAGTTCTACTTGTATAAGGTATCAACCCGCTGCCACAATCTAAGGCACAAGCTGGTCACATTCATTAAACAAGTTGATAGTATAGAGTTCAAACCAAAGCCTTAGTTTTAATCACACAAAGAGACCAAAATCAATCCTTTTACCCCACTCAACTCTTTCAGGAGTCATATCTATGACCAAGTCCTTTGTTCCTGTAACCAATTTGATGGCAATGACACGAATGTCCATCTGATGATGGAACCTGAACATAGCACCACATAGAACCAAGATTGTCATCACATGAGGACATCTAAGTAAGAAATCTTTCGAAACTTAACTTTTGCATGCCCCTGACACTTGTAAGTGTATATTTATTGCCACTAATGGAACACTAGGTGAGATCACCTAACAAAAAATGGGTCATGAATCCACAATACGCAACACAAGTACATGAGGAAGCTTAATTGGCAAAGAGATCACATATACTATCTGGCTTTCTATTCCAGAATGTCATGGGCACTCCATCTCAACCCTCCACTTCCTCCTAAAACTGCCTTAAAAGCTCCAAACTGATCAACAACAAACTCCACAAAAAATCATTTATAACGAGAAGCAAGGAAATGTTCATCATCCAGTTTATCACAGTCAAAACTTACAAAAGCAGCAGTGCTGCACATTGTATCAAGAATCTTTCTACACACTAAGGTTGTTTGTTTCCCTTGGATTCCCACTTCCAATCATAACTGCTAGCCACTTGAGCATTTGGAAGAGAGGTGATCAAATAGTAATGGTAATTCTTTGGAACCACAAGGATGAACTGTCAGAGAACTACTACTTGCAATTGATTTTACTTGATGTTAATGTTGTATATCTTGCACACCTAGTATTGCCTCTTGTTAAGCTTGAGAGAAGGTTTGGGTCTCTTAATTCATCAGGTAGATCACAATACTGTATCAATAATCGGGTAACGATCATCTTCTAGTCAAAGATTTCTACTTGAACCTTCTTGACCTATCTAAAGATTGTAATGTCTTCGAATTACAACATTTCACTAGTAACCTTTTGGCATTTACTGAGAAACGCTTAATATACTCCCCTGCAAAATTTAAGTAAGTTGCAAAAGAACTTGTTGTAAAATATGTTGAAAAATGTTTGTGGCAGAGTACTGCAATGCCGTAGTTTGAGCAGCAATTTCCAACGGTCTTGCTAGATAGCAACCATCAGTCCTTTCCCTTCAGCCAAAAAAAGTTGACCATTGATCTTAGGTGCAATGCTATGTTGGGAAAGAAAGTTTGGAGATCCATTGGCTAAGGAAATTTGGAAGATGATTCTATCTTGCATTTGGTGGTGTCTTTGGAAGGAGTGTAATAATAGATGTTTCGAGGATTTAGCTATGTTGTTGGAGCGATTACAGGGTGTTTTTATGCATTCTCTCTTTTTGTGGATTAATGCCATGTTGAGGGGTCATTTTTTAGATTTCCAGGATTCTATTAGCTTTTTTGCATGTATGTTTTAAGTGAACTCAGTACAGCCTTTGTACTGTTTGCACCTTTCTTTATTTCTTAATGAATTGATCTTACTTATCAAAAAAAAAAAAAATATCTTAGGTGCAATACTTGTTTGACAATGTTTCTCTAACAAGAGTTTTGAACTCCATTCAATTTAAAGAGCAATCTGGTCCGCTCAAGTTTTCGTGTCAGACACCTTGAAGTATGACTATTTGATGCCACATTATGGAACTAGATTGTACATCATTACCCTTATGATTTTGTGAGAGGGACACTATTCTTCATTTCTCCTGGTCCAAATGTTCATGCCCACAAAAGTTTCTGCTTAAATTGTAGGCTGCTCTATGTAGCATAACCTAAAACTTAGTAAAGGGGAGAAAGAAATCAAGGAACCCCTAAAATGTCCACTTCTTATGAATGAGTGGTAAGCATGAATTAATTTAGGTTTGCAAAACTTATTTCGCAAGGGAGTCTACATCCAATTTGTTAATCTACCACTTATCCCAAAAGCTTAACTTGTTAGGAAGAGATAGTTTATATTATTTGAATTATATTTTTTAATACTTCCCCTCACTTGTAAGCTGATCTCTCCCTTAATTAGTAGACCCAACATATGTAATATTCAATTGAAACGGGATGAAGTACGGAGTCAGGTTTCGAACTCAAGACCTTGACTCTGATACCATGTGAATCTACTACTTATCTCAAAAGCTAAAACTTTTAGGAAGAGATAAATTATATTATTTGAATTATATTCTTTAACAACTTTGTTGGCCTTTCACTCCTAAAGGTTATAGGAGGGCAGAAAAATCTGGTTGGAGGGAAGTCATCAATTCCACCATTCACAAGATCTCGAAATGCCTCAACTTCTTTAGAAGCAGAGTCCCATAAACTGCCAATGTTACTCACTGAAGATCAGCCCTACCAACAGGAACATTGTAGTGGAAAGATGCTCATCAACATGCGTTCAGAAAATGGGTGAGAAGTTTAATCATTGTTCTGTCAAATGGATAAAGCAGAATTCCCTTAAACCATACAAAACCTTCTAGTAGAAAAGAGACAACCTTCAGATATATCAGTTTCTTCATAATTTACAGGAGGAATAGTCTATTAGATTTGAAACAGGAAGCAAAAATCAAAGAATCAACAGTGCTGGGTGAAAAAGTGGATTACACTCTTGAGAGTGCTTTCTCCAAGAAGAAATTGCGTACCTTGTCACAAAACCAGTGCCATCAATGTCTATCTTTCTGAAAAGAGATGTGGCAAAGAAGGATGGTAGCCTGCAGACTTCCTTGATAATAGATTTAAATTCTGACGTAGCAAAGACATAATTAGTAAATCAGTTCTAGGAGTATGACTTACACTGATTGCTTACTATAGCTCACCATGCATCTGCAGTCCATCCAAGTGACCATAGAAAAACTGATTAATTCTAATTAAACATTGCTGTTTCAGTTCATTTGGAGGTGGACGGCCATTTTGAAAGTAAAACTGCAATCATTGCAAGTAGCCATGTTAGATATTATCAGCAATATCCCCCTGAAAAGCAATTTAGCAGGCAAAGCACAAACTGAAACAGCTATCTAGAGGATGGGAATCCTAATACCATCAAATTATTTTGGAAAACGAACATCCAAGTTTTGTCGAACCTGAGGTATCAATTCTTTAATTGGCTCACTAACAACTTTCAGGGGGGAACCTAAGATAGAAGGACCAGCCCTCTGTTTCATTATCCGAGGGGAACCAGATGTACTTCTCGGTGAAAGTGGAGGGGCACTGCCTGCAGGAAACATAGATGGCAAAGAATGGCTTGTGGAAGCAAGTGGACTAGAGGAGTTTCCAGGAACATTCAAGGGACCACCCGCCTTTGCTTCATTGAGCAATGAAGCTACCTGAAGCAAGAGAAACACCAAGTTTAGAATACGTCTTTTATATTAGCTTTGAAGGTATCTAATATTAGCTAATCAGGAGAGCAGACACAACGAGCCACTACTATCACCAGAACTAGAGTTTTTCACCACTTCCCAACCAAACCCTAGAAATACACACATACGCACATATAATGACAATGTCTTCATTACTTTCAAGGTCTCTACATTAATAATTATTTTTGTTAGTGCATAATTCCAGGTCCAAAATTTTCCAGCAAAATGGAAAAGAGGTATCCCCAAAGCAAGAACAGCCAAATTGAATTCATCGCATGAGAAAATGACTCCATCTTCAATGACTTCAAGGTTGAAGTTGACTCCTAAAACAGCCAAATGCGACATCAATGAGTCTCCAAGTCACTGAAGCTGACTTATAAAACAGACAAATACGACATCAATGAGTCTCCACTCTAGTGCAAACTTTCATGGTAGATATAAAAAAACCAAAATGATCCACTTTCCAATTTCAAACACCAATGTAGTTATGCTCCAGGACCTGAAAACAGGAGGAATCCTGGAAACTAAAGAGCTAAAAAGAACCATTTTCGCAACCAGGGCCCTTGGTTAAAATTATATATCACAATACTAACCACCGAGTTCACTATGAACCTAAATCTGAACTATGGTTATATAACCAACCATCATTCATCATATTAGATAAAATTCAGATTTCCCTGTTAAACTTCTAGCAACAAAATCCACACTTCCAGCCAGGAATATCCTTTATACATCTTTCCAATTTATATCACAAGTTAAAACAGACAGTCATGTGCTCAAACAAATTCCTGCATTCCTTCACATAGTATGTTCGTACAGAATGTTTTTGTTTAGGTTTTTAATATACGCGACATATCAAAGACCGCACTTGGAAACCAATCAATAGCAACATTTCAAGGTCGCAATTCAAAAATGACCACAGCCAAGCTAACTGTCTAAGTCAAAAGCATATTTCGAGCAACCAATGCAACAGAAAATTCAAATTACCGAAGCATTCCCCACACGTACCTGCCGATGAGAGTCTGGAAGCGCGAGCCATTGCTCGAAGAGCTTCTCAACGAAAGCCGAGTTCGATTTGAAAGCCGAAGGAGATACCTCCGGGAGCTGCAAGAGTTCGGCATCGAACGACCCCGCATCCGTCACGATCTCCATGCTCATTAGAAGCGGCCCCTCTAACTCTCTATCATTCACAATCACCAAATCAGGAAAACCCTACAAAGAACCGAAGCTCAAGGAAGTTGAATTACGAGATTCAATGCGGTTTTGGATGTTCGAAGGGGTACGTAAGTTGGAAAATCCCAGGATCCTCGTGGAATGGGAGGATCGGTGATGGGAGAGAGGGGGAAAATGGGGAGGAAGGGACGGGAAGTTTTTCTCAGAGATGGATGCGATTGGAGAGGGAAATGCG
The DNA here is from genome assembly GCA_003952965.2 of Morella rubra. Lineage (NCBI taxonomy): Eukaryota > Viridiplantae > Streptophyta > Magnoliopsida > Fagales > Myricaceae > Morella > Morella rubra. Next base: position 35,074,580 of record CM025855.1, read on the forward strand.
AGAGAGGAAGAGAGAGGTTTGAGAAATAGCACCTGAAATTCTGAAAAATGGTTGAAGAAGAAGTTACACGTGGCCATGTGCTTTAGGAGGGGCTTAGGGTCTTCGTCACGTGCTCGGATAATGTGCATTCTATTTTCCAGGTTTATATTGAAGAAAAAAATTATCTCTAAATACATAAATTTTCTCTAAATACATAAAATATATAAAGATAAATGTAAAATTAATTTTTGATATAAGAGAAAATCGAATTAATTCTTGTAATAATTATAAAATTAGTTCTTTTAATTATATTTTTATTTGTCTTTAATCTTTTATTAGAAGTTAATTTTATGTTTTTATAAAATTAGAGAGACTAATTTTTTATATTTTTATTATCAGAGAATTAATTCCATTTTATCTGTCCTACTGATTTTGTATTTATCGCTGGAATTTGAAAATAAAAAAAAATTATCAAAAATCAGAGGACTTTCACTTATCAACGTCGTTTAATCATCCCTATAAATCCATCGGGTTTTTTGGTTATTAATCAATCGCATTCATCTGTTCCAATGTTCCATAGCCATAAATCGATCTGCTCTCTGCCACTCTCGGTCTGTGTTTCTTTCCACTTTCATAGTCGCCGTGTCCTCCCGACCTGCTAAATTGTGGATCAATGGATTCTCCTTTACACCCGCACCGCAACCCTTCGAATACCTTTCGTCTGTGAGTTCTCTCTCTTCTTCTCGCTCTCATGCTCTCTTCCATTTCTCTCTCCCTCCCTTCGCTTTTTTTTTTTCGTTGCTTTCTTTTTCTTTCTATCTGAGGACTTTCCATTCTCAGCCTCTGAGGAAGACTTGAAGCAGACGTTCTGTAAGTAAATAGCCACGAACGTCTTCAAGCCGATATTCGAGTCGCCTCCAGAAATATGCCTCCTCTCAGAGATGAAGATCGTCAATGGAGGAATTAGAAATCGTTCTTAGTTTTCAACTAAGGCACTAAGGCAGAGTCGATGGTCAGAGGGCAGCTCTTCGACATAGAATAAGTCAGTGCGTTTTCTGCTACATGATAACTCATTGTACAAAAAATTTATTCCCGAACATACTACCGGAAATACATATCTCAATACATTATTTCGATTTTCTTTCCTCTGGCCCAAAAAATGACTTTTAGCTTCAAAGAGTTGTAACAGTATTGTAGTGCAATTAGAATTGTTGAAATCAGAACATTTTAAATTTCTTTGCCTCTCACCCAAAAAAGTTTCAACAGATTTCTCTCAAAACCATCCTGTGCACCGTTTGACATCACAAGCAAGCAACCCGAGAAAACAAATTACTGAAGACGAAGAGGAAGAAAAAAAGGAAGAATTGTATTAGGGATCAGCAACCATGGATCTCTTGCATCAATTCGAACAGATACTTGAAGCCGACCCACTTATGTAAGTTCATGCAGCTCTGATTTCCATAACTTTTTCTTCTTTCATTCCCATTTTTGTATACATATAGAGCGTGTCTTTATATTTACATAGAAATATGCATATCTCGTTGAAGTCAGTGATGAAGTGGGTTTTGTACATCCGTCCCAATTTGCGAAGCTAGCTGAAGAGGCAGGCGATCTTATTGCCAATCCCTCTTTAGATGGTACAAGCTTTTGGAGCAGAGATCACAAGCTCGGGGTCTCGACTCAGGCTGTTCTGCCGTTGTACAATGCGGCTAAGCTCGCATTTTTGTCTGCAATGGGAGAGTATAAGAGACTCGGCCATGACGTCATATCTGGTGACATAGCGGAGAATGAAGTGATGAAGCATAGCAGGGCCCTCTTGTTGCTCAGCTCGGATTTTGGCACCGCCTGGAATTCCAGGTCTTCCACTCTGAGCACTATTTTCCAAAAAATAGCTTTTTTATCTCCTCCTTTGACTTTTATTATCCGCTAAATTAAGAGCAATCATTCTAAGTGTTTTAACTTTTAGGTGATAGTGTTAAGCGTGTTTTAATGCAGCTCTGAGTTGTAATTTGAGAAGCAGTGATCATTGTCTTTTCTTAAAATTACATATGGAGGCGACTACTCTTCAAGTTGTTTGGTTTTTTTACTTTTCATCAAAATGTACCCAAAATAGCTAGGTCACAAATTTTACGGAAGCTTGCTAGTAACTTTTCAGGACCTGATTTGAATCTAGGAAACTTCTAAGACAGGTGCTGTTTGCGAACCAAAATTTTGGTATATGAGAGTTGGTGAAAAAATGAAGAGAGAGATGATTTGAGTAAATTTTTTATGTTTATTGTAATGGAAAGAAATAATTTGATGGGGGAGAGATTATTTTATAATTATTTTATTTGGTCAAAATTTTGGCAATTTTGCGATGCAAACATCACTTTGTACAATTTGTCTTGCATGCGTTTGTCCTTCCTACAAAACATATGCATAACACTGGTTGGTCCCTAATTCAACTGAAAGTACACTGACATTTTTGTTTGAGTGTGAGTTGTGAACCTTTCAGGTTCCTTAGTAAGTGCATTGGTCCCAATTTATATCTTTACAACTTGGTCATACATCCAACCCGTTTTTCCAGCTGCTAGCTACTTGAAATCTACATACTTGTATTTGTTTGTTGTTGGCTTGCATAATTACCTTCTTCATTAGCTTTAGTGGTTTCCTTGCTATGTACCATGTACTAGTGTGCATCCCTTTTGTTTTCTTCTATGGTTAAAGTGTTGAAACTTGGAATGTGGATAGACTTGTCATGGAAGGGCTCATGCGTTAAATTAGCTAGAATTCGATTCAATGTATAGCCTTATCTCTATCTATAATAACGTTACCTCCAGACGCAGCCCTGCCCTTGGAAAACTTTGAAGTGTATGCATGCAGCATTTTAGTTGCCATGTTATGGCATGAATTAATTGAAGAAAAGGGAAAATACACTTTTCACCCACGAACTATCATAGGTTTTGCACTTTACACCCTAAACTACCAATTTTAACACATTGCACCATCTAACTACCAATTTTTAACACTTTGCACTCTTTATCAAATTTTCAACTAAAATGACGATAATGCCCTTGACCCATTTTGCATATATTGAAGATATTGTTGTCAATTCATTAATTTTTCAAGGGTATTATTGTCAAATGGAGGGTGTAAAATGTTTAATATTAATAGTTGGAAGGTGTAATGTGTCAAAGTGGGTAGTTTAGGGTGCAAAGTGTCTAACATTGGTAGTTTGAGGGTGCAATGTCTTAAAGATGGTAGTTTGGGGTGCAATGTGTCACTACCCCGGTAGTTTGTGGGTGAAAAGTGTATTTTCCCCTTGAAGAAATTATATGCTGCTGACTTTTCTAATCCTCACACATATTTCTGTGTCATATGTATTATGCAGGAAGCTAGTGGTGTGTAAGAAGCAGGATCTCTCCGTATATATGGATGAACTTCTGTTTTCGGAACTTGTTCTTTCCTATTCACCCAAAAGTGATCATGCATGGAGCCATAGGTGAGAGTTTTTTGGTGGCCGATAGTTTCTTAGTGGCTTTCATTGTTTCAACAAAGAACAATAGTGATATCTGTCCTTAGTATTGGCTTGAGAAATGAAACTATTGATTTGATGAAGAAAACTTAGAACGATTTCTTTTTTGGGAAAATTACTCAAATGGTCCTAGTGGTTTCACTTTGTTACAAATTGGTCCCTGTGAACTTCAATGATTTGGTCCCTGTGGTCACAAATATGATGCACGAGGGTCCCTCCGTCCACACCTCTGTTAATCTCCTGACGGAACACGCTAACATGTAAGTATTGTCCAAGTGTTTAAAAATGGATATGTTAGCGTGTTCTGTCAGGAGATTAACGGAGATGTGGACGGAGGGACCTCCGTGCATTATATTGGTGACCACATGGACCAAATTTTTGAACTACAAGGACCAATTTGTAACAAAATGAAACTACAAGGACCATTTAAGTAATTTGGCCTTTTTTTTTATTGGCTTCTTGCTTGATATCTGTTGGCTTCATGTTTATGATGGTTCACCGGTATAAAAATTTTATTTTATTCACAATCCTTTCTAGTGTTATCTACTTCTGCTCATGCCTTTTATGGCTTTAACGAATAATACACATTCTTGTGCAATTATTCAGGAGGTGGGTGATCAAGTCAATTACTGGAAAGTGTTCAACTCTACAAGAAATTGTGAGGAAAGAATCTGAGCTGGTGGAGAAAATAGCCGAGGTTCAAATTCAGTTCAAGAACTGCATGCATTAAATTGTGAAGGTTCACATTCACTTTCATTATTGAAATGCTCATGCTCAGATTTGGTGTGTTGACTTGTTCTCTCTTTAACATTTCACTTGTGGAAACAACACAAAAAACTCCAATTTTTAGTCTTTTCCTATAGAAATTAAATTTCGCGTGGAGAATAATTATGTAACATCCCCATCCTAAATAGGTTTAGAAAAGTCATGCTATTATATACATAATCATAGAAGAATTACAAGAATTCATCAAAATACTTATTCTAAGGTAGTTTAGGCAAGAATCCTTTCTATCTTCATCTTTAAAATACTTACATTCACACGCTCATTGTAAATAGAACTTGAAAACCGTATCTTTACACTTTTAATGGCCAACACACAATTACGCTCAGTGTGAGGGTTGGCGATACTTGTGATCTCGACTCCATTCCAGTGGTCATTCGAGTGAAATCACTTTTAAGATATGGACATCACTCAATAAACGGTAGTGCACTCGAGTGAGTCAATCTCCAAGAACCATACTAGATGGCTTCCTTTGCACTTTAGCAACGGTACCATTACTCATTCAGTCATAAGGCCAAAACATTTAAAAACATTTACATGCAACCATTCATTTTCATTCTTTCTTTGCATAACATTTCATTCATCATCTTATATTTCTTTTTTCTTTGATTTGGTTCCTTCCATCATAATAGAAACCATTCATAATATGCAGATTAAGCACACATAGTAAAATATTTCAAAACTTTTTCTCTTAAAATATCATATAAGGATACATAAAAAGGGTTTAGAAGAAATGGTCATCATATACAATATAACTCGAAACCCTTTTGAGAAAATGTAACATTTTGTTTGAAAGAAAGCACGTGATCATATCAACTTATCTCGCTTGTATACTTTGTAAACTTGAGGTAACAATTCCATACAAGAAAAATCAATTTTTCATTCAAACAATCATCCAAATTCATGAGCTAAGGAAAAGAGGGCCGGACCTTGCTAGATTTTTTATATAACTTGAAGAGAAAGACAAGAAAAGATGTCGGATGTTTTATGGAGTGAAAGGTAATAGCTTTTGTGCAAGAAAACTTCTGTTGCACTAGATCTCAATCTCTAATAGAAAGCCAAAAGTTTAAACCTTGATATGATTTTCATGACTGAATGAGAAACTGATTTCCGTGGAGGAAGGAGAAGATTTTTTGAATTCAAAAATATGATTCAACCTTGACCCTTAACTTTAAAATCAAAAATAGGATTAGGCCTCTATCTTTTCAACTTAATACTCATTTAACATATCAAGTACCAAAAATAGGGATTATGAAAATTCAAAATTTAAGAATAACAAATAAAATAAAAAGATATAAATACCCCTGTTTTTCGGGTCGGGTTTTTACAAATTAACATGCACATATGACAAGTGGATGGAAGTAGTGACCGCTGAGATCCAGCTGAGTTTTATCTTCTTAGTTCTGAAAAATCTGGCAACCAATCAGCAGGTGTATCTCACTGGAGGTTGAGGTATTAAAACACAATATGTTGTTGATTAGTGATGGGAATCAAAATTATAAAATTTAAAAGTCTAATAAGTATGTTTCTAATTTTCGTTTTTATAGTCTCCAAGTTTGAATGATTTCCAAGTAAGGATCTTCTCCAAGTACTTGGAGTAGCTTTTTCATTCTTATTTGCCTCTATGTAACTGTAGATGCCATAATGCTTGAGAAATTCAACAATTCAGAAACTAGAGAGTTTTTTTCTCTTTTCTTTGATGAATTCTAGATTCTGGCGTTTAAAGCTGGTTAACCCTTATACCTACACCTTCCACTGCGTTAGTTATCATCTTTGGTGCTCATTAATGACTACTACCTTGCCACTGCCTTTTTGCTTGTTAGTTGCTCTGCTGGTTAGCACCGCAGCTGGCGGATGACCCTACTAGTTTTTTAATCTTCTTGGATGACATGGTGTGCTATTAAGGTTGTAATTGCTTTAATGGAAAACTGGAGTAAAACATCCATGCCTCCATCTTTTTGTCTTCCCAATTTTTTTTTTCCCAGAAAGCAGCCTCCCTAAACATGAAGGCAGAGAGCCATGCAGTTCTTTGGCAAAACCTGAGGACCACATTGATTGTTTTGAAAACCTTGAAAACTATTTTTCAACTGAAGGCAGAGCCTAAGATCTAATAGGCTCCTCAATTCTAAAATAAATTTCATTATGAATTTTTAAGCAAATGTAAATAAATAAATAGAAGAAATTCACCTACAAGAGATCCAAGAAGAAGCTAAGACATCTCTAAGTGAAGATCTGAAACAATAATCGATTTTATGGGGATTGCTGCAAAAATGCCTCCACATAACCATGGTGGAATGGGAATGTTTTGGCTAATGGCAGAAGTTTTGAGTTGTGACTTCAAAATAGGAGATAGAGGTTCATCTCACTTGTGGGTTCAATTGGGTAGTTGCTTTGAGTAGAATGCCATTGTGGAAGATGTTATCCAATGGAACATTGTTATTGTCAATTGGTGGTGTTGATCACCTATTACTACTTTTTCCTTCAGCGAGAGAATCTTAGACCATTTTTATCATCCATTTTTTTGGTTTCAATGAAAATGCCGAAGAAGGTGGTTGACATCTATTTAGCTGGAAGGATTGTTTGTTTGGTGTAAGTATTAGTTTTATTCAGAATGCAGATGCTCTTAGCCTTTTGTAAAGAGAAAGAAATAAGGGTGCTTTGAGGGATGTTGGGAAGACTGTTACTGAGTTTCTAACATGATTTTTCTAAAAGTGCTTAACTGTGATTGGCAGGGTCTTTTTTTTCCTTTATTTACTGATTTTTTACATCATGTCTCTTTGGGGGATTTTCTTGTAGTCTAATTGTGTCCTTGAGTATCTTTTCATTCTAATAGAACTTACACAACGTATCTGATAATCAAATTGTGAATTGAAGGGAAAGGAAAAACGAGTGTTAAACGAAAAGATGAAGGAAATCCAGTTAAAAGTAATAGTTATACGAACAGGATTCTCTTTTCCAAGGGCTCATGTTGATCTTTGTTCAAAGCTTATTCAAAATAATTTGACTTCATTTTTCCTAGTTGACTTGCTTCTTTAATTCATGTTTCTGACCAGATGAATATTTTGCCAAAAGCTCATGCTTAAATGACCCATTTTCTCCACAAGAACGGAATGAAGGATGAGGTCATTGGTTCAAGATAGTGTGTAACTTACCAAAAACAGAAATGACAATAGTTCTTTAGCTCTCTGCAATTTGCCCATATATTTAGGTGGGTTAGCTATTGACTTTGGGTAAACCGCAATTCTTCAATGTATTCACCATACTATGATGTTGAGGGAGAATGTCCAATGTAGGAAAGTAGCACTGTTTAAAGCTGACTCTCCTTTCTGTGCAGAGATCAAAAATGAACTACCGTGCATGGAATCACCGTTGCTGGCTTGTTTCCTACATGACAAGAGAACATGTAAATAAAGTCACTTCTTGGGTCATACAGATGGAATTTTTTCACCTTACATTCCTTTTCTTTTTCTTCGTGATAAGTTTCCTGTGGTACAATTATCCTAGAAAGGGTAAATGTCAGTTCCCTTATACTGTTCTGATGAATGATATGGATCTTTCTGCGTTTAGGTGCTAAATGAGTTAAAGACGTCCAGAAAGTGGGCAGGGTTGCACATTGCTGATAATTGCTGCTTCCATTATCGCAGAGTGAGTTTTCTTTTATGCATTTGAACCCCCTAACCCGGGTGCAAAACCCCCCAGAAAAAAAAAAGAAAAAAAGAAGTTAATTACAATTTCCCCAGGGATTCGCTTTCCAGCAACTTTTTTTTTTCCTGGGGCCTTAATCATGTGATGGGGCTTTTTTCTCCATTCTCCTCCCCGTAGGTCAATCCATTTGTGTTAGTTTCTTAGTTTCTTAGGTTCTGGTAAGGTGGTTTGATGTCTTTCTCTCATAGATTCTGTGTCGAAGCTAAGGAGTTTCAGGTTACAGTTTTAGGCAATGGTGTTGTGAAACTGTCGGAATGGAGTCGGAAGGCTTTGAGTTCTATCTTCCTTGGGAGGTTTGGCACTGTTTGGATGGTGAATATGGCCAGTAGACTGCTGGGAGATATGTTGCCATAGCGGAGTTTAATGAAGCTTCTCGGGCTTTTATGGCGCAAAGATGTAGTAACAAGGCTGGGAGATATGTTGCCATAGCGGAGTTTGGAGGGGGACGCAGAAAAGGGGTGGTGATGATACTGGAAGGCAACGGGGGGTCTGGCTGGAAGGTTTTGGCCGATGTGTTTCAAGAGGTGGTGTCTCACTTTGGTCAACTCAAAAGTGGCAGAGGAGGCTTTTCTGATTCTAGGGTCTGAAAGGAGGTCTCCTTCGCTGAGGCTGCAAAGAGAGGGTCGATGGGGGAAAGCTCTGGAGGTAGGGTTTGGCCGTGAAGGGAATTGGCGAGGCTGGAGGTGGCGTGGAGAAGAAGGAAATGTTGCATGCTTCTGTGCAGGCGCCTCTGGCGAGTGACGCTTCTTTTTCCAAGGAGCTGTCAATTAATGCAAAGTCGATTGAAGGAAAAGTGGTTGACTTGACTTTCTGGAGAACTAGACTAATGGGGATATGAGAAGAAATCGATGCATTATTAGTTCTTTTGGGGCTGGATGTTGGGCCGGGTGTAGCATCTTCAGACCCAGTTGTTAAGTCTGCTTGGGTTTGGAAGGAGAAAGTTCCCACGCAGGATCTGGTGAAAGATGATGGGCTGGGCCCTGTTCCTACAGACTTGGTGGAAGTATTGGGCCAGCCAAAATACCTTCTCCATGCGCAGGATCTAAGTGAGGGGGGAGGGCAGGCTTACTCGAGGCCCGTTGTTGGGGCAGTGAATGTCGACCTCTCAGATTCCCCGGGAAGGTGCTTGGGAGCTGACCATCCCTCCTTGCCGGTGGTTGCTATGACTCCGACGACTTTATCTGGGGTGGTGGGGAAGGGTTCCGGCAACTCACCGACGCCAGAGATAGCAGTTGACTTTGGAGCTATTTTGACCCGTCTCTCTTCTGGCTTGCTGGAGATGCCTGGTAAATGTTTTTCGGAGATAGATGAGGTCGATCTTTCTGTTAGGAAGCTCCAATGTGGGCTTTTGTCGGGGGAGGTCTCCTTTGTGCTCGATGGGGCCATTTCTCGTCGTGTGGAAGAGAGCTGTGTTGCCGAGAGGGATCGGGCAGCGTTGGATTTTTCTCCTGGGGCCCTTTTAGGTGGTCTGGAGGTGGGGGAGTTTCTCAGGGGTTGTCTAAGAGTCTGGTTTGTGTTGAGAGCTCACTCAGATCAGATTTGATGTCAAATTCTCTAGAGTTGGAGGATGGAGAGTTTCTGGGCGATGATGAGAGGAAATTGGTGAATGCGACCCCCTGGCAGTTTGCTTCCCTAGTGATGATTTGATGGGGAAATCTCAGGAGTTTGGTGTTTCAAATTGGGTCTTAGAGATGGTTTCTTCCGTTAGACATTTGGTTAGGGTGTCGTGTGAGGGTCATGAGGAAGAGTTGGGGGCGCTCTTTGTTGCGTTGGAAAGAGACAGGGTGCAGAGCAGTTCAAAAAAGTCTAGAAAATCAGGGGGAAAGTTGATAAGAGAGCTGAAGGGTTTGAATTCTTCGGTTAACTATGAAGGGTCTTCTTCAATTGCTAGAAAGAGTAAGAACAAAGGGCAGGCAGTGTTTGTGATTAAATGATGCCAAGAATCTTGAGTTGGAATGTTAGGAGGTTGAATGATAATGCGAAGTGTAGTAGGGTGGGGAATCTTTTGAGGGGTTGGAGACCGGATGTTGTTTGTCTTCAAGAAACCAAAGTGGCTGAGGTTTCTAGGGCTTTGGTTAGGCGTTTGTGGGGAAGGGCTCATGTTTGTTGGCTTAGTTTGGTGGCGGTTGGCGCCTTGGGGGGTCTTTTATTAATATGGGATAATAGGGTGCTGGAGAAGGTGGATTATTGCCTTGGTGAGTTTTCGGTTTCGGTGATCTTTAAAAATGTCGAGGATGGTTATTAATGGATGTTTTCGGGTGTTTATGGTCCTAATGAAGATAGGGATAGGAGTTTGCTATGGGATGAGTTGGCTGAGGTTTTTGTTTGGTGGGATCTACCGTGGTGTATTGGGGGTGATTTCAATGTTACCCGGTTTCCTAGTGAGCGCTCGGGTGGCGGTGGGGTTGGGAGAGCGATGGTGGAGTTCTCTGATTTTGTTGTGGCGTTGGGTCTTGTGGACATTCCTCTATTGGGTGGTGTTTTTACGTGGTCTAACAATAGGGCCTCCGAGTCGTGGTCTAGGATTGACCGCTTTCTCTTTAGCTCATCTTGAGAATCCTTGTTCCCGAAGGTGATTCAGAAAAGGCTGCCCCGCCTTCTATCGGATCATTTCCCTATTCTTTTGGAGAGGGGCAGTTTGGGGGGTGGGAAAAGACCGTTTCGTTTCAAGAACATGTGGCTGAAAGTGGATGGGTTTGTGGATAAGGTTAGGGAGTGGTGGGGTTCGTATTCTTTTGCGGGGTCTCCTAGTTTTGTGTTGGATGCAAAGTTGAAGGCTTTGAAAAGAGATCTGAAAGTGTGGAACCAGGAGGTTTTCGGTGATATTAGCTTCAAGAAGTCCTCTTTGTTGAATGAGTTGTCTTCGCTTGGCTCGTTGGCTGAAAGGGGGCTTTTGGAGGAGGAGGGGAAAGCTAGGAAGCTTCATGTGTTGGAGGAGTTGGATCGTCTGATTGATATGGAGGTGTGTTGGAGACAGAAGTCAAGATCTTTGTGGCTTAAGGAGGGTGATAGAAGCACCAAGTTCTTCCATCGCATGGCCAACTCGAATAGGAGGAATAATTCCAATAATTGTTTGGAGGTGGATGGGGTTGTTGTGGAGGATCTGGTGGCGGTGTCCGATAAGATTGTGAATTATTACTGTTCCTTGTACAAAGAACCTCACACTTGGAGGCCGTCATTGGAGGGCTTAGAGTTTGATTCTATCTCGGGGGAGGAAGCTAGCTAGATTGATCGCCCTTTTGATGAGGACAAGGTGTCTGCAGTGGTGCATTGCCTTAATGGGGATAAAGCCCCGGGCCTGGATGGATTCTCTTTTGCCTTCTTTCAGTCTTGCTGGGAGGTGATTAAGAGGGATGTTTTGGCTTCTTTTAATGAATTTGCCCAAAGGGGGAAATTTGTCAAGAGTTTGAATGCTTCCTTCATTGTCCTTATTCCCAAGAAGGTTGGCGCAGTCGAGCTTAAGGATTTTCGTCCTATCAGTTTAATGGGTGGGGTCTATAAGATTTTGGCTAAGGTGTTGGCCAACAAATTGAAGGTGGTGTTGAATAAAATCATTTCACCCTCTCAGAGTGCCTTTGTTAGAGGTAGGCAAATTTTGGATTCGGTGTTGATTGCAAATAAGTGCATTGATTCTAGGTTGAGATCGCGGGTGCTCGGTTTGATTTGTAAGCTGGATATTCAAAAGGCTTACGACCATGTGAATTGGGATTTCTTGTTGTATATGTTGAGGAGGTGTGGGTTTGGAGAGAGGTGGTGTAGTTGGATTGCTTTTTGTATTTCGACGGTTAAGTTTTCGGTTCTGGTGAACAGTTCTCCTCATGGATTTTTTTGGTAGTTCTCGCAGGTTGCGCCAAGGTGACCCTCTTTCACCTCTTTTATTTGTTATTGTTATAAAGGTTTTTAGCACGATGATTAATGAGTTGGTGGTGCGAGATGCCTTGGTGGGTGTTGATGTGGGAGGTGGTAGGGGTAATGGGGTGTGTATTTCTCACTTGTTGTTTGCTGACGATACACTCATCCTGTGTGGGGCTGAGGAGAGCTAAGTCCGTCACCTTAGATGCTTGTTGCTTTGCTTTGAGGCGGTGTCGGGCTTGAAGATCAACCTTTCCAAGTCTGTTGTTATTCCTATAGGTATTATGGACAATGTTCAGCGACTGGCTGACATTATGGAATGCAAAGTTTCTTCCCTTCCAATGACTTACCTTGGGCTCCCCCTTAAGGCGAGATACAAGAGTCCACGCATATGGGATGGCATTATTGAGCGGGTTGATAGGAGATTGGCTAGTTGGAAGCGTTTTTACCTTTTGAAGGGGGGCAGAATTACTCTTATCAAGTCCATGCTTTCTAGCCTTCCTACTTATTTCATGTCTCTTTTTCCTATCCCCATGGTGGTGGCTAACAGATTGGAAAAGCTCCAAAGAGACTTTTTGTGGGGTAGTGGGGGAGAGGGACATAAGTTTCATCTTATCAGGTGGTATAAGGTGTGTTCTCCTTTTAGAGTTGGTGGGTTGGGTCTACGGCGTTTTGCCTTTGCTCAATAAGGCCTTACTTGGGAAGTCGTTGTGGCGGTTCGCTACGGACACCAATATTTTATGGAGGAATGTCATTTTGGAGAAGTATGGTTGCGAGGTGGGGGATAGAGGACTCCGATGGTTAATGGTTCTTATGGGGTGAGCTTGTGGAAGCATATTCGTAGTGGGTGGACATTCTTCTATGAGAGGATCTTTTTTGTGGTAGGGTGTGGGCTTCGAGTCTGTTTTTGGCATGATCATTGGTGTGGAGAGAGCATTCTAAGGTTAGCTTTCCCTCTCCTATTCTCCTTGGCTCAGAATTAGGATGCGTTGGTGGCGAATTATTTGGAGGATAGGTCAGGAACCGGTTTGGAATGTTCAGTTTTCTAGAACCGCCAATGATTGGGAGTTGGTTGACTTTGCGGCCTTTTACTCTTTGCTGTATGGGCAGGTTGTTAGGCGAGGGGCGGTTGATAAGCTGCGGTGGCGGGATTCCTAGATCGGTTCCTTTTCAGTCACGTCTATGTATAGACTTTTTTCGAGAGATACTGATTTGGGTTTCCCTTGGCGTCAGTATTAGAAGACTTTGGCTCCCTCTAGAGTTTCTTTTTTGGCTTGGGAGGCTGCTCATGGGAGAGGATTGACTATCGACAACTTAAAGAGGAGGGGCTTTTACTTGACTGATTGGTGTTTCTTGTGTAAAAGCGAGGGGGAGTCTGTGGATCATCTTTTCCTACATTGCTCAGTGGCTAGAGGGTTGTGGGCGTATTTGTTTTGCATTATGAACCTTTCTTGGGTAATGCCAGGGAGGGTGATTGAGGTGTTAAGGGGCTGAAAGAAGAAGTTCAACAACCCCATTGCTTTGGCAGTGTGGAGAATGATTCCTCTTGCTGTTTGGTGGATCTTGTGGAGGGAGAGGAACAACAGATGCCTCGAAAATTCTGAGCGGTCTTTGGATTGTTTAAGGGGTCTTGTTTGCAATTGCTTTTTCTTTGGATCAATGTGATGTTGGGTTATCCTTTTTCGGCTTTTCTGGATTTTCTTAGCTTTCTTGCATGCTTATGTTTGGGGTTTTCAGTATAGTCTTTTGTACTGTTGCCTCTGTTGCTTTGTATCTTTGTTTTTCCTTTTTAATAAGATTGGCTGACTTATCAAAAAAAAAAATTACAATTTCCCCGCTCAAACTAGCACCCGATTCTCAAATATCTCTCACAAACTTTAACTCGTTACAACTCACTCCTATAAACTATACTTTTCATTACGATTTCATCCCTCAATCGACTGGAGTCATTATGTTGAACGTTTCTATCCCACGTAACAGACACTTGATCTTCTCCTAATGTGAAAAGACAATTTCACCCTCGTTTAAGTCCTCCTAAAGGAAAGAGGTAACATGCCTATGCTTTCAGCAACTGGACTTATAATCATCTTTTGATAGTTTTGCAACTCTCTTCAAATCATGAAATAATATAAAGGCAAGGCTTGGAAACAACTCAAACCCAAGGGGGGGGGGGGGGGGCAGGGAAGAGAAAGTGCTTAATGTGCTTTAATTATCTTGTTTCGGAGTGGGGCACCTACAATTTCTACTTGATTGTTTTAATGCGCAAGAGATTTCTATACTTCTGACAATGTGAATGCTACTGCTTGGCAGCGGCTAATGGTCAGGATTTTGAAAGAGTCATGTAAACAAGAAAATTCATTTTCTGATCTTGCTGTCGAAATTTATGAACTATGGAAGGTAAAAATCTCTTATCATTTCTATGCAGTCATCACTAAAAACATGTGGTAATTCTCCATAAACAAGTTTGCTCCTTATGTTCATGTCTTGTCTCAGTTTGTGTTATTATATGCTCATGTCTTGGAAGATATCGCTATCAGTTTATAAAGTAGTTACACATTATTTTGAGTTGTTTCTCTTTCTCCACGTGTCAATTAAAAACAGGTGTCTTATATCTCTTCTTTAAATTCAACTTAGTAGTTGTTCCTGGATGATCTTGGAACTCTTTGCTAACTTGGATCTCTTACCTTTACTTCAAGAAAGTTGTCTCTCTTTCACACAACCCCTACCCAACACACCTCTCCCTTAAAAAAAAAAAAACACTTGTAGAAGTGAAAGTTGTCAACAATTAATCGTAGATGGAATTCGTCTTGGAAAAAGGAGATGATAACAATACAAGATTAAAGGATCTCATCAAGCTCCTGTTAGTGGGCTTTTCATTCATAGATACAGATTCTGCCATCAGTTTATCAGAGCAAATGGAGTGCTTTTGGTGGAAAAAGAAAAAGCAGAAAAGTAAATCTCATTTTTAGGTATGCTATATGTGAACACTTTTGGAGTGATCTGTTGCCAAATAGTTGAAATATATACAGGACTTGTTCTAGGTTATGCTATACAAGCTTATTATGATTTTGATTGAGCTTGAATAGTCTGCTAATCCTTGCGGTTTTAACCTTTTCCCTAGGTCGTTCCATCTCATCTAACTGGGTTCATGAGATAAACCTAGGGTCATGTTTGCCAACTAACATTTTTTTCAAAATTTTAAATGTTACCCTCATTTTTTAATTTTCGAAATATTAAAAAAAAAAAATTCACAATCATCTCTATTCACAATCTCTCTCTCTCTCTCTCTCTCTCTATCAAATCATCTATTTCCATCAAAATAAATATAAAAAAAATGCAATTACATCCCTCTCTTCTCACTTTTTCACTAACTTCCATAAAATTCAAAAAATTTCCAACATTCACCCAAACATACTACAAAATTTTCACTATCGTTTCTCAAACTCCCACAAAAGTCTAATCTCCCTAATCTTTCACACCACATCCAAAATTTTTGAAAATTTGCTCAAAATTTTCAGTTGGCAAACATGACCTGAGTTTACCATTTTGGTCTTTCCATCTATTTTGGATAGAAAATGCTGATGCGGCTAACAACCATCACATAGATTCAATGGAGATCTAACACATGTTCCAGATTATTGATGCAAATTGACGTTGTATCACATTTGAACTATGAAGGGCCACGTTGTTGAACATCTTCACGTCATGTCTCTTGAAAAATGAATAATAATTACAAAAATAGAAAAAAAAGAAACACAATTTAAAGTATATAACATAATAAAATAAAATAAAATAAGCACTAGCCGGTTGGAGAGAGGTGGTGGTGCGGCGGGGTCCCCTGCAACCCACCTCTCTCGTTGGTGGCAAGGTGGAGGGACTCCCGCGTGCTAGAAAGGGTTGGTCATGGGTGGAGATGGGGACGCCCCCACCCTCCGACCCAATTTGATCATCACAACTAGGGTGGGACATGCCCACCTCCACCTACAAACACCCCGGTCATGTACGCATTGGAGGGGGTGGGTTGTGAGGATTCCCTGCCCCACACCACCACCTTTGGGGTTGGTCTTAAATGGTAGGTTTTGTTTAAATTTTTGGTTGGATTGAATTGTATTTTTATTATTTATTGAATTGTTTTATTTGTTATCGTTTGTGGGTTTTGGTTTGGTGTTTTTATCAAATTTTTTATTCTTATGTGTTGAGCCCTTTGTTTCTTGCTTTCTGATTTTCAGTTCTTGGGTTTTGTTGATTTCGTTTTAAGTTTTTGTTTTTGTGTCTTATGTTTTTTGTTTAAATTTTCCATTTCTTTCTCCATTTTGGTTTTTTTTTTTTTAGTTTTTTTTTCACATCTTTTCCATTTTTTGTTTGTCTTTTATCCCTCTTTTTTTTTGGTTTAATTTGTTAGGTCTTATTTAGATTATTCTGTATATTTTATTTCTGTTTTGTAAGGTTCTATTTTATTCTCTTTTTTTTTTCAGTTTTAGAACTTTTAGTTATGTTCTTAAGATTTATATTATTCTGTTTTGTTATTTTGTACAACTTGTATATTTAATGTATGTGTCAATTCAAGTTGGTGTTTAAGTACAAGTGTCAGCCGCATATTGCACCTGACAACTGGTTGTTAAATCAAAATTTTGTGGAATCCATAGTGACATCTAGACCAAGCACTAACTTTGCCTTTCCGATAGCTGTGTGAGAATTCTCATTAGTAGAACAGTTGAGTTAGGTCTTGGCTTGGCAACTGAAATTATATTTCCGACTTGTATATTCAAAATATACTTAATGAAAGAAACATCTTGACTATACCTAGGTTAGTGGATTTGCTGACAATGTTGGTCTGACAGGAGGAGCTCGATTGGAATGAAATGCTGATAAAGCAATACATAGGAAGGGAGGTAACCCCCTTAACTCTAGTAAACTCAGCTAAGCTTTAATCCCAATTTAATAGGGCCGGCATTTTGAATTTTTCCTCCATTTTATCACATCTAAATCATACTCTGTCACTTCCCTGTTTATCAAATCATGCTCTACTCTACGTTTACCAATGTGGTTGAGTTTTTATGTATTCCATTAATGCTTGTATTATAAAAGAGTTCATCATTTGTTTATTCTCGAAACAGGCGTTGTGGCTTCATCGCCGCTTCCTTTCTCTGTGTTGGATGAAGCAATTTGCAAATGATATCAACAAGTATGAGCTGATAGTCAGCCCTAGTAACAGGGTTGGTCTCTTTATAGATAATGAGCTGCATCTCCTCAACTCCTGCTCAACTGTTCCCGATAACGAGTTTGAGGATTTCCAAGCACAAGCCACATTTTCTTCTACGTACATATTGTGGTTGACTAAGGTAACATTATTCTGTTCCTTTGGATTTCCTGTTTGGTCATGTTAGTTGGATGCTCAGATTTCCTTTATGTGCATCAGCAAAACCCTCTGTTTTGGTCTAAACTCCAAGAGAAGCTTACAGCTGGAAATCTCAAGACTATGCTGATTAAGAAGTGCCCAGAAAGGTCCTTCCTTTGGGATTCGTTAATGAGCTAGGTGGAATCGTCTCACAAATCTTTTCTTCCTCTACTCCTTTATAAGCCGTATTGAACCTGTCTTACGTGGGTGATTTCGATTCATGAGAACTTCAAATAATGGAATAATTATTGTTTTTCGCAAACTCCAAGCATTTTGGGTCAGTTATTTGTAGAGAGAGGAAGCGTAATTTGAAGTTAAGTTCATTGACAGTGCTTGCAGCTGTTTTATGAGAATATTGGCAAGCTGCCCTTGGTGCAAAAGATCCCAACTCAGAACTCCATCTCCGAACTCTCACCCAAGGACATAGATACTCCAATTGCTTCACATTTCTTCACCAAAGCTCTCAAGGGAAAAGATCTCTAGGTATAATTGGTAACGGAGGCTCGCCTTTTTAACAGGCTGTATTCCGTTGAAGAGAACTTCATTAAGTGCTTTTTTCCCCTCGAGTATGAACTTTAATTCAGGGATCCTTTTATTTTTTTGTTGGGTTACTCCCTTAATGTCTAAAAGAGACAGAGTAACCCGGATCTCCAATGTTGTTTATGTCCGTTTGTTTAGTTAAAAAAAAAATTACCCCTTTTTTTGGGGTAAGTGTCGTTTTATATTCTAGAAGGGCTGTACCCCAGCCAATGTTTGTAATACGAGGGTTACAGCCTTGAAGTGTGTATCACGAGGCTCCATAAATTGGCTTAAAGACTGCACTGTATAGGCAATATCAGGTCTCAAATATGAGTCTACCAATTAACCTCCTGTAAACCGAAGGATCCTCCATTAATACCCCATCCGATGCACTCAATTTGACATTCTGTTCCATTGGAAATTTCGATATTCTGCTGCCTAACATGCCACTATCCTCTAGAATTTCAAGGGCATACTTTCGTTGACATAAAGTAATGTCTGCAGCAGACCTTGCAATTTCTATCCCTAAGAAATGCTTGAGTGCACCCAAAGCCTTCAACTTAAACTTGCTGTCCAAAAACACTTTCAAAGTGTCAACTGCTTGAGGATCATTTGATGCAATTAATATGTCATCTAAATAGACTAATAAGGCAATAAAGGACTGTCCAGCAAGCCGTGTGAATAAGGAATAGTCAGAGGTTGATTGAACAAACCCGTGAGCTATTAGAGTGCTAGAAAATTTGTTAAACCACTGTCTTGATGCTTGCTTGAGTCCATATAATGACTTAAAGCAACTTACAAACATGCGGATCCTCCCCCTATTTAGCAAATTCGGGTGGCAAACTCATGTAAACTTCTTCATGTAAGTCACCATGAAGAAAATCATTGTTGACATCAAGTTGAGTCAAAGACCAGTTATGGAAAGCTACCAATGCTAGGACAATACGCACAGTGACCATCTTAGCCACAGGAGAAAATGTTTCATAATAATCAAAACCCTCTCGTTGTGTATAACCTTTGGCAACTAAGCATGCCTTATAACGTTCAAGGGATCTAGCAGCCCTAAGCTTCAGTTTATATACCCGCTTACATCCAATGGGTGATTTTCCAGCAAGTAAAGTAGTAAGCTGCCAAGTATGATTGGCCTCAAGAGTAGAAATCTTTTCTGCCAAAGCCTCACGCCAAGGAAGATGTTTAACAACTTCATGAAAAGAAGTAGGTTCATTGATAGTGGAGAGACAAAGAGAAAATGCCTGATGATGTGAAGAAAGCTTAGAATAAGAAAGGGAATTTTGTAACAGATGAGGAGTACCTGATTGAACAGCACCAATTTGAGAAGAGGATGAGGAAGGGTATTGAAAAATTAGCCTGCAATGATAGTCACGCAAATAACTAGGGATGGTTTTGTTCCTAGAGAAGCGAAAAGTTGAAGACTGAGGTGACATGGCTGATGGTAAAACATCTGAAACAGGTTCAGGAGGAATAGAATGAAAACAAGACGAATCTAGTATTATATGAGGAAGGACATGTGAAGTATCAACAGATGGCAAAGAAATATTAGCAAAGGGTGAAGTATGAGGAGCTGAAGAAAGCAAAGTTTTATCATGAAATGGAAAGAGAGTTTCATGAAAAACTACACTTCGTGAAACAAAAATAGTCTTTGTGTCCAGATCAAATAATCGGTAACCTTTTATACCAAAAGAATAACCAATAAAGATGCACTTACAAGCCCTAGAAGAAAATTTATTTCTATGACTAGAAAGTGTTGAAGCATAACAAAGACAACCGAAAACGCGAAGATGTTGATAAGAAGGAGATTTTCCATAGAGCATAGCATATGGAGACCGATTATTCAAGAGCGGAGTAGGGAGCCTATTGATTATATAGGCTCCGGTAAGGATACAATCACCCTAGAAAGTTAAAGGGATGTTGGATTGGAACCTAAGAGCTCTAGCAATGTTGAGAAGATGCTGATGCTTTCTTTCAGCTCTTCCATTTTGCTGAGGGGTTTCTACACAAGTAGTTTGATGTATTGTACCAACACTAGCATAGAATTCAAGGCATTATAAATTCTAAACCATTGTCAGTTCTAATACATTTAACAGTGGTCTGAAACTGAGTTTGAACTAATGTGAAAAAGGACTTGAGTAATGATCTAGCTTCAGATTTGAGTTTCATAAGAAAAACCCAAAGACTACGTGTAGAATCATCAACTATGGTAAGAAAATAGCGATGACCCAAGGCTGTAGGAACGGAAAAAGGACCCCATATGTCTGAATGTATGAGATCAAAAGGCTTGGAAGCAATATTGGTAATATTATTGAAAGGTAAATGCCTTTGTTTAGCTAAAGGATAAGTAGTACAATGAAATGAAGGAGAACATGTCATAGAAGAATCTAGTTTATGCAAAACTGAGATTCGGGAATCAGATACATGTCCTAGTCTATAATGCCAAAGATCAAAGTAAGTAGATGTAGATGAAGCAACAAACGGCTTAGGTACAGAAACTGCCATAGTATTTTGCTTCAACACATAGAGACCATTTTGCTCTTTACCCAGCCCAATCCTCCTCCAAGTGGTAAGGTCCTGAATCAAGCAATGATCAGACAAGAAAATGAGACAACATTGAAGGTCATTTGTCAATTTGCTGGCAGAAATTAGATTGAAATGAAAGCTGGGAATACAGAGGACATTTTTAAGGACTAATGTAGGAGATAGAGAAATTGTTCCAATAAAAGAAACCATAGCTGATTGACCATCAAGGAGTTTTACTATTGAGTCACAAGGAAGTATATCTGAAGAAAACAAACTAATTGAATTGACCATGTGATTAGATGCACTCGTATCAATGATCTAAAGTGCAGAGGTATTTGGAAGATATGAAGACAAAGCTGTGAAAGGTTGATTACTTGCCATACTGTGATTGTGCACCAGATGTGTAGAGGAATTAGCAGATCCATCAGATGAGGCTAGCTGAGAATTAATCAGAGAAAGAATCTGCTGACATTGCTCAGGAGTAAAAGGCAGTGTTGTAGAGTTAGAATTAGGAACAAGAGGAATTGGTTCAAGCAATGAATCTGCAAAATTCGAAGGATTAGAACCAATGACATTAGCAGCTAAAAGAGGTTTGGTTTTAGCACGATAACCAAGGGGACAACCAATCAATTTGTAGCACTTGTCAATCGTGTGACCAGATTGCCACAGCGACTACATTGTGGTCGTTTTTTAGCTCGGGAATTGAACTGTCAATGAGTACCAGCAGTTGGTTGCTAAAATATCAAGGCAATGGAATCAGCAGTAGGAGTAGGAGCCAAATTAATTCCTTTTTTCCGTTCTTCTTGAAGTATCAGGGAAAAGACCTTGTTGATAGGAGGTAGTGGAATAGACAACAAGATCTGAGCACGAACTTGAGCAAAAGAATCATTCAGTCCCACCAAAAATTGCATTACATACTCGAACTGTTGTGCTTTAGCAACCTTGTGTAATGCTCCACATCGACATCCACAAGAGCAAGTAGGAAGTGGCTTATAAGATATGCAATCTGCTTCTGTAGTTGAAAAATACGTGGTCTGTTTGCTTGGGAGAAACGATCACATATATCAGCCCACACATCTTTAGCATCTGTGATATACATCACACTTGCAACTATTTCTTTGGAGACGACATTAAGGAGCCAAGAGAAGATCATGTAATTGTATCGAGACCATGCACTGAACAGAGGATCAGTAGGCTGAGGACGAGGAATAGATCCATTGATAAATCCTAGCTTGTTCTTAGCTTCAAGTGCAATTAGCATGGATTGGCTCCATGTATGATAATTCTCACCAGATATCAAAAGTAGCTGAGAAACTAGATTAGATCCAGGACTTTCACCGAAATGGAGAAAGTAGGGATTAGGACGATGATCATCATTTGAAGAATTTCCAGTAGGATTGATTACTGATAGGATTACTAGTTTCGGGAGTTGCCATTGCAACAGAGTGTTGTAATGGAAAGACGGAATATGAGTGTTTGGTAGGCTAGAAAATGTTTAGGAAAGTTGCTTTGACACTAGGCCACAATAATCTACCTGAATCACCCCTCCCCAATTGCCATTTTTGCTTTGCTCCTTCATCATTGCAAATCTTCAAATTTTGCAAATAGACCCCTAGCCTATAGTCTTAGCAATCATGAATTAGCCTAGTATATAAACCATTTCACTTCAAACTCACAAACACTTTACGTTAGAAGAGAGAAATTGTGAGGGAGAGTGAGAGAAGAGAGGGCAGCACTGGAAAGAGAAGAAAAAGAGAGAAAAAAGGGGGGAAAAGAGAGAAGAAAGGAGAGAGGTCGGCAAGGAAGGAGGAAGAAGAGAAGGGGGGAAAAAAGGAGGAGAAAGAGGTGAGTTCCCTTGCACCATTCGGACATGGGAGAAAATTTCTCCCATGAGCCATCTTTGCGTTTTGTTTCTCCTACTCCCATCTTCTCACCTAGATCTCTTATTTTAGGTGATTTTAGAGACTTTGCAAGGGCTGAGCCGAATCTTGAGGTAAGGGGTACATTATTTGCTTTTGATTGGAAAATTATGGCATTGTAGTTAAGCTTTGGCTTGCCTTTAGTTGTTGTTACATGTGAATCAATGAAAAATATGTTGGATGTTGGATTTGTGAAGAGTTTATGTACACAAGTTGTTTGCATGTGAGGTTTGGTGCTTAGATCATGTGTTTTTGCTAGTTTTATGTTCATTACGTAAGAAAAGGGAGCTTGATGTGAAATGTTTGCTTGGATGATGAATATTGGGTGTTTGAAGGCCACGGTTTTTGCCAAAAATCTTTCTTGGGAGGAATGGGAAGCCACGGGTTGGTCTTGGGTGAAGAAAATGTACATGCATGTAGCTTTTGAGCAGTTTTACTTCATTTTTGCCATAACAGAATATGTTTTGTTATTGGGTTGTGTTCTTGGTTGTTGAACCAACACGTACACATTGTTTTTACCAATAGCAAGAATGTTATCACCTCCCACATAAGCATCCCTGCCAGTAATCACCCTTGCCAACAATCAATACTCTAGCATCTACCATCATTCGATTCTAATCGTCGCTATAGTCAACAATGAGAGTTATACCGATTTGTTTACTTTTTACACCTCTCCTCTTCTGGTTCTCAGGAATGGTGGACAAACTCGCCACAGTTCTCAATGAACCCATCTGAGACTGTCCGTCAAGTGGTTCATTTTTTAGGACAAGTTGACGTATATGATGAGAACTGCTTGGCACAACCTCACGTTGTATTGACGATTGGCTGTCCGGGTCTTTTATATTTCTTGATCCAATAGAAAGTATTGAAGTAGCTGGGCTGTCAGGAATTATAATTACCTTTGGTGGTGGTGGAGATGTTGCGGACTCAGATTTGGATGGGGATGTAAACTTAGGCCAATTTATGGAGTTTGACATGCTTCTATGAGAATGATACTTATGCCCCTTCGCCACACCCTCTCAGCCTTCCCAATTTGACAGTAGTGCTGGAAACTGTCGTTACTTAATACTCTTCAGCACACCCTCTCACCCTTCCCAGTTTTATAGTAGTGCTAGAACGTGAGAATGATCATGGACTACCACGGTCCACATTATATGTCACACTGTATGCATGCGCTTCTTTGCCTTCTGAGTGGGGCCCCCGCAGTCAGCGTTTTGTCAATTGGTCATTTGTGTTGCACCATACGGATGCATATAAGTCCCTGGGACCCTGACACAAAGGCATATGCCCACTAATAACAAGTTCAGTCACTTTTGACCAAATGGGAAAAAACTGCATTAAAATTCCTAAAATAGTATGTGACAAAAGTTTAAGAGAGAGAGAAAGGTACCTGTGAAAGTGACAAACAATGATGTTCAAAAGGTGTATGGTATTGGATCAAGAGGGGATAGGGATACAAACTCTGTAGAGTTATATCAACGTCTTATCGAAATTTAAA
Source organism: Morella rubra (assembly GCA_003952965.2). NCBI lineage: Eukaryota > Viridiplantae > Streptophyta > Magnoliopsida > Fagales > Myricaceae > Morella > Morella rubra. Next base: position 35,098,282 of record CM025855.1, read on the forward strand.
ACATATCAACGTGTTTTCTTACTTCTCTCTCGAGACGTATTTTAATATACTGCGGGGTGGTTCTGTTCGCTGTAAGCAAAATGGCAATATCATTGGGGTCTTTTTATTATTTCTACTTGCCCTCCCCATTTCTATTTTTTTTTTCTCTTTTGGATTAGAGGCAGTCGATGGTCTTATTTTTTGTATTAACTTACATACTCTGATGATGAAAATAAGGAATCGAATAATTGAATCAATGACCAGAAAAAATGGAATCAATGTTTCAGTTAATGGCAAGCGTTCTCAATTTCGCTCTATGGAATAATCGAATCAATGCCCACAAAAAGGCCTCTTAATAAGACAACGTCAATTGTTTAACTGATACTCAATGCGCACTGTAGTCTGTCTTGTGTGTCTCCGCTTCTACTCCTATTTTCATGTGAGTAAATCCGAGTTGGTTATTAAAGTGCCTCACATCACTACTGAAGCAGAATAATTATAATAAAAGCATAATTAGTGAATGTACATCAAATATTTAACTAATGTCTGCGTAAACAAAATAAACCGCATTCTTAACTAGTGTAAGTAAGAATGGATAACATCTTTGTCAGTAATAACATAATAAAAGTTGTTGGCTTTTGTGCACAATCGAGATTTTGATGATTTCAATAAATGGATCAAGTTTATAAAACGGACATCTTCAAAGACAAAGACGTTTTGATGAAAGAGCCAAAGACTTGAAGAAAGAAGATCAAGAAGATGCAAGGAGCTCAAAAGTGAATTTCAAGACCTTAGGGTATAAACCTTGTAACTCTTAGTTTCACTTTTGACAAGGATTATGAATCACACTTGCATATCTTTCAAAAAGTGCATAAACCGTTTTACCTTTTGTTTGAAAGATTAAAATATTTTTAAAGGTTTTAAAACACCCCAATCAAACTCCCAAACCTTTCTTATACTTATGGGAAGTAAGTCTTTAAAATTAGGTGTTTCAAAGAGGTCAAAAATGTGATTTTAATTGAACCGGATCATGTGCTTAAGTTGAGGAGGTCGACCGGCTGGTGAAGCGGTCGACCGGTCTTCGACCGCTTGGTATAGCGGTCGACCGGTTGATTTTGAAATAGATCCGTTGAGCTTCTAACATTATGACCGTTTAGTAACGGTAACTTGAAACGGTCGACCGGTTCATGTAGCGGTCGACCAGCTCGTTTTAACAGACGACTCCCAACGGCTATAAACGGCTAGTTTTCATATGTGGCCTATAAATACACCTTCATAACGTCCAAAATAAACACACAACGACCACATATCATTTAGATCACTTGAGAAATATTCCAAACCTTCATATTCTATATTTCTCATATCATTCACACAAAACACACTTTCATATCCTTGTCTTTGTGTGAATCAAGAGATAGAGATTTCAATTTCATATCCACTCTTTGAGAGAGTTTATTCTTCAATCTTCATATCCAAAAGAGGTGATTCCTTTAGTGAGGTTGTTCACTAAAGAAGAAGCTTAGAGAGGGTATATCTCAAGCTTGGTTAGGTTGTGAGTGGTGAGCCCGAAAAACCACTTGGGTGGTTTGAGTGCTAAGCCCGGGAAAACACTTGTACGGTTCTCTAGCACCCGGAAGCTAGAGTGTATGCTATTTGAAGATAGTAGGAAAACCTCAAGGCTCGGTGAAGGAGCTTGAGGGGTGGATGTAGGCGGGTTTGCCGAACCACCTAAAAATCACGTGTTTGCTTCTCTGTCCCTACTCCTTACATTTAGCATTTATTTACTTGTTGTTTTAATATACTTGTGCTAAATTAGACTTTACTTTGTAAACATGGTTTTGGTGGTTAAAAGCGAAAAACTTTGGAAACCCAATTCACCCCCTCTTAGGTTGCCTTAATCCTTGGACTTACAAAAGTGACCGGCTTGGAAGAAAATAAAAGTAAAAGTAAAAGTAAAAACAAACACTAAGCCAGTGTGTTGAATTATCAATGTCTCTGTTTGCACAGTGTGGTAGGGTTGATGTGTCTGTCGAGCTATTTTGTCCCATGCGGGATCTAATATGTCTTTCGCACGAGAACATTTTATGCATAAGCGTCTACTCAGCTGCAGAGACATCTACTCAGCTGTAGCAGGCCTGCTCAGGTGCAGTGATACCATGTGCTGATTGATTGCATTTAAAAAAATCCAACGAACTGGGGACAAATGTTCACAGGAATCGTTATGAATCATGGGACAGCTGAAATGGGGTGTATCAAGGTCTCCTTTTCAGCCCCGAAATACCATGTGCTGACTGATTGCATTTAAAAAAATTTAACGAACTGGTGACAAATGTTCACGGGAATCGCTGTGAATCTTGGGACAGCTGAAATGGGGTGTATCAAGGTCTCCTTTTCAGCCCGAAATACCATGTGCTGATTAATTGCATTTAAAAAAAATCCAATGAACTGGGGACAAATGTTCACGGGAATTGCTATAAATCTTGGGACAGTTGAAATGGGGTGTATCAAGGTCTCCTTTTCAGCCCAAAATGAGGTATAAAACGGGATGAGGATCCGAGCTCCCTAACAGAACTAGGGGGTATTGCACAGAGAGCAATCCCAACATGTCTTTCTATGCCAGTGATCCACTTCCTAGCTCGAGATACATGTTAAAAAACTGATAAATCTAAAACGGGCAGATTAACGGACAACACCTTTCACATTTTTTGCTTTTTTTTTTGTGTTTTCTCCTTTTGGCAGACTAACGGATGGCACGTTTCACCTTCTATAAAGTTTTTTTTATTTATTTCCTAGAACTTCCCTCCCCTTTTCTGCAAGAGACCCCTAACCCACTTTGCCTCCATATTGTTACAACACAAACTGATATGATACTGCTCTGTTGTGTAATTTCTCTTAAAGACTTCGATATCTTTTCGTCTATTAGAAGTGATTTGGTAAGATAATTTTGATGACAGAGTGCTTTGTCATCTTCGATTTCTTCGTCGCCAGTCTGGTTTGGGCCAAAATTCTAAGTTAGCAATTCTTGATTAAGTGCACTCATCTCACTTTGCACGCCACTAATACTCGAGTTTCTTAGATCTGAGTTCTCTTTTAATTGCAGAAAATGCAAGAAGACTTGAAAAGAAGAAGAAGATGAAGCGCGAACCGGTGGTGTTATTAATATTTCTGACATTTTTGCATATACGAAGGACACTTCCAAATATGACCATGTAGTATTTACATCACCTGCACATGTGTCCTAGCACGAAGGCTATCTACTTGAAGACATAATTTGGTGTTGTCTTTGTCATCCAACTTGTGTGTTTCGTGATCAATAATTGTGTCACTATCATCCATCTCTTTGGTTTCGTTTTTTTTCGATATTTCATTGAAAAAGTCGTAGTTTTAAACATGTTGTGGAGCAATGATGAAATTTGCCTGGCTGATATACACGAGAACAAGGGGAAAACAAACCTGGTTTACAAGAAGCACCGTGAGGAGAAGAAGAAGAGGAGAATGAAGGATAACAATGGGGAAAAGATTGGCGAAGATGGTTAGGGTGGTAAATGAGTCTGAGAGGATTAGAGAGCAAAAGGGAGAAAAGAAAGACAGGATTCAGCCAAGTGAGGAAAGAAAGAGAAGATGTTATATTGATCCGTTCTCTTTCTTTCCTCACTTGGCCGGATCTTCAAACACATTCACCACCCTAACAATATCCGCCAATCTTTCCCGCATCATTATCCTTCCTTCCCTTCTTCTTTTTCTTCTCATTGTGCTTCTTATAAACCAAGTCTGTTTTCCCCTCGTTCTTGTATATATCAGCCAGGTAAAGTTCATCATCGCTTCTAAACATCGTTAAAAAATACCACCTTGCTATGCTAGAATATGTGATGTGTTACCTTGTACATGTTTAGTTACACTTGGTGCTTGTATATAGCTAGTTGACCAGTAAGCTGGACACGTGTACAGAATAGAACAGTTTTATTGTACCTTTATATATATGCAAACACCTGTACAGATGAGTTAGTTCAGTCTCGTTCCACTTGTTTCTCTTATGTAATCTTTTGCAATTTGGTTGAGATTTACATTCTTAATGAAATACCCAAAACGTAGTGATCCACGATCCCAACATAGCCAATGTGTTTGGCGTGCATGTTTGTTTTTCAATTATTAAAATATTATAGCATGAGCCACTGTGGTAACAAGACAGAGTATTGGAAAGAGTACACAGAAGAATATTTTGTAAGAAAAACAACAAGAGAAGGTCCACGACAATGATCAAAGAGTAATATATATATATATATATATATATATATTTCATTGGGATAGAAAAGTCGATGCTAACAAATATTGGACAATGCTAAAGAACAACTAGAGACATGTTCAGGTGTAGCTATCAAATCTGATAATGAAATTATTCAATAGACTTACGCAAAACAAACCCATCATATGCAGAAAAAGATAACTAATGCCTTATACGTACTGGAATGTGCATCAATACTTTGTAAGGATTTAATTTTTGGAATGGCTTAATAGAATAAAGAGCCCACATAAACATGAATACTATTCCACTCTCTTATTTGTTCCTAAAAGAATGTAAATCCTAGGATTAAGGCAACCCAAGAGGGGGGTGAATTGAGTTTCAAAACTCACCCTTTAGAAAGTGTTTGCTAGCTACAAGTCCCACAAAGAGAAACGATTGCAATAAAAGATTAAACACAAGAATATAAATTGCAACTCAAATATGGAAATAAAACTTAGAACAAGAAACTAGTAGCACAATGTAAGGAGATAAAGGAAGAGAAGCAAACATAAGATTTTTAGGATGGTTCGGCAAACCCGCCTACATCCACCCCTCAAACTCCTTTACTGAGCCTTGAGGTTTCTCATTATGATCCCTTCAACCAAGGAAAAGGTTTCCTTACACTTGAGCTTGAGAAACACTCTTCAAGCCTCAAGAACGAGTTTTAGAACAAACCTCTCCAACTCCTTTTGATGAACAACCCTCACCAAAAGGAAACAAGAAAATCACTCTCTTAAAGTGTATAGGATGAACGAAAATGCTCACTAAAACTCCCTTGATGGAGTAGATGTTACAATGAGAAATTTCTATCTCTTAGACTTCACACAATAACAAGGATGTAAAAGTATTGATTATGTGTGAATGATGTTTGAACAAGGATTGAAAGGTTTTTGATCACTCTTAACATTAGTAAAATGATTTTGGTTGTTCAGCAATTTTTAAAAGGCATAGGAATGGCTTTATATAGGGCTCATAAGAAAAATAGCCATTGGGAGTCGATCTGTCAAAAATTCACGACGAGTCAGTCGACCGCTACATGACCAGTCAACCGCTGCAGGTTTATGTCACCCAACGATCATAATGTCGGAGGTCAGAACGACTCTTTTCTTTATTTTTCAAACTAACCGGTCGACCACTATACCAAGCGGTCGAGAATAGGTCGACCGCTTCACCAGTCGTCAACCTTCTCAACTTAAGCACATGATCCGGTTGTTTTAAAAACACGATTTTGACCAACTTAAAATACCCAATTTTAAAGACTAACTTCTCATAAGTATATAAAAGGTTTGAGAGTTTAATTGGGATATTTTGAAGCCATTAAAACATTTTTAATCTTCAAAACAAGTGGTAAAACAGTTCATGCAAGTTTTGAAGAAATATGCAAGTGTGTGGTTCAAATCCTTGTTAAAGATGAAGTCTTAGAGTTACAAAGATTACCCTAGCAGCTTGAGTCTTCACTTTAAGAGCACTTCCATTGAAGGGGATGTTGCTTGATCGCTTTGTGCTCATTTTGGATCCACTTTGCTTTACATCTCAATTACTTCTATTGTTATCATCAAAACATTGATTGTGACAAAAAGCCAACAATCTCTCCCTTTTTAATGATGATAATAAATTAATTGATCTTCCTTTTGTTGATCTTGTCTCCCCCTAGCTTTTGTACTTTGATGTGGGGTTTTGGACATTTTAATACTTCAAGGACAAAATGTTAGCATATAATATGAAAGGATTGCATATGAATAATAAAGAGCTTTCATATCATTTAAGCAGTACATCAAAGTTTCAAAGGGGTGCAGAGATACAAAAATATACCATTCTCTCCCCCTTTGTCATCATAAAAAGGAAATACATAAACAAAGAAAAATACATAAGCAAAATGAAATGCATATGCTATGAAAATCATGAAGGAGGAGGAAAACGGGCCATAAAAGTCCTCATCTCCTCAAAGAACTTCCTCTGCTCCTCTTGCATAGAAGTAACACTCTCCTGAAGGAACTTCTTCTGCATCTCATGCATAGCAGTCATCCTCTCCTCAAAAGCAGTGAACCGGGTATCAAAGGAAGATGTAGGGTCGGGAACTCTGGTAGGAGAAGGAATAATGGGAGGATCATCAGCCAGATCAACATCTACATCAAACTCCATTGCCTCAGCATCTATCTCCTCAGCCTCAGCCTCAGCCTCAACATCAACATCCTCATCATCCTCCTCAGGCACATCCTCATCACTAGCCTGACGCTTAGGCACCCACATATTTCTCGAAGTCCTTCTATATCCATTCGGGTTAGGACCACAGTGTCAAATTGTTCACACTTGGTCAATGTGTCTCGCTCTCGAGAACTAAGTGCAACTCCAAAATACCGAAATATCTAGGTAAACAACAAACCATAGGGTAGATTCTTTTTAGACTCACAAGCTGCTTCCATATGTTTGAGCATAATATAAGGGAAGGTTGAACTTTTTCTCTTTCAGAAGTCGCTCAATCACAAAGACATCCATAAAAGTCACCTCCTCTCGGTGTCACCCCGAGGAATCAGGTTATGGGTGCAAATCAAATGAAGCAACCTCAAACGAATTGGTAATTGGTTGGCATGGATTTTCCTAGGTGCATCTTCTGCCACACCATTACCTAGGAGGTAAACTAAGGCTTCTCCATAATCAAAGCCCTTACACACAGGCCAAGTTTTAAGCTCATAAGCCCAAATCCCAACATGAGGTATGCCCAAAATATCTCCAAGAATAACTTCATTCAAAATAATATCCTGTCCCCCAACCGTACTCTTAACAGTGAACAAACCTCCAGCTTCCCACCCAACAGTCATATTACAAAAGAAAATCCTAACATATTTAGGAAAGACTTCATTACCCATATCCAACAAATTCCTCCAACCTTGCTTTACAAACACATGCTCAATCTCAAAATCTGAAAGTGATTCTACATTCACTTTCCTTCCCAACATGACTTTTCTCTTTGAAAAGTCATTGTAAAAATTTTAAGCACATTCAGAATTACGAAAAAAGTAATCAGGCTCACCCGAAAGATCTGCTAAGAACGAGATGATCCCACTCACTCATTTCCACACATAGAAGCATGCTTGGTCCTTGGCATGATGATTGAGAGTAAAAATCGGAGAGGAAAAGGGCTGAAATATGGAAATTTAGGGTTAGGGTTTCAAGGAGGCCGAATCCCTAAAAGGTGAATGCAGGATGGATTATGATGTAAATCCACACAAAAAGAGAGGGTTTAGGCCAAATTTGATGGCCTAAAATGATTAGGATGGATTATAGGATAGCTTATGGTGTTTTGGGAAGGATTTGAGAGGGTTAGAGTCGAGAGAGGCGAAGCGGTTCACGAGAGGAGAGGGAGTAGTCGACCAAAATGTGAACTGCAATATATATATAGACTCGACGAAGCAGTCGACCATTTGGTATAGCGGTTCATGTCCATCGACCGCTTGGTAGAACAAGTTCTACAAACCGGTCGACCGCTACAGAGAACAACCTTTGAAAAATGAGGTTTTAATGCCCAAAATGAAATGGAATGATGCATTTGATGAATGTCAAACATGTAACAATATATAAGGACATTCTAAACATGTTTAAAACATCAAAACAATGAAAATCCATGGAAATCAATAAAATGGCATATCAAAGAGCAATTGCATCTAAAAACCCAATATCTCATCTAAGATCACGAAATTTGTGAAAATATCAGCTAGTTGATGCTCAGTATTAATGAAATCAAGTGAGATGTCACCTTTTTGAATATGATCTCTTAGAAAATGATGTCTCACTTCAATGTGTTTAGTCCTTGAGTGTTGGATGGGATTCTTGGACAAATTGATAGCACTAGTGTTATCACATTTGATGGGTATACTATCAAACTCTAGTCCAAAATCTTTGAGAGTTTGTTTCATCCACAACAACTACCGGCCGCTATGTATTCCGCTTCGGTTGTTGATAATGCAACCGAGTTTTGTTTCTTGCTACTACAAAAAACTAAAGATGAACCTAGGAAATGACAAATACCACTAGTACTTTTTCTCTCGACTTTGCACCCGGCAAAGTCGGCATCATAATAGCATACGAGGTTCATGTGAGTGTCTCTAGGATACCAAAGTCCTAGGTCAATAGTACCCAAAAGATATCGAAAAATTCTTTTTACAGCAACAAGATGAGATTCTTTAGGACATGCTTGGAATCTAGCACATAAGCACACACTAAACATAATATCCGGCCTACTAGCCGTCAAATAGAGGAGAGCTCCAATCATACCTCTATATTTGGTGATGTCCACCTTTTTACCTTTTTCATCCGCATCAAGCTTTAGGGATGTGCTCATTGGTGTTTCCGCCACTTTAAAGTTCTCCATTCCAAAGCATTTGAGTAGATCCTTTATATACTTGGCTTGGTTTATGAAGATTCCTTCTTTGGATTGCTTGATTTGTAGTCCAAGGAAGAAGTTGAGCTCACCTATAATACTCATCTCAAACTCTTAATGCATAAATTTGAAAAATTCTCCATTCTTTAGGGAGTTCTTGTGAAGTACCTTCTCCTTGCAATGGTTGAATAATTTCTTCACTTGGAGGTTGAGCTTCCTTGTTTTGTGTAGGGTTATCCTTGATTTCAAGTTCTTCCATCTCCCTCTCAATATCTTCAATATTTACACTTGCATTTTTCTCAAACGGACCATTAGTTTCGTCAAAAGTGATATGCATTGATTCTTCAACACAAAGAGTCCTTTTGTTATAAACTCTATAAGCTTTACTCGAATTAGAGTATCCAAGGAAAATTCCAACATCGGTTTTAGAATCAAATTTTCCAAGGTTGTCTTTGGTATTTAAAATGAAGCATTTACAACCAAAAACTTTGAAATAATGGATGTTGGGTTTTCTATCTTTCCAAAGCTCATAAGGAGTTTTCTTCAAAGTGGGTCTCATAGATACTCTATTCAAAACATAGCAAGAAGTGTTGACGGCCTCGGCCCAAAAATATTTTGGTAACTTATTTTCATTCAAAATAGTTCTTGCCATCTCTTGAATAGTTCTATTCTTTCTCTCAACAACCCCATTTTGTTGAGGAGTTCTAGGTGTTGAAAAATTATGCTCATAACCATTCATGCTAAAAAAAGATTCAAACTTCTCATTTACGAATTCACCACCATGGTCACTTCTAATGGCCACAATGGTGTATCCTTTTGCATTTTGCACCCTTTTTGAGAATTTAATGAACTCATGAATGGCTTCATCTTTTGAAGCTAAAAACAAAATCCAAGTGAACCTAGAGTAGTCATCCACAATTACAAAGGCATAGGACTTTCCACCAAGACTTTGAATTCTTGATGGACCAAATAAATCCAAATGAAGTAATTGTAGAGGTCTACTAGTTGAAATGAAGTTTTTGGATTTAAAAGAGGTTTTCACTTGTTTTCCCATTTGACAAGCTTCACAAACTTGGTCTTTTTCAAAATTCAACTTAGGTAGCCCATTCACAAGATCATGCTTAGAGATTTTCAAAATTTGATGCATGCTTGCATGACCCAATCTTCTATGCCATAGCCAACTATCATTTACATTGACCACAAGACAATTATCCACACAAGCATTTTGATCAATGTCAATCTTGTACACATTTGAGTTCCTATGGCCAATAAACAATAATTTTCCATCTATGACATTTTCAATAAGGCATCGAGAAGATTCAAATACAACTCTATAACCTTTATCACAAAGTTGACTAATACTAAGCAAGTTATGCTTCAATTTATCAACCAATAGGACATTTTCAATTAAAGGAAGAGAGTTACCACCAATATTACCTATACCAATGATTTTCCCTTTGGAGTTGTCGCCAAATGTTACATTTCCACCTTTGATGGTTGATAGGCTTGAGAATCTTGATGGTCACCGGTCATGTGTCTTGAACAACCACTATCCAAGAACCAACTATTGCATTTCTTTTTCTTGAATCCTACAAAACAAATTCAAGATGAAGCTTTTGGTACCCAAACCTTTTTGGGTCCATTTGGGTTAGCCATAGTTCCCTTTGGAACCCATATCTTTCTAAGAGCTTTGCACCCAAGTTTCTTGAGAGGACAATCAAATATTAGATGTCCATTCTTGTTGCAAAAGTTACAAGTATGAAGAGATTCATTTGAGGATTTAGCTTTGACAAAGAAGTTTTTGAAATACTTTTCATTTTTATGAGGCTTGTAGCCTAATCCACTTTTGTCAAAAACACATCTTTGATATTTAGAATGTTCTCCAAAGCTTTGCTTCCTTGAGTGAATTTTTCAAGAATAGTGTTTTGACGAGTAACCTTATCTTTGAAAGCTTTGTTCTCAATTTTAAAGTTGAAACTTTTAGTTTCAATTCCTCATTCTCTAGCTTCAAATTTCCTTGTTCATCATTTAAGGAATCAAGGTCACTTGTAGCTAGTGAATGCTTCTTTTTCAAAACATTGTATTTGAGTTTAAGCTTTTCAAACGTAATGTATAACTCATCAAAAGCATTTTCTAATTCATCATATGAAGGTTTTGAATCTTCAAGATCCGAGAGATATACCTCATCATCTTCTAGAGCCATGAAGCACATGTTTGCGATTTCTCCCTCATCTTCTTCATCGGAGGAGCTTGAATCACTATCTTCCCAAGTAGCTTTCATAGCTTTCTTTTTATATTTGAGAAGTGGACAATCCGCCTTAATGTGACCGGGTTTCTTGCACTTGTAGCAAGTGATGTGGTCCTTCTTGTTTTCCATCTTTGGGTATTCCTTCTTTGGCTCTTCTCTCTTGAAATCTTTGAAGTTCTTCCTTCCTTGCTTTCTCTTGAGGAAGTTTCTAAAATTCCTTGTCATGAGAGCAATATCCTCATCTCCACTTTCATCATTATCTTCTTCAATCTCAACTACGGAGGATTTCAAGGCTATGCTTCTCCTTTTTGAACTTTCCTCCTCATGTCCCTTCATGGTGATTTCGTGAGTCATGAGGGATCCAACAAGCTCTTCCAAAGGCAATTTGGTGAGGTCCTTTGCTTCTTGAATAGCGGTGACTTTGGCTTCCCAAGTCTTTGGTAGTGACCTAAGAACTTTTCACCAAATCGGAGTTAGTGTACATTTTTCCAAGAGCATTTAAATCATTACAATATTAGTAAATCTAGTAAGCATGTCACCAATGTTTTCTTCCGGTTTCATCTTAAACAATTCATAGCTATGAACTAGCATGCTTATCTTAGATTCTTTCACTTGGTTTGTACCTTCATGAGTGATTTCTAAAAGAATGCCAAATTTCTTTTGCACTAACACAAGTAGATATTCTATTGAATTCACTTCTCTCTAAAGCACAATAAAGAATGTTCATAGCTCTAGCATTTATAGAAATTTTCTTCTTGTCATCATCGGTATACTCATTAACGGGCTTAGAGACAATTGTCTCACCTACGGCTTTCATAGGGTAGTGAGGTCCATTTAAAATACAAAGCCATAGATCAAAGTCAATGGATTGAAAATAAATTTTCATCCTTGCTTTCCAATAGGAGTAATCACTTCCATTGAAGGAAGAGGTCTAGATGTTGAGAGTCCCTCAACATGAGAGTTGTTGCTTGAAGTTGCCATTCTAACTCAAGATTGTTAAATCTTGCTAAAGAGAGCACCAAGCTCTGATACCAATTGTAAATCCTAGGATTAAGGCAACCCAAGAGGGGGTGAATTGGGTTTCAAAACTTTTTCGAAACTCACCCTTTAGAAAGTGTTTGCTAGCTACAAGTCTCACAAAGAGAAATGATTGCAATAAAAGATTAAACACAAGAATATATATTGCAACTAAATAGGAAATAAAACTTAGAACAAGAAACTAGTAGCACAATGTAAAGAGATAAAGGAAGAGAAGCAAACACAAGATTTTTAGGTGGTTCGGCAAACCCGCCTACATCCACCCCTCAAGCTCCTTTACCGAGCCTTGAGGTTTCTCCACTATGCTCCCTTCAACCAAGGGAAAGGTTTCCTTACACTTGAGCTTGAGAAACACCTCTTCAAGCCTCAAGAACGAGTTTGAGAACAAACCTCTCCAAACTCCTTCTTTTGATGAACAACCCTCACCAAAAGGAAACAAGAGAATCACTCTCTTAATAGTGTATAGGGATGAACGAAAATGCTCACTAAAACTCCCTTGATGGAGTAGATGTTACAATGAGAAATTTCTATCTCTTAGGCTTCACACAATAACAAGGATGTGAAAGTGTTGATTATGTGTGAATGATGTTTGAACAAGGATTGAAAGGTTTTTGATCACTCTTAGCCTTAGTAAAATGATTTTGGTTGTTCAGCAACTTTTAAAAGGCGTAGGAATGGCTTTATATAGGCCTCATAAGAAAAATAGCCGTTGGGAGTCGAGCTGTCAAAAATTCACGACGAGCCGGTCGACCGTTACAGTTTACGTTACCCAAAGTCATAATGTCAGAGGTCAGAACGGCTCTTTTCTTTATTTTTCAAACTAACCGGTCGACCGCTATACCAAGCGGTTGAAGACGGTCGCCGCTTCACCAGGTCGACCTCCTCAACTTAAGCACATGATCCGGTTGTTTTAAAAACACGATTTTGACCAACTTAAAATACCCAATTTTAAAGACTAACTTCCCATAAGTATATAAAAGGTTTGAGAGTTTAATTGGGATAATTTGAAGCCATTAAAATATTTTTAATCTTCAAAACAAGTGGTAAAACATTTCATGCAAGTTTTGAAGAAATATGCAAGTGTGGTTCAAATCCTTGTTAAAGATGAAGTCTTAGAGTTACAAAGATTACCCTAGCATCTTGAGTCTTCACTTTAAGAGCACTTCCATTGAAGGGGATGTTGCTTGATCGCTTCGTGCTCATTTTGGATCCGCTTTGCTTCACATCTCAATTATTTCTATTGTTATCATCAAAACATTGATTGTGACTAAAAGCCAACAAAGAAAACTAACATCCTTTATATTTTTTAAAGTATATGACATGTGTATAACTATTCAAATGAAGTCTTAATTATTGCCTTCTCAAACAAGCATTAAATCATCATAAGTTCATTTACTCTCAATCCAAATGGCCATACTTGCATGTTGCACCTCCTCAGCGCTTGTAAAACAGTTGCAGAAATAGAGGAACTAAAAAAAGTGTCGAAAATATCTATTACATTAAAAGGTGAGGGGTGCGGATGTGGTGCTGATTCGCTATATAGATGAGGCCATGTATATTTAATTCGCTAACAGTGTAGAAAAAATAAAAATAATAAAAAAAATGCGCTAAACAAATGTCAACGTGTGGGTGCATGAGTGGGCCACTCCAGAAATTTGTGAAAACTAGATGGGGGGACAGTGATGTTCAAAAATGGCTAGATGAGCACGTGATTTGTTTCCAATGGCGAAATCTGTGATAGTGACACCGTACACGCCAACATATTTGTTGGGATTTGCAATATTAAAGACAAAAGTGATTCTGGTAAGAGGTGTTAAAGCAACTGCCACCGTACTGACGTCCTCTGTACTTGGGTGAAGTCCCCATTTGGGCAGAGTTTCGATCATTGGTAGAGGGAGAAGAAGAGAGAGAAAAAATAAAAGCAACTGCCACCGTACTGTTCAAGTAGGTATAGCCTATCCAATAGATCTTACACTTTGGTACCATGAACAAACATATTGACATGATCTTACGAACGAAGGGAACGCATAAAAAAACAAAAATAAAATAATTAGATAAAACAAGACAAGACCTTCGAAGAAAGGGAAAGACGTATGGCCATGTGTATCGCTGTGAGGTCCTACATATTTAATGTATGGATAGATACTCTATTCTTGCTATGTTGTGCAAAAATGATTAATCAAATATGAACATAACAGATTCTGCTCCAGACATCACCCTGAAGCATGCCTTTAATTTCTTCCATTCCGATTCCAGGGCATTTTTTTAGTTTATAGTTTTTTACTAGTTTTGAAAAATTCTGTCCATTTATAAAATTTTGCACGATTTTGATCTTATATTATTAAATTTATCATTTTTTTTTACCCTGACATACGTTAAGTTTTGTTATATATTTATGAAATCATTTTGTACGAAAGTTTTGAATTTAATATTGAGTTTTTCTGACCTTTTTTTAATTTTAAGTTTTTGAATATAATAATATTATTATTATTTAAGAAAATAATGAAGCGTATTATTGCTGTTTAAAGCGTATGCAGATTTCAAGTACTTAAAGTGTATCATTCTGCAATTAAAGACCCCCTTTCAATTGCTGTGAAAAGAAAGGAAGACCGCTTTTAATTGCTTAATCCAAACGCAATATTGTTGCCTTGTTGGAGAAGGTTTACATGCCGCATGCGTCATTGCGAAGGAGAAACAACGTAAGGGCGTATTGGGCACAAATGCATGCATATATGGATTCGAAATTTAAACAGTCTTGCTGTACAAAAAAATGTGGAGCATAACACTAACAGAACCCATCCCCTCCATACACACGCACCATCTAACGCTGCCGCAAAAATCACTGAGTTTTTTTTCCTCCTACTGTCGTAGAAATTGGTTACCGCATATTGAAGCACCTACAAGGGGGTTTCATGAGTGAGAAAATGTCAGCGTCTTCGAGCACAGTTAGGGATCCTCGAGGTGGTTGGGAGTCCGCCGGGGGCGGGGGGTGGTATGCCTGATCCTCCGGTATGCCACTGCAGTTCAAGGGCAACCATCCAAACGTCTCTGACAGAAGGGAACCCGAGACGTAAATTCAATGGTTGCCCGTATCTCGGAGGAACCCCGGTAAAGACGGCTTGGAGAAAAAATATAACCTATAGCTGTAATTTAGGGGGTTATAGTCACTCAGAATCTATGCGTTTTTTTTTTTTTTTTTTGAAAATGTGAACATGTGGCTTGTCATATAAAGAACATGAAATCACACATTTGTGCTCCCATCTGTTTCAAATGGTTATTATTAGGCACAAATTTAATAGCATAAAATTAGAACAAACCATAGTGATTGGGCGTTGGATGATGTAAATGATGAATGATTCTTCTCTAGCGCGTTATATATGCTATATATCTCTATGTATTATGGAGTTTTTGTGAATTTTTATGTGAATGAAAACACATGTGCGAGTTATGTGTTTGGATTTCGTTTCTACTGTGTGCTTATGGAGTATTGATGTTTGACCTATAAGTATACTGTATTGTCTGTTGGATGATATCTATGCCTAAGGATTCTTATCCAAAATGTTGTATATGTTATATGTCAGTATATAGCAAATTGGCTAATTGGTGAAAGAAATTGGGGCATGATTCATTTGGCTAAATGGGATCTTTATATGTTTTTACTCATCTGTTTAATGCAGAGGTGAGGGAGGTGTGACTTCTTTCAATGGGTTGACCCCCGTTATAACATTCCCGATGATAGTGTTGTGTCGTCGATAATTCGGAAGATGAAAAGAATGGAACGCAGATACAAGGCAAAGACGAGGTTACTGATATGCATGCTCATTGCATCTTGGCTTTTATCGTGGTTGTTGTAGGATGCATGGTGTACTGGTGTAGGGTGGTAGGAGGACTTATGCTTCTCCTGCCTTGGGCACTAATACAAGGACAAATGTGACTGATGTGTTTGTTTATATTTTAATGTGACTAATGTGTTTGTTTAGTTTTTATATATATTCTGGTATGTGTTAGTATATGGGACCAGTGCCATATCAGATTGTTAAGTTTGGTAATGTTGAACTAGGTACAACATTTGAATTTTGCATAAGGGTAACATTATAATGCAGGTAAATGTATGTAAGTTTAACCTTGGCATTATTTTAGCCATTCAATGATCCAATGACTAGGTAGTTTCACATTTAGGTGCGTTGAAAATAGAAAGGTCAAACTAAGGAGCAGAATATAGGTTGAAATGAAGATGAATTTGTGCAAACACACACCAGAAATCATAAACAAAGCAATAGAAACACATTGAGAAAACGGCAACTAGTGCCCTAAATACTAACTAGGGTAGTAAGATAAAAGAGATGCAAGGTGGGTATTAATTAGCCAAGGGTATACTGTTGTCGAACACAAACAGTACAGTCAAAGGGAACCAGAATGGACCTCCATTCTAGGGAATGGAAGCCAATAGTTGAGCTAGGTTTAAAAGCTAAAGGCCAACGCTTTTGTCGTGTGTTAGTCATGTTAATATACCTGACCTACAAAAGTAATGTACGATGCTGAAGAGCTATTTATAGGTATTTGAATTGGTTCACCGCTCGGTTGAAGGACAGTTTTGGTTGAATGAGGCTGGTGGGGAATTATTGGCGCAAATCGGATAATTAGGAGTAAGGCGTCCACATTGCACTGCCATTTTCACTTCCTGTACGTCATATCGTCTTTGTTTCATTGGTTCTCCTTGCTAGTTGCTCTGAAGGTGCCAGGCTCAACGTTACTATATAGAAGACTAGAAAAAGCCACTTCGACATCTTAAAGTGATAGGTAAGCGATAGTCTACCATATCCTGTTCAAAAATTGGCATGAACAAGTTCTATATAATGTCCAGCAAAGTTGCTTATAAAAGGTAAAATTTGCACTGAAGGGTGTAAAAGATGTATGACTCGTTAGACAAAAAGTATTTCAGTTTTAGTCGTATACATCACTCTCAAAGGGGTCCATTAGGGGTTAAAGTTCATCTGCATATCACCAACATGGCATATCCATTTGGATCTTTCACACAAGAGCATACTGCTATAAGTTAACATAGGGTGTCTTTA
Source organism: Morella rubra (assembly GCA_003952965.2). NCBI lineage: Eukaryota > Viridiplantae > Streptophyta > Magnoliopsida > Fagales > Myricaceae > Morella > Morella rubra. The sequence continues at coordinate 35,115,282 of CM025855.1, forward strand.
TCCGGATTAACATACTAGGATGTGGTGCCCGTACACAGCTAAACACAATTGTGAAAAATGTCTATTACATGTCGTTGTGTTTGATCAAACATGTTGGTATGTCACTTCAAATATTTACTTAGCTGCATATTTTTCTCAAAGTGATACATGCCTTAGTACTTCTTACGTAGATTCAGGCAAGCAACGCCTAATGTGTGAGTTTTGATATTTAATGATGTAGATGGTGAAGAGATTTAAAGCAAACAATTTAGTAAAAGCTTTTTGGTTAATAAAGTAACCATATATTAACCAAATAGAAGAACATCAATTGTGAACGGGTAGATATTGAATACTATCCAGAACTAAGGAGTGTTTGATAAAATTAATTTTACTCTAATGCAGGATGGATCCACTGGATAGATACATAATGGGTGACAACTCCAACGATCAAGACACTTTTGTAATGAATATGTTCCAGCTGATGTATTATTACGTGTTCGGATGTCGCAGTCCTCAGCCCCAACACACCTCACCACTACATGGTTGAGATTACATCATGTGGGTATTGAACGAATCCCCTCAGACATGTGTGCAAAATTTCCGAATGCAGCCACCCATGTTCATTTCTTTATGTGAGTCTTTGCGCTCGCCTGGCCACTTGGACAAGACACGTGGTGTCTTGATGGAGGAAGCGGTGGTCATGACACCGCTGATTCTAGGACATGCCACGGGATTCCGGCAAGTCTCAGATAGATTTCAACACTCCACAGAGACAATCAGTTGCCACTTCAAGCTGACGGTTAGGGCTATGTGTAGATTAGGCTAAGACATTATTCGACCCACACACATAACGGGAGTGCATAAACACAAAAAAAATAATAATCAATACTTCCCTTGGTTCCAGGTACACCCGTTATTTGGTGAAATAGTCAATATGTACTTCCCCTTTTGAACTCTATGATAATAATATTAACTGAAACATTACCACCTTATTTGATGAAATTGTCAACAACACTGCATCGGCGCAATTGACGGAACCCTTGCAAAAGCGCGTGTCCTTGCAGACCAGCAAACATCGTATCTGTCTAGGTTGGGTACAATATGCCAAAACGTGATGTGTGTCATAGAATTCAACATGATGTTTACATTTATATACTCAGGGTGGGAAGGATCTGCCCATGAATTGCAGGTGTTTACAGACGCACTAACACGCATAGAGATGCAGTTCTCACATTCAGCTGATGGTAAGTTCTAACAAATAAATTCACTTCAAATATGAAATAAACATTATTCATTGATTGAATGTCGAAATTAGCGTTAGTGACCCCAACTTAAGGTAGCAGTAAACGTTACCACCTTATTGATGAAATTTTACAGTAAAACAGTTAATACAATTGTTACACAAGCGCATTCTTGTTGTTTTTTTTGGTATGTATCCAATATATGGCTTAATAAAATCTTGTTTTATATCAGGTTACTATTATGTCGTTGACTCAAGAAATCCCATGGCTAGCAGTTGCGTGCGGCCGTTCCAAAGGCATCGTTACCACATCGAAAGCTTTCAAAACAAAGAGGCCCCATCTAGGTACAGGGAATTATTTAACTGCTGACACTCGTCGTTGCGAAACGGTTTTGAACGATGTTTTGGTATTCTTCAGAAACACTGGAGTTAAAGTTAATGCCACCATACAAGACTATTCGACAGCAGTTGGTGATAAATGCATGCTGTGTGATGAATAATTTTTATCGGTCGACTAACGATATACTAAGAAAAAGGGATGAATTTTCGTCTGATAGCAATAAGGATAGTGACGATGAACCTAGTGGGTATGAAGTGAGCTCGGAGGATATCAGCGACAACGAGGACGGAAACATTAGTCCAACCAATCTTTTGGGTCCTAACGGTAGACCGGTGTATCGAGCTACACTTCCACCGAATAGGCACATTCTGTCAGATGAGGAAGCGGCTACTACGATAGCACATAGGCAGCAAATAGCCATAGCAATGTGGGCCGCACGACACTGACCAAATGACCCGTGAGGTTTGTCTATCATATCTTCTGATGACATCAATTGTGATACTTCTCCATACTTTTGTCATTCAAGTTTGGTTTGTTGTTGGGTTCTTCTTTTTGCGTTGGTTTCCTACACACAAACACAACAAGTAAAAAAAAAAAACACAGTGAATATTTGTAGTCTCTAGTCTCATTTGCCAGAAGTGGGGTGTACACCGATGTTATGACATTCCATATATTTCGTTGATATCGAGATTTGCAATTCTATAGTATTATAATTGATAGTCTCATGACACTCTTGAAATACTCCAGAAATATGATGCAGTGCCGATACCTACGGACAAAAAACATAGCAGCAGCACAACAGTTCCAAAGTGAAGGGTGGCTCAAGGCATTCTCAGCATTACCAGAGTCATCTTGTAGATTATGGTTGGATAATTGAGTTATCCAACCATAGTCAAGCTATTTGTCAAAATACCCTATCGAAACATGTTTCATACAAATTATTTAATGAAGGTAAAATAGTTTTCATGAGTGATAAACTGTGCCTTATTTTGCTATGTTGTTGGGACAACTTAACCGAATGGATGTAAGCTCAATAGACATTTTTAATTTATTTGGTATGGTCACTGTAATGGCCATATTCAATTGATGTATGTTGGTTTTTACTTAATGTTTCTTTTTATCTAGCCGAATTCATGATAACCAGTGTTGTTTCATCTGTGAATGTGAGGGTCGTACAAGGAAGTGTTGACAACAGTTTTCATTCAAATGACTAATGTTGTCACTTGTCACTTAGCAAAACTAAAATAAAAAAGACTAATGTTGTCGCATATGTGAATGTAATTCTTTCCAATGCATGATTACTATTCCTGTAGATTACAAATAACCGCATAAGAGACAACCTTCCAAATTTCAAGACTGCCACCCATTATCCTCTTCTTGACTTCATCTGAGGTATGTAAAGTATAGTGTTACAATACCCATGTTTAGTCACTGAGCGGGATGAGGATCAAGCACCACCACCCCTGCTTGGGGAGTGTTAGTTCCGGGGGACGAATCCCCCTACTAGTAGGCTCTGACCTCCTCTCCACTTTGACTAAAAAAAAAAAAAGGGAATACCCATGTTTAGCTCAAGAAAAAAAAATACACTTGCATCATGCTTTCAAAGTTCACGGGAATGAGACCTGTTCAGTACCTGTATGACTCACTTCGCTGGCTTTGTCCTGCTCTCTAATTTGACTAAAAAAAAGAATATGGGGGAAAAAGAAAACATAATGCTCAATGCATACGAACTTCACGGGAATGGGACGTACCTGTCTGACTCACTTCATGACTATTTACTGACTTTTCTGTGACTGAGGTAAGATAGCTGGTAAAGAACCCAAGCTACTATTCGCATATCTCCTCTACATACTGCGCAGCTGCGCCAAAGTGAATCTTCCCTATTCCTGCCTTTGAATTATTACATCTATCTACTGCGGATGTCAGAGCACCCTCACGATTTATTGTTGAATGAGGCACTTGTTATAATGAGGCGCATTGGGTGACTGAATTGCAGGGCAATTCAGAGAGAGACTAAGAGAGAGGCATGGGTCCCGCTGTGGGACCCACCCTTCTCGGACAAGGGGTGCTATTCGGGTATCACTCTCTCTTCGAATTACCCCTGCAATTAGGGTGACATCAGTGCCACACTATCTAGTGCAGGTCCGATTAATTGACATAAATAAACAAAATTAAAAAATCTCACTTCACTCTTATTTCTTGTCTATACCGTTACGTACATCCTAATCTCACGTGAAACTCCAATGACATATAATTATTGACATGTTGTTCACAATTAGCCTCCCCTTGTGCTAATCAAACAAAAATGAAAATTAGCATAGTGTTGCAGTTTTGCATTACACAACCAAAGACGTAGTACATAAATCACCAAACCAACTAACATGTAGCAGCCAAATACAAGGAAAAGAGTGGAAAAAATTAACTGAAATGGGTGAATTAGCATAGTGTTGCACTATCCAACACTCATATAACCAAACTAACTTCCAGACACACCTCCACTAGTGGACCGCACTGGAGCTGCGGTTGCAATAGGATCGACATCACAAAATATTCGCTGTAGCTCACGGTAGTGTTCGTACCCCTTATTACAGAATTTGGCCACAAATGGGTGAGCCTAAAACGGAAATATCACATCAGGGTGGCAGCCGTAAGTTTAAAAGTGGGATGATGGTGTGGGAGTTCAGGCGAAAAAATATGTAAATGACTACGAATTACCAAACGGATCATATGATCAATGTGCGTACCACTAAATAGTTTTCCCACCTCGCCTCAGTTGCGAGGACAACATTTGACTCTTTGTCCCATAAGTAGCCCTCAGTATCTAATAGACGTGTGAAGGCATGACACTCGCTTTCCATGTCAGTATTGTGGCCATAGACTTGCTCAGCCATAACGTTTAGATCGTTGTACCGGTGATTAATGATATCGACAATACATTGAAACCTCTGTCTTATCGCCATAGCAGTCGGGGTTGTTCGTAAGTGGAATGGCGACAGCCTCCTCTAGCAACGCATCAACGACATCACGATTTGGTGTGTAGGAACAGCAGTTCAACGTAGGGTCCATGGTGGCACCTTGTTCTCTCGATGATTTCCGTTGTGTATTCGGTGAACTAGTACAAATTTTTTTGTTGGGGGGAGCTGTTGAGAGGGAATATATCTTCGGATGGGATGATAAAAGCAAACGCGACTATATATATGATGGGTCAAATGTGGGAAAGGGTCAAAATTATAGTACAACTGGCTAGACGCATATAACTCGGCACCACATAATTGCTCATGTTTATGTTACTTGCCGAGGTCTGTTGGAGAATTTACTTTGTTTTTTGTTTTTTTGTTCTTTTGGCAAGTTGTAATCCTAACTGGCTCAAATAATTAAATTTCCAATCCAATTAGAAATTAGAAATAGATTGGTTAGAAATAGCGATAGCAAAATCATGATGGATTAAGATGCATTGATTGAAGGTTTCACCTGATCGAAGCAGCATGTTGTGCATGCAAACGGTCGTTATAAGGTCACGTGAGTATAAGTGTTTAGTTTTGCTAGTTCACAGCTGAAGTATAAGTCAAAGAGACTTATCAAAAAAAAAAAGTATAAGTCAAACAGAAGGAGCATTGACGAAGAGGAATTTGCTTGACAGTGTCTACTAGTGTGTAAGACACACTGCTCTTTGACAATAAACCATTAATGTGGCAAGCATGGCTGACTCAAGATATGTATCCTTTTATTGCATATGTATTGTAATTATAATTTGAGACTAAGGTTTATTTCAATTGAGCTTTTATGACTGAGTGCATCAAAACTACAAGTTGAATACGTGACTGGTGGTATGAACCTAGAAATGATATTTGGTTTGAACTAGTACTCCACTTGTGGTTTCATCAGATATAATTATGCACAAGATATTGGGTAGGACTTTCCACGTAAAGAAAACAAAGTACGCAACCTGTCACCTCCATTGCAGTGCCCTACTTAGATTTGGTATTGAATTTTCAATTGAAGTTGTTGATTATAGCTTATTATCAAGATTGCAAGTAATTACATATTGTGTACAGAAATATGCACCTCACAAAGAAGTTGTTGATCACAAGTTATTGTCGAAAATTGCAAGAAGTTTAAGTAAAATAATATGCACCTCAAAAGGACATTGTTAATTAAAATCGAGGGACCACAAGTCATTACAAAATGGCCACACATTTCAATACAATCAAAACGACCAACTAACATTAAGCTTCACTCAATGGCCATACATTTCAGACATTACATCAAAATATAGAACAAGAACATAACCCAAGAGCCAACTAACATTGTCAATCCCGTGTTTGCTGCATTATAAGTTGTTCATCCTTCAGTCGAAGTTGTTCATCCTTGATTCCAAGTTGTTCATGGTTTGTTTGAAGTTTTTCATCCATCCTTTTAAGCTTACGAATAAGGTCAGTTCACATTTCCTCGTTTCCTTCCGAAACGAGATAGGTCTAACCATTTAAAGAAATCACAAGCAACCTGAACCTGCAAAATACCAATAAAAAATGATACTATTTAAACTACCAGCACTTACATTAGAACTGTTTGATGGCCATTGTGTAGGCTTTTTAGTTTATCCCATTTCTTACTACCGAAATAGGATAAACTAACATGTATAATAGGAATAAAAAAACTAGAAGAGTTTAAACTACCATCATAGTTTTACATCACAACTGTGAATGGGTAAATGGCCATTGTGAGCACACAATTCCAATGGATAAACTAACATTTTGGGCATGAAACTAACATTCTCACTGACACATGCATTCAGGCCAGCTTGGGAGAAGTGCTACTATCCTCGTTCCCAGCTGAGGATACGATAGAGATAGAAGAAGCCATGCATACGCGATTTGGGAGTTTGGGTTGCAGAGGTTAGAGGAATGGGGTTTGAAGAGTGAAAATGCTAAAATGAGTTCAGGAGACGAGTGAGTTGACAAGTCGAACGATAGGCGGGACCTGCTAAAGGCTTATGCAATTGGTCATGTAAATCCTAGTCATTAAAAAAAACACTTAATCAAATAAAATCCCTGTGAGTAAATATTTGGTTCAGGGTGTAGATTTGTTGGATCAAGCTGCGTGTATACCCAGGGTTTCACTTGCCCACGTGCAGGCTGACAGGTGGGCATTGGAGCTAAGAGGTTTAAACAGTGTTTTTAACGTTCCACGCATGTGCTTGGACCAGTATAGTGGACCCAATTGGCAACATCACGTCGACCCGTGTTGTCGAGTGGGAGCAGTGTCTTTCTCCCTTAATATATAGTACGATTATTGTGCATCGCAGAATTCTCCCATTACAAAACATGTCCACAATTATACCAACTGCGAACGAATCATATCCCATTTTCCACTCCATAACACAATGGCTTCGTCGGGATCATCAAGCGTCAGTTCCATTGAGGTAATATGGAGCGAAGATGACAATAGTGCGGATGGATCAGATCCTGAGTCCATCAACACTCCCGCGAACAACAATGTCCTCCCGGATATGGGAAGCTCATCGATTGGGCTTGCCAGAAGGAAGCAAGGTGTCCCGACGACAGAAAGCCCACCACAGTCACACAAACCATCCCAAAAAGAGTACGTCCACCACGCTGGTAAGTCCATCAATGTCGAATGGAGGTCCGCTCAATGCGCCACGGATGAAGTCGGAAGAGGCAAATCCAGCCCCCCCATGTGTTCCCACTAAGAACGTGACAGGCTCCACCTGAGCCTTTTATGAAAACAGTTGTTATCTTTGCTTCCTCGATTGGGGCCAGAAGGAAGCAAGGTGTCCCGACGACAGAAAGCCCACCACAGTTTGTACGTCCACCACGCTGGTAAGTCCATCAATGTCTGGAGGTCCGCTCAATGCGCCACGGATGAAGTTCATGTGTTCCCACTAAGAACGTGGGCTGAGCCTTTTATCAGTTGTTATCTAGTTTTGTGTATACTTCCCGAACACCGTATGTGAAGATCGCGAAGGTTTGCAACTTCTTCATCGCGGATTCTCCCCATTAAGAATGCTTTCTTTTTGTCTTTGAAATCCTTGGACTTCTTGTGTGTCTCAACATTGGGGCATTCCGACTTTATGTGGCCTAGCTTCTTGCATCCGAAGTAGATAATTTCATTCTTTTTGCTGCTATCACCTTTGTAATTTGTTTTTCTTGAAAATCTTTTATCCCCTTGTTTCTTACGGAAGAACTTCCTGAATCTTTTAGTGAATAGAGCCATTTCCTCATCATTCTCAGAGGATTCATCCTCACTAGAGTATGTGGCCTTTAGGGCTACACCCCTTTTCCTTTTCCTTCGTCTTCATCTCCCTTAACTTGATTCATCTCATGTGTCATGAGAGATCCCATGAGCTCGTCCAAGGAGAGCTTCGTCAAGTCCTTAGCTTCTTGAATTGCAGTGACCTTGGGTTCCCAAGCTTTAGGAAGACACCTGAGAATCTTTCTTACCATTTCATCGTTAGTGATGGTATGTGCTTTAAGTGTACTTACTATTTGGTTGACGTCGCTTCCAGGATATCTGCAAAATCGCACAATATGTCGACACATTGATGGTATGTGCTGACACATTAGAACTTGGCCTGAAAATAAACTCTCGGGTGTTAGTTCAATGTGTCGACACTATGGCTCAATGTGTCGACACTTCCAACACTTAGTCAAAAAAAACATTTCGAATGATCTGAAAAATAAACTCTCGGGTAGTAGTTCAATGTGTCGACACATGGTCCAATGTGTCGACACTTCCAACACTTGTCTGAAAAATTCGAATGGCTTTAAAACATAGTAGTTCAATGTGTCACACTATGGTCCAATGTGTCGACACTTTCAACACTTAGACAGAAAAAAAATTGTTCTTTAACAACAACTACCCCAATTCAATAAATCTCAAAAATACTTACAATATAAAAGATGATCAATTAACAAGTGTAATGATGATCAAGTATGCTTGGAGAGATTTTAGAATAAGGAAACCTTGATACTCTAAAAATATAATTTTCTTGAAAAGGAATTTCAATGTAAAATCTAAAAGTCTTGAACGAGTTTGAAAACTTTGTTATCATCAAAATCAAAATGGATTGTTTGTAAGAACAACCTTGGGCTAACACTTTCATATTCTGACTTTTTTGTTATTGATGTTATCACCCTTTTTTTCCGTTAGCTGTTAATTGATTCAAATCTATTTCCCAGGTGCTGCAATTATTTTTCTCACTAGCGCCGTACATATCGATGATCAAAAAGGAGTGCGAAGATCCAATCATAAGGTTGTTAATGCTTAACATATTGTCTAATATGTTTATCACTAATTACTTTATCTATGGATATGGGTGTGAATGTAGTCCATATCTGATTATCTATTTTAACCGTAAGACACTATGTACAGTGTATTTGTTTTTTTTTTCCTCCTCTTTTCTGTTTCCCATATTGTTGTTTCGCATTAAGCAGTACAAGTCCATTAAACTTGGTTGTTTTTTGAATACTTCACTGACCTGCAAAGAAGACAATGTTAGACAGTAGTCGCCATAGAGGGAACCCAACACGATATTTTATTCTGGAGTTGCCAAAAGAGCTGATCACGAACATTTTACTTTGCATTGTGCAATTGGGCTCGACAAGAATTTTATCATTTATGCAAGCGAACCGTCAATGCTGGGTCCATGTACTTTACAATCATCAGTTGGTATCAGCTATAAGGATAGATAGACTACCCCCACAAGGATCACGACCGGATTCGGTCATTGAATGCATCCAACGTTTCTGTGCCATAACCAATCCCAATGTCCTGTTCTTTCGGGGCATGGAGCTAGCGGTGGAAAACCCATTTGGGAGTCGAGATTACAGGACTGGGAGTTCCATGGTCTGGTATTCTCAGATCCTTGGGAGCAACTGGAGAGAATATTTGAACCAAATTTTTCGACCGATAAGAGGGAGGGATTTGAATCATGTTGCAGAGGCAATGGGGGCTTGGAGCTTTGGGCTCGAGCCAGATTTGGCACGGATAGAGAGAGCTCGAGTACGTGAGGACTTGTGGCCTTGTGGGGAGAAAGTGTTTTTTCAACATTGACACGGCCTGTAATTTGCACAGAAATCGCTGCCACATCCCACCAATTTGTTATTGGTTCAACCTCTGGGAATCAAAAACCGATCACTTTAATTATCTATGTGTTCCTTGCTGGGTCTTATGGAGGTTATTCTTTTTTTAGTGTTATGTAATCGTAACGGGGTGCAGGTGCATATCCACAGAACCACTCGTAACTGAATTAGCTGCATAAGGTGAGATTTATGTTCCATAAGATCGTTTTGTTGTTTGACAATATGGTTAACCGTCGAATGGCTGAATTTATGGCTGTCTTTAATGTTGATAAACTGATGTTCATTTTCACCAATAGTTGTTAATCTTTTTCCAAGAGCAATCTTATTTATTGAGTTTTTTACCCTACGATAGAGATGTTTGTAGAATGAATGTTATCAGATATTCAACCAAGATTATAGGCCTTCTACAGTAAATTTACTTTTCATCAATGGTGTACACGTCTAATTTTTGTAAGCAAAGGAATGCTTCAATGTCAAAACTCAAAACTCAAAAAATGATCCACCAAACAGCTCAAACGCATAATAGGGACTAGGAGAAACAGTTTTACAAAAATTTGCATATTGCTTCGTTGCACAATGTTCATTAGAGACAAAGCATCCGTGTGTCATTTGTATTCTCCTTGGTTATAGTTGGAATATGTTTAAGTGTTCTGGTTGTAGTTCATTTTTCTTCTCATTGGTTGTAGTTCATCTGTTGAAATTTGCATTTTTATTTGTTCTGGTACTATTTGAATTTTTAAGTGTGTCCTGTGAAGTCCATCCATCAATGTCTACACTCGTGTTTGATCCATGTCAAGGCAAGGAAAAATTCAGAAAAATCTTCCATCTACACTTCAAATTCCAAGTGTTGGGGTACGGAGTCGCATGAATGCTACTGCGGAGTCAAAGCACCTTTGAATACATCTTGGACATATGTGGATGCTTTCGAAGATAGAGTAGACAAGGCCCATTCAATGATTGTCATCTATTCTTAGCTGTAATTGTAGAATTGTTTAGTTGTGACTAAATTATGTTTTGTCCTTCAGTGTTAGTATAAAAAAACAAACTTGACGTTGTGCTAAATGTATAGTAGCACAAGGTCTCTGTTATTGTTAAGTTGGCACTTTCACCTTATGGACCTACTTATTTATGTTCAGTAAGATCCTACACTTAAAAGGCTTTTGTGTTTCATACCTGATATATCAGCCTTATGCCTCTCTGAATTAATCGTTGTGTGTTTTCAAACTTCGTGATAAGTATTTCAATTAAGCAACAAACTACGTGCATTAATTCATGGCCGGTGCACCCATTCTAACTCCAGTATGACCAGTACTCTAATACTGCCCTGAACAACGGACTTTAGATTTGCGCATTAGACCATCGCATGCAGAGGTAAATAATTATGGAATAATTGTTTACCACGCGTTGTATGATCTAGCAGCAGGGAACAAAACATTACCAACAGCCATAAACGGAGAGAAATAAAAATTTGCCACCAGGGGCTGATCTATGGTTATTCAAGAATTAAGCAAAATTTTGCAGTGGGACAATCTATAATAATTTATAAGATAATATATTTCGAAAATAAAATATTAATAAAAAAAATTAGTTAAACGTATGATTATATCATTTGGATGTAAAATTACTCATCAAAGTGTTATATTATATATTTGTTAATATATTATTTTTAATTAATAATATTACTAATCATTTAATCTTTATTGACTCATACTCTATCTTAAGTAAGATCTACATGGCATTTGACAACTTAAAATTTTAACAAAATTTCACTTTTATCAAACACACTTCAAAATCTTACTTTTACTTTTATCATTCATTCACCAATTCTATTATGTTTTTTATTCTTATCATTTATTGAAATCGAACGCACTATTAATGAACGTTAATGATAACTAAAATAAATACAAGCTAAAATAAAATAAAGTACAAAGTAAACAATAGTAGTACCGAAGACTTTAGTGAGGAAAGATAAAGAGTTGAGAAGTTCCAATAAATGATAAGAATAAAAAACATAATGGTTAAGATGATATTACTATATTGTTGATACTTGACAGATATTGTCTCAAATAAGTTTAAGTAGCTACAAATATCTTACGGTAAAAAAAATTAAATTAACAAAGTCATTGAATAGACTTATAGGGTTTCTTTGAATTAATTATAATTATTATCTTTAAACAAGAAAATATTGAAAATATTATAGAAATGAACACAGACTTTATAAATACCAAAAAAAAACTGAAAAGTTAACGCTTCTTCCATTAACGAGATTTAATAGGTCTCTTCAATCAATCTGATCTTTAAGTTAAATATTTGAGGCCAAACAAAATTTATATTTTCTTTAAATATAACATCCTCCAAAATTTTGAAATTGGGCCTCCTAGATTTGGGGAAAAGTTAATGCTTCTTTAATCAAGGAGATTTAATAGGCCTCTTCAATTTAATATACTCTTTAATTAAGTTTTTTCCGCCTTAATACTAATTTCAATTTTTATTTTTAAATATACATTGATGCAAATTTTTAAATTGGGGACCTCCTAAATTTGGGGGCCTTAGGCACAACCATATGATGCCTATAGCAAGAGCTAGCCCTGTAATTCCCACGTTGAATCAGTATCGTCCAATGTGCACAGAAAATATGTGCAAATTACACCTAAAACACATTTAATATATGAAAGAAATGTAAGGGCAGAGATTTCTATTTTTGTTTTATTTTTATTTTTTTACTTTTTTTCAAAATTTCATACCTTTCTGCCAGCCCCGTATGCCAACGTGGTTGTCGTTTAGTGAGATTAATTGACGTAATAATAATATTATAATGTGGTAAATTTAATTATGAAATTCGAACGGATCCATCATAAACGACACACTGACTTTATCTAAAAATGTTGCAACACCATGCATACGTACTCCCAAAACATCCTACAAATGTTCAAACACCGTCAGTGCGAGTTCTATCTGTATGTACTCTACATATGTCCCAACATCATCCCAATTTGACCACTGATTGCATCATGCAAATATAGAAATATTCAGTAGAAAAAAACCTTTATCATGTATTTAAAACCAAAAACATTGTTAATATTACTAGAAAACAGAAACATTGATAATAGTCCAACCAAAATTAAAAACTTAAGTACATATGTTCTAATTTTTTGGACATGCACCACACAGGGGTGCTTCCGTTCATAAAGGAAAAAAAAATGGGAGACTGCCTTTGGTTGCGCGACCTAGATACTATCATGGTGGTCATCAGAGGAGTTGGCAGAGTGTCGCATGAAATTCTCCCACTCGTAGCACTCCTCACCCGATGAACCACCGCTCCCGTCGGTGTCCTCCTCATCCCATACAGTATCTGCGGACGCAAAAGATGCAGTTTGAGTCATGAAAGACTATTGTTGCATAATTTAAAGAACAGAAAATAGAGAAAAAATGCATGTCAAACGAGTAATGGATAGATATTAAAATCGGAAATATACATGTACCAAAACCGTACCTAGTCTGCGTCTCTGCATGTAAGCCCGTCAAGCAGTCTTTGGGGCAAGGTCGGCCATATCCAATGTCTGTCGCAATTTTCTGCGCCGAAAGGACGGTTTGATAGGTGTGGGGGAAGAGGAAGAGGATGGCTCCCTTGCTCGACGTCGCACCCTACTTGTTGCGACAGGAGGAGAGTTTCCGCATGGACACGTGGTAGAAACGGGTGGACTCGGCGGAACGTCAATGACATCACGGGGAACAGGAGAGTTCACCTCGTTTGGGCTCGGACGTCGTCCCATAGACAGACGATAGTGTTGGGAAGCAGTCATCATGGCAGGCGAAGAACAACATAGACCTCTGCCCAGGTTGCTGGATGATGAATCATTGGTGCTAACAAAGGATGTTGGCGTGGCCATGGGGAGTTGTCGACAGTTTGTAAAACTACACTTAATTTACTTAGAACGGTAGGGATTCAAAGGTGTGTTTGGCGGATATAAAGGTGTGATGGGGTGAAGTGGACTCAGTGAATACGAAAGGTTTCTGCTGCAGGTTACGAAACGTTGTAGCTGAAATCCGAAAATGAATGATGAATAGGCGCGATCTTATACGTAAGGTTTCTAAGATTACAAAAGGTTTCGGCCGAAATCCTTGTAGGCGTGCAGCCGAGCTCGAGGAGGAATTTAATTATTCACTGCTGGATTGAATAAGCCAAATAACGCGTGTTGGCTCAGGCCTTAGTGGACGTGGACAATTTCGGCTGGAATTTTCACGGATCGTGGCGTGTGTCATCCTGTCATAGGTGGTGGGTTCTGGGGGGTAGAGTCAACTTGTATTCCGGATGGGGGATGCGTACGGCAGATCCAACTAATTAACTGCAGTGGCCAATTTAATAAATATCGCACACTACCAAAAAGGGTGGGATTACGAATGGGTGATTTTTCAAACTCCTTCGAAAGTGGGGTTTGAATTTCAGTGTGCTTCTATTATTTGATTCTGTAGGAAGAGGGGCAAATAAAATACCGAGGCGTTGATGATTTGTTGCCACAGTTTAATAGACCAGATACACGAGTCAATCGATATGAGGAAGAAACAAAATATTCTAACTGTCTTTGGTTTCAATAATCGTTAGGCTGCTCAGTTTGTCCACAAGGCTACGGACCTGACATTATATTTATGGGTGACTTTCAGAATTTATGAAACCAATTTTTGAGTTGGAGAAAAAATCTGATAGAAAGAAATTTATAGTTAGTTTGATCTATCGGGCTTGGTAGTTTTGGAGGAAAAATTGTATGGACTTTGTGGCACATTCGGTAAAAGAGGCCGAAAAATATATCTGCAGGTTGTTTAGCCTGCATACAACATTTGCTTAGCCCGTAAAGATGGAAAGTGCTATAAGTGGGCCGTATATGCGACAAACGCGCTCTCCGGCCCAGCGTATTCGTTAGCCCGCATAGGCCCACAGTTGGGTATAACTGGAGTTCTTCCTCACACTGTTCCAATCCGATTGCATGCGTAAAGGGGTCTGACACTGTGTTTAATGAGAGGTGCTGACATGCCTACCACAATTGTTTGAAAATAGAAAACAGTTTTTGAAAACACAATCCAAACTGAGCCCTGGACTTCTAACTTTTTAAATCTCAAAAATTCATTTTTCTAAACATATCTTGTGGTTTCTTCCTTTAGACTTACTTTCATTTTTCTCTTCATCAATTTTTCCTTATTTTCTCTTCTGAAGGTCATACCCTTCCTTCTTTTTAGCTAACTTCTCAATTATTGATTCAAAATATCACCGTTTACATTCTCAACCTTGTAGGCCCGTAGCCTTCTTCTTGCTCCTAGTCTCCCACTAACTCACAAGTGCTATTATTCTAATACATTTCAACCTTTAAACTTTACACTTTAGTTTTATGCTTTTATTTTACATTTGTTGTAGTTATCATTATTTTTCGGGAGAAAATTGAGAATTTGAGATTAAGTTGAGTATTGTATAGTTTTATTTGAAGTTTTTGTTTCTATACATTGTAGTTAGCATTTTTCTGTTTAGGATTCGATATCTAAAATGTAAAAACTAAAAAAAAAAAAACTGAAAAATTAATTCAATCTCAAAAAGGAACTCTTGATATGTTTGTTATTAATTAACAAAATATTACTTCAAGTTCTACCCAAAGATTAACAAATGAAAATGTAGAAGTAACATAACCAAATGATACAAACAACATGTACACTCTTGACAACATTCGAACTTTTGATTCTGTAGAAAAGAATTACAAATTAGAGAAAAATGAGATAAGTGAAACAAGTATAGACGATAATGAAATGTGAAACTCTATTGCGAATATTTATGATCCAGATAATTAGCCAAATATTGATATCAATCTAGGAGATTTATTAATAGAAAGAGGCCCAATTAGAGATACTTATTTAAGCTTTCCTACAGATTAAAATAATAGACATTTCTCAATAACATATTATATCTGAAAATTACCAAATGAAGACAAATACGATAGAAGATGACTAATATATTCAAAGAATTTTGGTCATATGTATTGTTTTTGTTGTAAACTATTTAGTTCAAAATCTAACATGAATCCATTAGCCAATGAAATAAGTCGGATTGTAAAATTCCACTGACAAATCTTGAATACAAAACTTTGATAAGTAATTTTGCATCACTATTGGTAGATTACATGAGGTTGATCCTTGCGCTCTACCTGTTCATAGGCACATCACACAGTCAAATTCTAGGCAACGTGACAATTTGGTATTAGAGCCAAACATGTCCAACCACCACTTAGATCGTTTGGAAGGTGAACTTGGCTCGTTAACTATAGGTCAACAAGAGTTACAACAAGCAATGAAGGCTAGCGAGGAGCGTCTCATGAAACACATGGAGAACATGTTCGCTAAGCTATCTAATTGACGGGACGACCCATTGGGGCAAGGGAAGAGCAACCTTGGGTGGAGGTTCTACAACACCAAAAATTACGAAGCTGGACTTTCCACGCTATGATGGCATGGAAGATTCAACGGGGTGGATTTGTCAAGTTGAACAATTCTTTGAGTTTCAACAAATTGAGGATGATGAAAAATTGTTCATAGTTGGGTATCATTTGGATGGCGACGTTCAATTATGGTATCAACGGTTTAAAAATCAGAAGGAGGGCGTGAATTGGGAGATATTCAAATATGAATTACACTTGCGATACAGGCCTTCCAAATACCAAATTTTTTTTGGTGATCTCATGGAGTTGAAACAAATTGGGAGTGTTCGTGATTATCAAATGGATTTCGAAGGAACAACAAGTTAGTTGCTTTGTAAGTGGATTGAAGGAAGCTCTAAGGGTGGACGTGCAAGCTTGTAATCCCATCTCTTTATCGGAGGCTCTTGGTCTTACAAGGCTCTATGAATCTAGAATGCATGATCAATGAAAGGGAGGCTACATGGAACCAAGAAAGGCTCCCATGACAGTTGGGCCAACTCCCTTGCCCTCATCATCATTAACACAAGTGCGAAATCCAATTATAAAAAAATTGAGTCCTACAGAATTACAAGAAAGGAGGACCTGCAAACTCTGTTTTAATTGTGATGAGAAATTTTCTCCTTGCCACCGCTGTAAGAAGCTATTTTTAATTGAAGGAATTTTTCCTTCTTGGGAGGAGCCATTGGAGGATGACCGCGTGGAGGAAGAAGAATGTAAGGAAATTCTAGAAATTAGCTTTCATGCTATTTCAAAAACTTCTGCGCCAGAGACTATGTGCCTATTTGGAAAAATAGGAGAAACTGTTGTTACTATATTGGTGGAGTCAGGGAGCGCACACAATTTTTTGAATTCAAAGTTGGCTGCAAATTGGCATTTAATCCCACCAAAAAAGGAGAATTTTCAATGCAAGTGGCAGATGGAAGTAAAATGAATAGTGAGGACCTTTGTGAAGGCACGCCAATCTCAATTCAAAAAACTGAATTCAAAGTGGATTTATTTCTTCTACCAGTGGAGCGCTGTGATGTTATTTTCAGCACTCAATGGCTCAAAACATTGGGTCCAATTATTTGAGAATTTAATGATTTATGGATGATATTTTTTTAGGATGGGAAGACAATGGAGTTTCATGGGGTCAAGGGGCCAAGCAATAGACTCGTAGATAGCCGTGAATTTGAGGAGCAATTAAGGAGGGGAAATAGCTTATTTGTTGCAACTAAACTCCCTCAATTTAGGAGAAAATCAAGGAGCTACGGAGGGGATTGAAAGTCCAAAATTATTGGCTATTTTGAACCAATATTCGGCAATCTTCAAGGAGATACAAGGCTTACCACCTCAGCGCACCCAAGATCACAAAATTCCGTTAGTGAAGGTAGCCAATCCAATTTCAGTCAAGCCTTATCAAGACCCTTACTACTAAAAAATGAGATTGAAAAATGATCAGGGAGTTGTTGTCATCTAGTGTGGTGCGGCCTAGCATGAGTCCATACTCCTTCCATGTTTCACTCCTCAAAGAAAGGACTAGAGATCAATATAATATCTCTCCAACGCTACCGCCCTTAATCGAAGAATCCACTCCACATCCACTACCTCAAGCAATTCTAGACACATGCACTAACAAGGGGGTGGACAAGATCCTTGTTCCCTGGTGAAATCTCTCACCTTCGGATGCCACATGGGTGAATCTTGCAGATTTCAAGGCACTTTTTTTCCTTGGGGACAAGAAAATTTTTAAGGAGGGAGGAGTTGTTAGGGACCAAATCAATGTGGCCACACGTGAAGACTAGGAGAATGATCCTCCTAGGATTATTCAACTAGCTACTGCTCATTTAATTTTGTTGATTTGTTATTTTTCCATTTCAATAATCCTGGAGTAAATTATGTGTGTATTTTGTTGGGTTAATTGCTTCTATGTGAAAGAAAGCCCAATTGAGGGTCCTTTAATAAGGCTCAAAGCCCATTAGCATTTTAACTTATAACCCTAAGAAAGAGTTTTTAAGTGATACGAATTAAAAAAGAAAAATAGAAGAGAAAGATACATTTTTCTCTCTCACACCCAGGTTTCATCAAAGTCTTTATCCTACTTCGTCTGTGGTCGATTGAGCTGAAATTTGGAGGAGACGTTCATGACACAAAGGGCTATAATCTGAACGATGAAGATCAGATTACAAGCTTAGGAATAGTGCTTCGTGCTCATGAACAGTAACTTCAAATTATTGATATTTTCTCTTGTTTTTCCGTTGTATTTGCCAAGATTGATATCATCTTGAAAAGATATGAGTTGTAGCCTCTAGTTATGACTAGAGAAGACTTTGTGTACCCATTATTTGGTTTATAATGGAGAATTTCACTAAACTAGGTCCCGTGGTTTTTCTTCCTCACACCGGGGAAGTTTTTCACGTAAAAATTGCTTGTGTTGTTCTGGCTTGGTGTGATTGATTATCTTGAGATTGCGCTCTATTTGCTTTCATCTAGAGAGAAGAATTATTCCGTTGTTTTTTTTCGTTATCTCTCTCATCAAAGTGGGATCGGAGCAGCCAGAGGGTTTAGAGTGAAAGGGAAAGAGGATTAATTGTGCAAGCTGAAGAAAAGAAAAGTCTATATGGGCTGAACTGAACAGTGAGATAAGAAGTTTGAGTCTGTTATGGTGGAGCAAGGCTACAAGAAGACAACTTCTGATCACTGTGTATTTGTTCAAAAATTTCTGATGATGATTTTATCATTTTACTGCTTTATGTGGATGACATGTTGATTGTTGGCAGGAATGCTTTAAAGATTGACAAATTGAAGAAGCAGTTGAGTAAGTCCTTTGCCATGAAGGACTTGGGAAGCGAAGAAAATCATTGGCATAAGAATCAGTCATGACAGGAATGCTAAAAAGTTGTATTTGTCACAAGAGTGCATTGAAGTGTTTCAGAGGTTTAATATGGACAACGCTAAAGTGGTTAGTTCTCCTATTGCTACCCACTTCAGACTGAGCACCGACAATGTCCTTCTACAGATGAAGAAAAGGAAGACATGCAAGAGTTCCTTATGCCTCAGCAGTAAGAAGTTTGATGTATGCGATGGTTTTATAGTCATGCAATAGGAGTGCATTGGAATGCGAATGAGGTGCAGAGGTGGAATTATTATAGTTGGCTACACAGATGCCATAAATGTGGGAAAGTGGTTATTGGCAATCTTCTATTGGAAGTGGAGTTGATGGACTTCAGAAGCTGAGTGCCAGAGCTAGATGCAAGATCCTCGATACCAGACTTGAATGACTGGAACTTGAGAAAGTTCCATTTGAAGACTTGGAGGATTTCCTTTTACAAGACCTCAGCAGTATATGAAGCACTAATGTATGCGATGCTGACACAAGAAATAGCTTGCTCTTGGTTGGGTCTCTGGGATGCAGGGCAATTGAGTATCATAGGATTTCTACGAAGTTGGCTACATTGTGGTTGTCTACTTCGAGTTATCTAATAACTTTTGCAGGCGGGGCAATTGCTTGGCAATCAAGACTTCAGAAGTGTATTGCCCTTTCTACGAAGCTACTGAAGAGTTGCTATGGACAAAGAAGTTCATGAGAGAACTTGGTTTGAAGCAGGAAAGGTATGTGTTGTTTTGTGATAGTCAGAGTGCTATTTCATCTTGCTAAGAATTCTAGTTTCCATGCAAGATCAAAGCATATTGATGTTCGATACCATTGGATCAGAGATGTGTTGAATGATAAATTACTGGAACTTGAGAAAGTTCACACTAATGATAATGGAGAATCATTTGAAGATCCATCTCTTTTACAGGAGTATTGTTGGAGGATTTCATGAATATTTATCTTTTACAAGACCGGATATAGTCTTTTTAGTTCATAAAGTGAGCAAATATATGCACAACCCAAGATCTATACTCACTGGCAGGCAATTAAGAGGATTTTACTATATTTTAAAAAATACCTTATCTCAAGGTCTATTAATTTCCGAAAATTCCTCATTTCAATTACAAACCTATTCCGATTCAGATTGGAGATGGTGACAATGATAGAAATAGTACTTAATTGGTGCTCAGTGTGTCTTTCCAATACAGCTTGTGAATTACAATGGCTTGGGGCATTACTCACTGAATTGGGAATTCAACAAAATACGCCACCTACATTGTGGTGTGATAATATTGGTGCTTTGTATTTGTTCGCCAATCCAGTATCTCCTGCATGAACAGAACCCACAGAGATTGACTTCCATTTTGTCAGGGAGTATGTAGCCAAAGATGTTGCGACAAGAATAAATATTCAGGATCGTCAAGGAGTAGAGAAATGAGAATAAAATCAGCAATCACAAAAGACATCAAGATTTAAGTGGTTCGGTTTTAAAGCCTACGTTTACTGGCGGAAACTCAGGAAAAAATTCATTATAAAAAAGGTGGAGTACAAAGAGTGGTAACACAGCATAATACACCTAATTTCCTCACACATAAAAAGATGAGAATAACGACAGAGCCCCTCAATATTCTGCGACTCTTTTTCTTGTCTCTCTATTAGATTTTTTCGCTGCTTTCACTCTCAAACAACTCATCTCCTTTTAAAGTTGCACTTGGCGAACATCGTGTGCATTTCCATGAATGCTAAGTCATGCTCTGCGGCTATAAAACGGTTATATGTGAAAGTAGCAATGAAATCCAACGCATCATATGCATTTAATGTTCATAAATGCATGTCGTTGAATGAACATTCATCCACGTGAAAAGTTTCACCTTTCGTCGTAAGAAGACAAACGAATGTGAGTCTTGACTTTTCAAAAGCCAAGCCACACACGTCTATGTTTGGTTTGGTTTTGAAAATTTTTTTTGTGTTTGTGTTTTTGGGAGGTAGTGTAAATTCTCTTAAGATTAGTGAAAAGTTTGTTAAAAGTTATTAGAGTTTGTAAAAAGTGTGTTAATAGTTATTGGAGTTTGTAAAAAGTTATTGGAGTTTGTAAAAATGTATTGAAATTGATGAAAAAGTGATTGTGCAAAATTTTTGAAAACGTTGTGAGATCAAAACAAACATAGCATAAGCTCCTGAGATTTATTTCAAGCCAAGATCAGTTGGCTGATTTGCTGACGAAGGCCTTATCCACAGCCAGATTTTGTTTGCTACGGAACAAACTCAAGCTTTTAGACCTCCCTTTGAGTTTGCAAGGGCGTGTAGAAGATCCAGTGACACCCAAGATAAGAGGGCCAGCTAAAGAGTCCTATTCTAAATGGAATCCAAAATTCAAACAATAGATTTTCAGGACTTTTAGTCTACGCTTTAGGCGTTTGATATTTTGTTTTTTTTGTATTCGTAGCCCTTTTTAGTTTTGACACAACCACTAAAATTATAGTGCAGGGTGCAAAATGTAGCTTTATTCGTAATTTGAGATGTAATGTGTTAAGTTTGATAATTTAAGATACAAATTACTAAATGAGTTGTAGTTAGAGAGTGCAAAATGAAATTTTTTTTAATTATTTTTTTTAAAAAAAATTATATTGCTTTGCTGGTGTGGCTGCTTGTCTAGTATTCATCTATTAGTTAAATTATTAGATTTACATTTCGGTATGACAAAAAATTCAAATATGATAGTAATGAATATTTTTTTTCCTTCTCTTTTTTATTACTTTGTCATGCGCACGTTGGATATCTATTACTCTTCTTTTCCTAGCTTTCTAATTATTAATTTACTTTATCTTGTGAACTGCTCAACGTGGTATCCACGATAATTATTGTTATTGTTTTGATATTAATGCTGAATGTGTATTTTATATTTTAATTTTGCTGGATTTTTAAAGTTCTCATAATTAAGATTAAGCTAAAAAATCAAAATATTATTTTTCATTTTTATGGATTCTCATATATTTTCAAGTATATTATTTTTATTTGTATTATATATCCCTATTTTGGTGTTGCTAAAGCCTGAACTTGTACAGTTCGGAATTTTATCCATATGGTTGCGTCTCTATAAACATTTATTTGCTAACTAGGGAAGACTTTTCTCGTAGTTAGCCCTTAGCAATTGAGAGAGATCTTCTCTTGAATGATATTGCATGCACTAACTCCACAACATAGGTGAGGGAGGGCAAAAATTCCAACCAAAATCGAACTAGAACTCAAAAAAAAAAAAAAAATATGGCTCAAAACCTTGTAATTTTACTTAAGATTTTAGGAAACATTTATTTTATTTTAGATAGGGTTTAAAATATTGTAATTTTAAAATAGGGCTCAAAACTTTTTTGATGCCCATAATTTTAAATGTTGTAATTTTATTTTAGATGAATGTTTATTTTAGATTTTAGATGAATATTTATTTTACATGATATTTATTGTTAATTTATTATATATAACAAAGCAATTTGTGCAAAATTCCGACCCAAAATGCCAGAATTTATTAATTTATTAAATGCCGGAATGTTTATTTTAGATTTTAGATGAATATTTATTTTACATGTTATTTATTGTTAATTTATTATATGTAATAAAATAATTTGTGCAAAATTTCGGCCCTAATAGGCTTATTAGAGCCTAAAAACATCTAACCAAGAAAGCCCACATAATGAAACCGAAATTTCCGGTTCCAATTCTAAAAATTTCGGTACCGTTCCGATACAATATCGGAATGGAACCGGAACCAAATATTTGATTCCGGTGAGTACCGGAACTCGCCATCCGTTCCAGTACCCACCGTTAAACATATGAGATAAGGATATTCTCCAATTTATTGTTAAATAATCTAATTCAAAAAGAGATAAATACAATATATAGGTCTCATAGCATTCAATATTATCCATATTAATTATCTAACTTTATAGACTCACTGTGAAACCCATATACTCAATGGCGGAGGGGGCCAGGGGCCACGGCCCCCCAAAGATTTTGAAAATTGTCTCCTCCCAACTTTGCCCATATGCTATTTTTTGACAAAATATATTCTGCCCCCCCCCCTCCTAAAATTTTCAAAAATGTCTCCTCAAACCATTTTTTAGCCTCTTAAGAATTTGAAATATGAATTTTGGCCTTGAATATTTAACAATAACCTATCACTTTTAGTTTGGACAAAATTTAAAAACACATTTGATAGGGCTAAAAAAATTTGAGATTCAACTTAAATCTTTAAAAATCTAGAATTTTTCTAAAACTCTAAATTTTGAATACTAAAAGGTTCTGAAATTTAAAAAATATATTTATTTTTAAAATAGAGAATTTGAGTGTTTTCTCCTCTTTTAGTATTTTTAAACTCTTTATTGTTTATATCTACTTTTGTATCTCTACAGTTCTTTATTTATTTTATCTCTATAGTGTATTTATAGCATACTCAATTTTTAACTAATATAAACCAGTGTTATATATTTTTAATTTAAAAAAAAAATTGAGAATATTTTTCATAATCTTACTTGTATTTATATTAAAAAAAATTATATTTTATGTATAGTAAGGTATATAATATAAAAATAAATATTATAACATTATTTTCGATCCTAAAGATAAATTTTTAATTCTGCCACTATATATATTATCTATTACTACCCAAATTGGATCATTCAATTCGTAGAAAGAATAGTTAAGAAGACCTACGCGTAGGCATTTTAAACTAATAAAATAACAAGATTTACTTTAAATTAGAGAAGTGGGCCAAAATGGACTGAAATAAGTAGTGGGCCCAAACTCGTGAGCAGCCACAGTGTGCATGGTGGAAGCATATGCATCTCTTCTTAGACATTAACGGAAGATAGTTACGTCGTCGTCTGTGTCTCGGTTGGAAACAGACGGCGTCGTTGCATCCCACACTTAACCGACATAATGGACGCGCTTGGCTAATGGCTTTTGTCTTTAAAAGGGAGCAGAAGCATCCCGTCTAAGTCCTTTTCATCCAATCGCACTCTTTCTCTCCGTACCTCTCGGTTTCTCTTCTCCAGAAGATTTGCCCCTACTCAGGTGAGAGATTTATAGATCGGTTTTATTCCATTTATTTGTTCTTAAATATTTGGGCAAAAACTTGGATTAATTTGAATCCCGAGCGGCTCGATTTTCCAGTTACGTGGAGCCCTAATTGAAATTGAATCTGTATATTTCTGCTGATTTTCGATTCTTTATTTTTTTCTTAAACAAATTATATACATTATTCGTATTTTTGAGCTTCTTTGCAATTGATTTGCGGAAACCATGCAATTCTATTTTGAGGTTTCGAACTATCGTTACCATATTTTGGTAGAAACCCTGGCTTTTATTGAGTGAAAAATTTACATAGGTTTCTGTTTTTTGGGTAATTGGATTTTTGAAACCGTAACCATCAGTTGAGTTTTTGCAGAGTTTGATATCTGAATTTCAAGATGCCGGCTACGGCGGGTAGGGTTCGCATGCCTGCAAACAATCGGGTGCACAGTAGTGCTGCCCTTCAAACCCACGGTATATGGCAGAGCGCGATCGGTTATGACCCGTACGCACCGAACAAGGATGATGCCAGGGACTCTGCAAACCACACTTCAGCGAATGCCGAACCAGATGCTGAGAATGCATATGCGAGCTTCCAAGGCCTTCTGGCGCTTGCCCGCATTACTGGGTCAAATGCCAATGAAGCTCGTGGGGCATGCAAGAAGTGCGGCCGTGTTGGACACCTCACATTTCAGTGCAGGAATTTTTTGAGTGTTAAGGAAGAAATTAAAGATAAAGACCCTGATGCCATCGAGGCTGCCGCTTTGGCCGAGTTGGATAAGTTGAAGGGTCATGTGGGTAAGGTGAAAGGAAAAACTGCTGGTGAGAGCTCTGATGAGAGTGATGAAGAGGATGACAGCGAGAGTTCAGGTTCAGATGTTGATTCGGATATTGAGAGAATTATTGCTGCAAGAAATGGGAAGAAGATTAGTAGTAAGGGAAGGTCATTGAAAAAGGAGTTAGATGAAGATGAGTCGGATACAGACACTGAGGAGAGGAAGAAGAGAGGGAGATCTAAAAAGAGGAGTGGTAAGAGAGCAATTGGTGATTCAGATGATTCGGATGGAGGCAGGAAGAAGAGAAAAAAGGAGAGGCGGAGTAATACGGATAAGTCCTCGGATGACGATCATAAGCATCGGCGACACCATAGGAAGAGTATGAAGGAGAAGAGGAGGAGGAGAAGCCACCGATATTCAGACAGTTCCGACTCTGATGCATCTGAGGACAATGGCAGAGAGTTTAAGCGCAAGAGCAGGAAGGGAGCTTTAACATCTGGCTCTCATGGAAGTGGCTCAGATGACCCATGGGTTGGAAGGGGCAAGAAGAGACATGAGAACAGTGGCAGAAAACGCCGTCATGAGGAATATGCTTAGAATTTATCTAGGCAAAGGTATTAAACTTGGCAATTGACGTTATTTTACATTATGCAACTATGGTGGAATGTTTATATGAAGCATAGGTACCTTTGCTGCAGTTCTGTCACTTTGCTTATTGAAACTTTGGTTTAAACCTTGTGTTTTGCATTACAAGAAAAAGAAGTCATTTTTTGTAAACTAGTAAAGAGCTTGAATCTGCCTAATGAGTCCTTATCTTCTCTGTCTGTTCCTTTTCTGATCCTCCTAGAATTATTGTTTTAGGTAATGTCTAAATAATATTTCTCATGTACTTGCTGACTGACATACGGATTTATGCATGAATATCGCACGAGGAGGTGTAATGAAGCTTTTGCCATATTTTTTATGGTAAAACAGCAGGAGAAAAGGATAAAAGTAGGAATGGCATGAAACAATTTCTAAGCACTGGCAATGAAAAAACAAAGTGAAATTAAAGTACATATGTATGTCTTAAAACAAAGTGAAATTGAAGTACAGGTGTATGTCTGGTTTAGATGTGTTTCTTGGAATTTTGAATTGAAATTAGTGAATCTTAAGTTGCTACCAACATTATTTTCACTGCAATGACCTCCATTATCTGTCCAGAAATTACTGCACCTCTTCACTGATTTGTTCACAACAAAGAAAGTGCACATTTGATGCAGCAAGAATGCTTCTGTTTGTTTTTCTTCTTCCTCGGTCAGTAATGGGACTGATTCTACCTGTCTTCATTTAGTGCTTTATGTGTCCCTATCATCTAAAAAGCAAAGGATGCATGCTTACTCAGCTTCTTCGTCAAACAAAATAGCTATATGATTATAGATGGGTTAAAGAGTCGTCCCACGGGTCTTAAGTTTGAGTGAGTTTCTTTTAGATTCGTAAGTAGTTTACTAAACTGATTGAGCGGTCTTATCATTGATGTATTTTTTCATCTTTGTCCGTAATGACCAATCAACCCTGAGGATAATATTCTCCTATTAATTAAACGCCGTCTGGTTTACTATGCATCATGTTGGTGGGTCGTAGGTTTATTGTTATTTATTTGGTGTTGGAGCTTTCTTCTTTGCCGTTTTCTAGTTGGTGCTATTAGACAGACTCGTATTCTGCCGTCGTTTTGAATTCATTACTTAATAAACAAGTTGCTTATCACTAAAAATTGTTGAATATGCAGAAATGGAGAATTATGGATGTGTGATCTCTCAGAAAGTTACTAAACCAATGATGGAGCCTAGGGGTGGACCAGCCAAATTTGTGCCTGCTTTTTGTGCTTGGATTATCTGAAGGTGTAAGGTGTTTAATTTGTTTTTTGCATTGTGTGTTGTGGTGCGTTATCAGTGGAATGTCTTCTCCACTGCCATACTCTACTTTCATAGGGCCAACTGGCTCTCAACAATTATTTGCTTGGATCTGATTATCCTTATCTAAATTACGAGCCGTATAGTATTCCTGTTTATTGTTCAGTCTACAACTAAAACCTAACGAGTCTCATGTTTTGGTGTTGTGGATCAAAATTTGACCTTGTAAATCCTGCTACGAATGTTTCTTGTGAATACAGTTGGGTGTTACTGACAAGGTTGGTGGTGACGATTAGAGCAAGCTATCGTGGAGGATATGCCCATAAATTGTATTTACTTCTATACTCTTTTGGTTTTTCTTCTTCTTCTTCTTCTCTCTTTCTTCCTGATTAACATCTGAACTCTAACAAGAGCCCATAAAACGTTTTTTCTTTTTTATGTTTTGATACTCTAATAAAGTGCAGCGCAAGATACCAAAGGTGACAAAGGGGTACTAGGTATAGTATACACAAACCAAGTTAGCATCTTAAGTGAGCTAGCTACAGGAAATATGGTCAAAGGTCCCGGCCACAAAAGAAGGGACCAAACTAACAAAAAGCAAAGCTATATATCAAGGTATTGACCAGCAGTGGGACCCAAACTGCACGCATATGCGCACTCTCGTTTTATCCTCCACAGTTACCACCAGCCTTCAATATGTCATGCATTTCACTTTTAATAAGAATAGACACAGCTTGCTTTGAATACAAAACCATTGCATAGCATCTATGTGGTATGAACACCTTCATTACAGAATTGCACTTCTGCAAATATATTTAGGCATAGCCCGCAGAAGGGATTCCACACAATAACTTTAAGAGAGGAACTCAAATATATTATAGGTTAAAATCAATCTGGCGTTTCAAAACAGCAAATGGATCTAATTTGGGCATTAATGACTGAAATGCCCCTCTAAGATCAAATTTAAAAGTAAAAGTAAAAATAAATTTAAGAAATGAATTAAAAATAAATAGATTGGAGAGGCATTTCTGTCATTTTGCATGTGATTTAACTTTCATTTCAAAACATATGTAAATTGCCCTCCTAAAAACTTAGGGGAGAGAAATCTATTTTGGCCTATAATTAAAGAGCATACTATGACATTACCTTAGGATTAAATGTTAGGAAGGCTAGTTTTACAAAAATAAAATTTGGGGGGTCAAAATGTAAAAACTACAAAAAAAGTCATTAGAAAAACAATACTTGTGCTACAATAAATATTGAACCTCTACAAGAAATCAAGAGCATCATACCTCATAAAAACTTTTCAGATGGAAAATTACCATATGGTTATTTATATATAAAAAATAAAAATAATATATATATATATATATATATATATATATATATATCCTAAACCCCCCACCCGGCTACGGAGTAACCCAAGAGAAGGAAAAAAACGACAAGCAAATTTGGGTTCTATGTTTTCTGCTATTTCGCGTTAGCGTTGATTGTGAGATAATTTATATTATTATTAGAGGCTTCTCATGCTTTTTTTTAATTAAATTAATGAAATTAGTATTTTAATTTTAATTAAATTCGATCCATTTACTTTCTTATAAAAAAAAATTCTAATACATCTTTCTTTGCAAGTAATTTTAATCACTTATTACTATCCAACCAATGAAGATCATAGAGGTTGGAGAATTCTTGTTGATGCTAATTTCGTGGAGTTAGATAGGGAGAAACAAAATTTGAATTTCAAATAAACAATTCAAAATCAAGATAAAAGTGAATATGGACTTGTTTAGAGAAACATTCATAACTAATCCATTAATTACCCAAATAATTCGATCTAAGTCACGTTTAAAAAATATTTTCGTTATCTAAAATTTCGTATTTCATAAACGTTTATGATGTCGCACGTATAAAGGGTGAAAAACGCACTAGAAGGATAGAGGTGGAGAAGGTGGAAAACAAAGCATTGATAGCTTTTTGGTTTTATTACTTCTCTTCCTGGAAGCTTTTCTCTGAGATTCATATTTAGGAAGATGTGAGGATAGCTATAACTTTATTGCTAAAGTTAAATGTGAAGTCTTATTTTGATTATTCATAAGGTAATTATTTATTGTGCTTTTTGAATACATTGGATGCGCTAAGAATCTCTTTTATGTGAAATTATAGTTTTATTGTTAAATTTCAGCACATGAACAATTTTACAAGGTTTATTGTTAGATTTTCAAAATTTTCATTTTCATTCAGTTGTGTATAATTGTTAAATGAGTCTTCAAAACTCTGGTTGTTCAGATTTTAATCTTGTAGTTTCTTTTCTTTTTATTATTTTATTCATTGTTGTTCATCACATAATTAATCCTTATAAATATCCTGTTGAGTGGTAGGGACTTCTGTCGACTCGCAAAACCCTAACCTTAATTAATCCACACAGTTGCCTTTCGGTATTAAGATTGCTGCCTTTTCCCGCATTTTTTTTTTTCAGGATTCTGCGAGCCCATTGGCTTCGCGCTTCGACTGACTGGTTTTTCCCTTTGCTTTTTCCTTTTATTTCTTCGTTCACAAACGGAACCTTGTTTACGACGACGTATAACTAAATTTCTGTTTTCTAGCGTGTGCGAGTTAAATTCTCGACGGTCGAGAGGGGGACCCGGGCACTCGCTTAAAAGCCTGGTGCAAACAACCATAGGGGACAGACGGGAAAATGCCACAACCCGGCCAAATTCTCATCCTCGTACAGAAAATGGTGAAACTTCCGCCTTCGAAAGCCCTCTCACTTTTTTACTCAACTCTGGAAGGCGTCCAACACAACCAACAATCTTTATCATTCGTCATACACCACCTTCTCGACTCCAAAATGCTACATCACGCCCAGTCCCTCATCCTACAGGTACTTTCCGGTCGAATCTCCTCCCCGGACTTCACTCCTTCGTCTCTTCTTCACTATTTGACACAAGCCCATTTGAATTTAGATTCAACGCATGTTCATCTCCATGAAGCAATCATCAATGCCCATATACTATCTCAACTACCCGGGCAAGCGCTCTTCTATTTCAGTATGATGATAGATAAGAGTCTTGTGCCTGGATCCAACACTTTCAATAATCTTTTGGGTTTCCTTATCAAATGCAATTGTTTTGAGAAAGCTTGGGCCGTTTTCAGTGACACAAAGGGT
Source organism: Morella rubra (assembly GCA_003952965.2). NCBI lineage: Eukaryota > Viridiplantae > Streptophyta > Magnoliopsida > Fagales > Myricaceae > Morella > Morella rubra. The sequence goes on from CM025855.1 coordinate 35,145,150, forward strand.
AAGGTTGAAATGGATGAATATAGTTTTGGAATAATGGTTAAAGGTTGTTGTGAGACTGGTGATTTGAGCAAAGGGTTTGGGCTTTTGGTTCAGATGGAGAAGATGGGTTTGTCTCCGAATGTTGTTATATGCACTACTTTGATTGATGGGTGTTGTAAGAATGGCGATATTGAGCGGGCCAAGAAGTTGTTTCGTGAACTGGGAGAGCTAGGTTTGGTGGCTAATCAACACACGTACACAGCGTTGATGTATGGGTTATTCAAGCAAGGTCTAAAGAAGGATGGATTTGAGCTGCATGAGGAAATGAAGCTGAATGGGGTTCTTCCTAATTTATACACGTATAATTGTCTAATAAATGAGTATTGTAAAGATGGTAGAACAAGTAGAGCTTTTGAACTGTTAGATGAAATGCGTGAAAGAGGGGTGGTTTGTAATGTTGTTACATACAACACTTTAATTGGTGGCTTGTGCCGAGAGATGAAGGTTTGGGAGGCTGAGAAGCAGGTGGATCAAATGAAGAGGGTTGGTATAAGTCCAAATTTAATTACATATAACACGCTGATAGATGGCTTTTGTAATGTTGGAAAGTTAGAGAAGGCCTCAAATTTATTTGACCAGTTAAAGTCAACTGGCCAATGTCCCACTCTAGTCACTTACAACGTTCTGATAGCGGGTTTTGGTAGAGCTGGAAATTCAGTGCGAGTTGCTGATTTGGTGAGGGAGATGGAGGAGAGAGGGATTTATCCTTCTAAAGTGACATATACAATTCTAATTGATGCCTTTGTTCGATTGGATGACATGGAAAAAGCATTTCACATATATTCTTCTATGGAGAAGGCTGGATTGGTTCCTGATGTTTATACTTTTGGTGTCTTAATACATGGGTTATGTATGAAAGGCAAAATGAAGGAAGCCTCAAAGCTGTTTCAGTCAATGAGCGAGATAAATTTAAAGCCAAATGATGTAATATATAATATGATGATTCTTGGTTACAGCAAAGAGGGTAGCTCTTATAGGGCATTGAGGTTGCTTGAGGAAATGGTTCAGAGTGGACTGGTCCCAAAGGTGGCTACCTACAGTTCGACCATTGGTGTTTTGTGCAAGGATGGGAAGTGGACTGAGGCTGAAGCTCTACTTAAAGCGATGATAGATTCAGGTTTAAAACCATCAATTTCTGTCTACAATATGATTTCTATAGCCAAAAATGCTATATGACTCAAAGTTTTCAAGCACTCTTATTCTGACGTGGGACAGTGAAGGAAACATGAAATGTAAAGACAGTTTTATGAAGAGGTTTTTTGTGGCTAAAATTATTACCTTAAAGCTACTCCTACAAAGAGTTCAAATAGCCATAATTCTTGGTGCCATGATAGAATTACCCTCAGCAATTAGGACAGGCAAATTCATCGAGAAGCGCAGTGCTCTGACGTAGTAGATAACATCAGTGTTGGAATCCAGGGCTTGGTTATACGCCTATAGCGCTGCAGTGTGAAGCAAACTGGTAGGGATTTCCTATTTGGTGCCGCACTACCAGTTAGAAGATGAGGACAAGACAGGAGGGTAGTAAGGGCTTATGTGTCAAGCTTTATTCTTGTGATGTCAAGCAGCATCTGATCCATTGGCCTTTAGGTGTATGTTTGGTGGTTGGTCTCCAATATAAGCCTCTGCACATCTTCACTGGTTTATGCAGTACAAGAGTAAGCTATACCTTGTGAAACTTATATTGCATTTGTCACATATTTTCGCTTTGATTGTCATCTTTAATAGGGACTTCAGGCAGTTTCTTTATTCAGATCTCATTGTTTGATAACATAGCTTTGCCAGATATGTGGCCAAATAAACTCATCAACATTTGTCTTTTCCTGGTTCGAAGTGCAAAAGCTTTTGGTTTATTTTCTGGTTGTTACCTTTCCTAATTTGGTTGGTCCTTTCCTCAGTTTGCATCGGAGAGAACTTTATTATCATTGCCTCTTTGTACATCAGAAAGAGGTTTTACCTTGGGCTGCATTGCCAGTCAATCTTGAGCATCCCTGTCATTTGCCTTGGCTGATACTTCCTCTAAATTGCTGACAGGCTGCCTCAAGGTACTTTGCTGCTAAACCATGATGAGTTAGAGAAGATCTTGCCACTGCTATTGTGTTTTTTTTCCCCTGAGCTTCCATTGTTATTGGTTAATTACTGATGAAAAGTCATCAGAGTTCTTAAAGCCTGTCCTCTTCTTGTCTGATTTTATGCTGTGTATCTGTTATGTAAGTTTAATAGGTAAGCTTGAAGATCAATCATTTCGGCGCTTGTCAGGTAAATAATTTATTTGTCTTATCAGAAAAAGTGAATGATTTCTTTTTTTATTTCAATAACAAGGAAAAACAAGTACGCACAAGGTGCTGATCTGGGGTGCATGCAACAGTGCCTCTCTAATAAAATCTATATGTCGAGGTGTTCCTCCTAATAAGGCACGTTGATATTATGTTAATTCAGATGGCCACTAAAAAAGCTCATCTCTGCCCATTTGGCAGTAGAGGTCAGAGCTAGCATTGAATAAGAATAAGCTCAGATTCCTCTGACTCTCTCTCTTTCTCTTGGATAATGGGTAATCAATCCCATATCAATGGCATTTTTCTATTCCCTAAAATATACCGCCAATTATCCCTTTGTTTTCTCTGGTATTTTTGAGAAAACCAAACAATGAATATAGTCTTTCTTTCGCCATTTCATCAATGGTATTGGTAAATGGAGTTTTCTGAGGCCTGATAGCCAAATCAAAGGGTTAGGAGCTTTACAGTTCTGTAATAAGCAGCGTACTAGCAGTAGGTTAACTTCCAAAGTTGGCTTACTTATCAGATGAAGGAATTCTAACTTTCGAGGTTCTGTCATGGGCTTGACGATACTATTTTCACTTTTTGTTTCACCCAGATGCTGATAGGAAAGCAAAGCATAACCCTCTGTGCTGAGGCAATGCAAAGTCATGTAAAACTTTACGGGAGAAGCATAGTTTATAAGCGAAAATAACAGGTAAAATTAACCTCTAGCCATACTTGTTTAAGTCTTAGGATGAAGATTCCTCAACTTGATGAGCAAGAACAAACGTGAATAAATTTGGGAACATTTTACTCTTTACTTGGTTTCTGTGTAGAGAGTGATGGATATGGTTTTCAGCTTATCCTATTTTTGCGTAAACATGTGTGTTGATGGAGCATCACAGACACATTAGAAGGACTGTTTTGAGTACTAGAGATTGAGGGTGCGTTTGCATGCCAAAATTTTACACTTCTTAAAATTTTAACATAATAAAGAAATTACAATATAATCTCTCTCTCCCCATCAAATTATTACTTTTCACTATAATAAATATAAAAAATCATTTCTTTCTCTTTCACTTTTTCACTAAATCCAATACTCTAAAATTTTAACTTCCTAAAATTTTACAAACAAACACACCCTGAAAACCGAATATGACCATGAGTGAAAAATACTTAGACCTTACACTTTAAAAGAAAGATACACTATATGAATCATGACAAATTTGTCTTCGCTCAATCAACATTCCCTTCTATGCATTACAATGTATGATCTTTCTATATAAAATCCTTATGTGGTAATATTTATAAATAACTTCCAATAAGTCACTCTTGGTCCGAATATCCTTTCCACAGTTCAAATGGCTTTTCCAAAACCGCCTTAGGTGGAGCTCTATTTAAGATATACACTGCCTTCTTTGAGGCTTCACTCCATGAAAATAACAGTAAATCATTAATACTAAGCATATTTCTTACCATATCCATAAAGGTACAGTTTCGCCTTTCAGCAACACCATTTTGGTGGGGTGATCCAGACATTGTATACTAAGCAACAATATCTTCCTCTTTGGGAAAATCTGCAAATGGACCCAATCTTTGCCCCGATTCTGTGCACCTTCCATAATATTCACAATTTGGTCCAACAATTTAAATTCAAAATCTAAACTACCTAATGAAATCAAATGTCTAGAAAACGAGAGTGTGATTGCATCTCATTTCCTCAATAGACACCTTGTTCCTTTTCCATTTGTTTCTTTAGGTTGAGAAAGTCATGCATGATATTAACAATGTTAATTGTTTAATTGTAGTTGTCGAATCCATAACACAAGATATATGAGAATACCTTTTTTTTCGTCTACTTTAGGTAAGTCCTTCTTTTGGTGTCCTTTTTTCTTGCAGAAGAAGCATGTATCTTAATGACATTTGTCCATCCGTCTTCCACATTTTGTTACTTTTTTCTATTCCTCCTTGACCCTTTTTATGAGTGAAAAAATTACTGCTTTTCAAATTTTCATGTTGCAATCTCTCTTTTTATTGAACACATAGTCAGAAGTTCACAAAGAGACCACTCTTTCTTATGTGTGTTACATGAAAGCTTAAATGGTTCATATTCTGCACGGACAAAGAGTTGAATATGAAATGGACTTGAAACGTCTTTGAAATCTCAATCTCTAGGGGCTTTAGTTGGGCTACTATGTTCCTTTACTTTCAATATATGTTGACGAACACTCTTGAACTTGTGATGTTTCATCTCTAATAAATTGTTCATTAAGGTGTTGGCCAATGCTTTGTCAGAACTAACAAATTACTTTTCAATAGCCTTTATGTATCCACTCATGCTCTTAGTAATATGTGATTGAATGAGCTTCAGGTTTAAGCAATTGGATCGTTCCCACCACTCATAGGCCTTGTTCACAATTGAGCTTGATTTTGTGGTCATAGGTGGTTCTTCCACATGGAGTGCTAAGTTTAAGACCATTCACATTAATGTCAAGAGAATGTTGTCTTCCCAGTCCAAAATATTTTCAACTTTTAAGATTGGAATATGAGAACATTATTTATTTATTTATTTATTTTGGATAAGTAAGCCAATCTTATTAGAAATAGTGAAAACAGTACAAAGGACTATACCGAATACACTACTCCAAACAAGCAAGAAAACTAAGAAAATCAACAAAATCTACAAAAGGGCAACTAAGCACCGAGTTCGCCCAAAGAAAAAGAGAAGTCATTAAAAGCCCCTGCAATCTAGCCAAAGACAAAGAACTATCTTCAAAACTTCTATTGTTACGCTCCTTCCAAAGACACCACCAAATGCAATGTGGAATTAGCCTCCATATAGCCTTAGCAAAAGGATTATGAAACCTCTTCTTCCAACTCTACAAAATATTAGCGACATTTTCAGGCATAACTCACTGAAAATTCACAATACAAAGAATATGTGACCACAACCCTCGCGCGTAAGGACAATGCAGCAAAACATGATCCACAGATTCAACATCACTCCGACATAGGAAACACCAATCAGCAATAAGCAGCCCCCTTTGCGAAGGTTATCAATAGTAAGAATCCTACCATAAGTAGCCTCCCACACAAAAAAAGGTACACGTAACGGGCATAAAGACTTTCCACACACCCCTCCAAGGGAAAGACAAACCCTCCCCACCCAAAAGCAAATATACATCGATTTAACCGAAAACACTCATTCCTGGGTCCCCGCCCAAACCATCACATCATCCTCTCCTCTCCTCAAAGCCATACCATACAACCTAGAAAAAAATGAGGAAAAAACCTCCACTTCCCAATCATTAGCCGCTCTGACAAAAGAGACGTCCCACACCACACTCTCACTACCATCCACCAAACAATCCACCACCAAGGCCTCCTTACAACGAGACAAAGAGAAACAAGAGGGAAGGCGAGACTCAAAGGCTTGTCTCACACCAACTGTCATGCCAAAAGCTAACTCTGTTATCATCCCCACCCTAAACCGAATATGCTTACTAAAAGCATTCCACCCTTTGCTAATGTACCTCCAAAAGGCTAACACCATAAGAGCCACGGATGAAGGAGTACTCCAACCTCCCACCGAACAACCATATTTTTCAGCAATAACCCTCCTCCACAACCTATCCCTATCATTCGCAAACCTCCATAACCATTTGTTCAATAATGTTGTGTTAAACATACAAATACTACGAAGGCCCAAACCCCCATCCCGCAAAGGCGAGCACACCTTATTCCACTTCACTAGATGAAACTTGTGGACATTATCATCACTACCCCAAAGGAAATCACGCTGGATTTTCTCCATCCTATTCGCCACCCCCACCGGAATAGGAAACAAAGAAAGGAAGTAGGTAGGTAAGCACGAGAGTGTAGATTTAATGAGAGTTAACCTACCGCCTTTGGAAAGATACATGCGTTTCCAACCAGCCAATCTACGCTCCATACGTTCAAGAAGACCATCCCAAATAGAATTGTTCTTGAAAAATGCACCAAGAGGAAGACCAAGATACTTCATGGGCAATGAGGAAACACCACAACCTAAAATATCCGCCAACTCCCCCACATTCTCCACCCTACCAATAAGGATCACCTTAGATTTAGATAAATTAATTCTTAGGCCTGACACTGCCTCGAAACAAAGAAGAAGACATCTGAGACTACGGAATTGACTCACTTCCGCCCCACACATCACAAGAGTATCATCAGCAAATAGAAGATGTAAAATAGAGATCCCACCTCCCAAGCCCCCACCAACTTGAAAACCATCTAATCCTCCATGCAAAACTGCCCTCTCCATCATGCGACCAAATGCCTCCATAATAATAATGAACAAAAGGAGGAAAAGAGGATCCTCTTAGCGAAGACCACGAGAGCTACTAAAAAAGCCTTCAAGAGACCCATTAACAATCACAGAAAACTTCACTGTTGATATGCAAAAGAAGATCCATCTACACCATCTCTCCCCGAAACCACGTCTCCTAGAAGATACAAAAGGAATTCCCAATTCACATGGTCATAGGCTTTCTAAACATCTAATTTGCATATCATTCCAGGAACACCCGTCCTCAATCTGGAATCAATACATTCATTGGCCACCAACACCGAATCCAGGATTTGTCTCCCCTTGACAAAGGCATTTTGAGAAGGAGAGCTAATTTTATCAAAAACGAGCTTCAATCGATTAGCAAGAACCTTAGCTAGTATCTTGTACACACCTCCCACAAGACTTATAGGCCGAAAGTCCTTAAGATCAACCGCACCCGATTTCTTAAAGATAAGGATAATGAATGAGGCATTCAAGCTTCTAACAAACTGCCCTTCCCTAGCAAATTCATCGAACATCAACAAAACATCCTACTTCACCACATCCCAACACGATTAAAAGAAAGCAAGAGAGAAACCATCAGGGCCCACAGCCTTATCCCCATTAAGACTCATCACCACACCGAACACCTCTTCATCATCAAAAGGCCTCTCAATCCATCCCGCTTCCTCCTTTGAAATGCTATCAAACTCCAACCCATCCACAAAAGGGCGCCACCCAAACGATTCTGTATACAAAGAAGAGTAATAATTAACAATCGACTCAGAAATCATCAACGAGTCCTTCACCACATTTCCCTCAAGCTCCAAAGTAGAAATTGAATTGGTTCTCCGGTTAGAATTGACAACTTTATGGAAAAACTTGGTACAACGGTCCCCCTCCTTGAGCCAAAGAGCCCTAGACTTCTGTCTGCCTCCAACTCAATCAACCGATCTAACTCCCCAGAGATAACCAATTTCCTCTCTTCACCCTCCATATTCAGAATACCCCCTTCATCCAAATCATCAAGAGACGAGAGCTCTTGCATTAACGTCGTTTTGTGAAAACAGACATCCCGAAAGACCTCCCTATTCAAGCTTTAAGATCACTCTTCAACATTTTCAACTTCATATTAAGCACAAAGCTAGGAGACCCCCTACAGTCATAACTCTGCCACCACTCCCTCACCGTCCACAAACCCATCAACCTTAAGCCACATGTTCTCGAAACGGAAAGGCATTTTGGAACCCCCGACCTACCACTATCCAACATAATAAAATGATCCAATATAGGCGGGGTAGCCTTCTTTGAATAAGATATGGGAACACAGATTCCCAACAAGAGCTAACCAAAAAATGATCAATCCTAGACCAAGACTGAGAAGATCTCCCATTGGACCATGTATATGCCCCACCAACTAAAACCAAATCCACCAAATCATACTCAGTGATGAAATTCGAAAAATTCGTCATCGCACTCCTATTGCCCCCAACCCTCAATCATTCACCCAGAAAATGAGTGACATTAAAATTCCCACCAATACACCAAGGAAGACTTCATAGAGAGCAAATTCCCGCCAACTCATCCCACAAAACCCCCTACTCCTATTATTGTTAGGACCATACACTCCAGAAAACGTCCACAAAAAACCATCCTCAACATTCTTAAACATCACCGAAATAGAAAACAAGCGAACACAAGACTCGACCATCTCCAACACCCGAGAATCCCAAAGAATCAAAATCCCACCTGAATCTCTCTCGGCCTCCAAACTACACCACCTAACATGAGGCCCACCCCACAGACTCCTCACCAAGGCCCTCGAAATAGACGCCACCTTGGCCTCTTGAAGACACACTAAATCAGCCTTTCACCTTCTCAACAAATTACCCAACCTCAAACATTTAGACTTATCATTCAAACCCCTCACATTCCAACTAATGATCCGAGACTTCATAAGACACTAACTTGTGCCCTCCCTGATTTCCTTCTCCTTCGCGAGCTATACACTTTTTTCTCATATTGCACCGAAGACTCCAAAGCCTTTAGCTCCCTTGCCAACTTGCCACCCGACCTCATCACTGTATTTCCACCACACCCCCTCTCCTTCTCTAAGACAGCAAACAATGTCACCAGAACTCGCTACGGCCGTTTTCAGCAATGGAGCCAAGTGTGCTGACTTTGTGAGTATTCCTAAGGGTGGGGAGTTGGTTGCTGTTGATTGTGAGGCATCCGAGTTTACTGTTGTGCCCTTAAGGATGTTGCTGCCCCAAGAGGAGTTGGAGGTGGGTGAAGGTTCGGGTGCTCATTTCTAGTCTCGTTAGGTCTTGGATATGGTGGCATCTTTCCGCCAGTTGGTTGGGGTCTTATATGAAGGGCACGAAGCTGAACTGGTGACATTGTTTGCTGTCTTAGAGAAGGAGAGGGGGTGTGGTGGAAATACAGTGATGAGGTCGGGTGGCAAGTTGGCAAGGGAGCTAAAGGCTTTGGAGTCTTCGGTGCAATATGAGAAAAAAGTGTATAGCTCGCGAAGGAGAAGGAAATCAGGGAGGGCACAAGTTAGTGTCTTATGAAGTCTCGGATCATTAGTTGGAATGTGAGGGGTTTGAATGATAAGTCTAAATGTTTGAGGTTGGGTAATTTGTTGAGAAGGTGAAAGGCTGATTTAGTGTGTCTTCAAGAGGCCAAGGTGGCGTCTATTTCGAGGGCCTTGGTGAGGAGTCTGTGGGGTGGGCCTCATGTTAGGTGGTGTAGTTTGGAGGCCGAGAGAGATTCAGGTGGGATTTTGATTCTTTGGGATTCTCGGGTGTTGGAGATGGTCGAGTCTTGTGTTCGCTTGTTTTCTATTTCGGTGATGTTTAAGAATGTTGAGGATGGTTTTTTGTGGACGTTTTCTGGAGTGTATGGTCCTAACAATAATAGGAGTAGGGGGTTTTGTGGGATGAGTTGGCGGGAATTTGCTCTCTATGAAGTCTTCCTTGGTGTATTGGTGGGAATTTTAATGTCACTCATTTTCTGGGTGAATGATTGAGGGTTGGGGGCAATAGGAGTGCGATGACGAATTTTTCGAATTTCATCACTGAGTATGATTTGGTGGATTTGGTTTTAGTTGGTGGGGCATATACATGGTCCAATGGGAGATCTTCTCAGTCTTGGTCTAGGATTGATCATTTTTTGGTTAGCTCTTGTTGGGAATCTGTGTTCCCATATCTTATTCAAAGAAGGCTACCCCGCCTATAGTTGGATCATTTTCTGATTATGTTGGATAGTGGTAGGTCGGGGGGTTCCAAAATGCCTTTCCGTTTCGAGAACATGTGGCTTAAGGTTGATGGGTTTGTGGACGGTGAGGGAGTGGTGGCAGAGTTATGACTGCAGGGGGTCTCCTAGCTTTGTGCTTAATATGAAGTTGAAAATGTTGAAGAGTGATCTTAAAGCTTGAATAGGGAGGTCTTTCGGGATGTCTGTTTTCACAAAACGACGTTAATGCAAGAGCTCTCGTCTCTTGATGATTTGGATGAAGGGGGTATTCTGAATATGGAGGGTGAAGAGAGGAAATTGGTTATCTCTGGGGAGTTAGATCGGTTGATTGAGTTGGAGGAAATTAGTTGGAGAGAATCTAGGGCTCTTTGGCTCAAGGAGGGGGACCGTTGTACCAAGTTTTTCCATAAAGTTGTCAATTCTAACCGGAGAACCAATTCAATTTCTACTTTGGAGCTTGAGGGAAATGTGGTGAAGGACTCGTTGATGATTTCTGAGTCGATTGTTAATTATTACTCTTCTTTGTATACAGAATCGTTTGGGTGGCGCCCTTTTGTGGATGGGTTGGAGTTTGATAGCATTTCAAAGGAGGAAGCGGGATGGATTGAGAGGCCTTTTGATGATGAAGAGGTGTTCGGTGTGGTGATGAGTCTTAATGGGGATAAGGCTGTGGGCCCTGATGGTTTCTCTCTTGCTTTTTTTAATCGTGTTGGGATGTGGTGAAGTAGGATGTTTTGTTGATGTTCGATGAATTTGCTAGGGAAGGGCAGTTTGTTAGAAGCTTGAATGCCTCATTCATTATCCTTATCTTTAAGAAATCGGGTGCGGTTGATCTTAAGGACTTTCGGCCTATAAGTCTTGTGGGAGGTGTGTACAAGATACTAGCTAAGGTTCTTGCTAATCGATTGAAGCTCGTTTTTGATAAAATTAGCTCTCCTTCTCAAAATGCCTTTGTCAAGGGGAGACAAATCCTGGATTCGGTGTTGGTGGCCAATGAATGTATTGATTCCAGATTGAGGACGGGTGTTCCTGGAATGATATGCAAATTAGATGTTTAGAAAGCCTATGACCATGTGAATTGGGAATTCCTTTTGTATCTTCTAGGAGACGTGGTTTCGGGGAGAGATGGTGTAGATGGATCTTCTTTTGCATATCAACAGTGAAGTTTTCTGTGATTGTTAATGGGTCTCTTGAAGGCTTTTTTAGTAGCTCTCGTGGTCTTCGCTAAGAGGATCCTCTTTTCCTCCTTTTGTTCATTATTATTATGGAGGCATTTGGTCGCATGATGGAGAGGGCAGTTTTGCATGGAGGATTAGATGGTTTTCAAGTTGGTGGGGGCTTGGGAGGTGGGATCTCTATTTTACATCTTCTATTTGCTGATGATACTCTTGTGATGTGTGGGGCGGAAGTGAGTCAATTCCGTAGTCTCAGATGTCTTCTTCTTTGTTTCGAGGCAGTGTCGGGCCTAAGAATTAATTTATCTAAATCTAAGGTGATCCTTATTGGTAGGGTGGAGAATGTGGGGGAGTTGGCGGATATTTTAGGTTGTGGTGTGTGAAGTATCTTGGTCTTCCTCTTGGTGCATTTTTCAAGAACATTTTATTTGGGATGGTCTTCTTGAACGTATGGAGCGTAGATTGGCTGGTTGGAAACGCATGTATCTTTCCAAAGGCGGTAGGTTAACTCTCATTAAATCTACACTCTCGTGCTTACCTACCTACTTCCTTTCTTTGTTTCCTATTCCGGTGGGGGTGGCGAATAGGATGGAGAAAATCCAGCGTGATTTCCTTTGGGGTAGTGATGATAATGTCCACAAGTTTCATCTAGTGAAGTGGAATAAGGTGTGCTCGCCTTTGCGGGATGGGGGTTTGGGCCTTCGTAGTATTGTATGTTTAACACAACATTATTGAACAAATGGTTATGGAGGTTTGCGAATGATAGGGATAGGTTGTGGAGGAGGGTTATTGCTGAAAAATATGGTTGTTCGGTGGGAGGTTGGAGTACTCTTTCGATCCGTGGCTCTTATGGTGTTAGCCTTTGGAGGTACATTAGCAAAGGGTGGAATGCTTTTAGTAAGCATATTCGGTTTAGGGTGGGGAATGATAACAGAGTTAGCTTTTGGCATGCAGTTGGTGTGGAGACAAGCCTTTGAGTCTCGCCTTCCCTCTTGTTTTCTCTTTGTCTCGTTGTAAGGAGGCCTTGGTGGAGATTGTTGTGGAATGTGAGTGTTTGTCTCGGCTAATGATTGGGAAGTGGAGGTTTTTTCCTCATTTTTTTCTAGGTTGTATGGTATGGCTTTGAGGAGAGGAGAGGATGATGTGATGGTTTGGGCGGGGACCCAGGAATGAGTGTTTTCGGTTAAATCGATGTATATTTGCTTTTGGGTGGGGAGGGTTTGTCTTTCCCTTGGAGGGGTGTGTGGAGTCTTTATGCCCGTTACGTGTACCTTTTTTTGTGTGGGAGGCTACTCATGGTAGGATTCTTACTATTGATAACCTTCGCAAAAAGGGGGCTGCTTATTGCTGATTGGTGTTTCCTATGTCGGAGTGATGTTGAATCTGTGGATCATGTTTTGCTGCATTGTCCTTACGCGCGAGGGTTGTGGTCACATATTCTTTGTATTGTGAATTTTCAATGGGTTATGCCTGAAAATGTCGCTAATGTTTTGTAGAGTTGGAAGAAGAGGTTTCAATCCTTTTGCTAAGGCTATATGGAGGCTAATTCCACATTGCATTTGGTGGTGTCTTTGGAGGAGCGTAACAATAGAAGTTTTGAAGATAGTTCTTTGTCTTTGGCTAGATTGCAGGGGCTTTTAATGACTTCTCTTTTTCTTTGGGCGAACTCGGTGCTTAGTTGCCCTTTTGTAGATTTTGTTGATTTTCTTAGTTTTCTTGCTTGTTTGGAGTAGTGTATTCGGTATAGTCCTTTGTACTGTTTTCACTATTTCTAATAAGATTGGCTTACTTATCCAAAATAAATAAATAAATAAATAAATAATGTTCTCATATTCCAATCTTAAAAGTTGAAAATATTTTGGACTGGGAAGACAACATTCTCTTGACATTAATGTGAATGGTCTTAAACTTAGCACTCCATGTGGAAGAACCACCTATGACCACAAAATCAAGCTCAATTGTGAACAAGGCCTATGAGTGGTGGGAACGATCCAATTGCTTAAACCTGAAGCTCATTCAATCACATATTACTAAGAGCATGAGTGGATACATAAAGGCTATTGAAAAGTAATTTGTTAGTTCTGACAAAGCATTGGCCAACACCTTAATGAACAATTTATTAGAGATGAAACATCACAAGTTCAAGAGTGTTCGTCAACATATATTGAAAGTAAAGGAACATAGTAGCCCAACTAAAGCCCCTAGAGATTGAGATTTCAAAGACGTTTCAAGTCCATTTCATATTCAACTCTTTGTCCGTGCAGAATATGAACCATTTAAGCTTTCATGTAACACACATAAGAAAGAGTGGTCTCTTTGTGAACTTCTGACTATGTGTTCAATAAAAAGAGAGATTGCAACATGAAAATTTGAAAAGCAGTAATTTTTTCACTCATAAAAAGGGTCAAGGAGGAATAGAAAAAAGTAACAAAATGTGGAAGACGGATGGACAAATGTCATTAAGATACATGCTTCTTCTGCAAGAAAAAAGGACACCAAAAGAAGGACTTACCTAAAGTAGACGAAAAAAAAGGTATTCTCATATATCTTGTGTTATGGATTCGACAACTACAATTAAACAATTAACATTGTTAATATCATGCATGACTTTCTCAACCTAAAGAAACAAATGGAAAAGGAACAAGGTGTCTATTGAGGAAATGAGATGCAATCACACTCTCGTTTTCTAGACATTTGATTTCATTAGGTAGTTTAGATTTTGAATTTAAATTGTTGGACCAAATTGTGAATATTATGGAAGGTGCACAGAATCGGGGCAAAGATTGGGTCCATTTGCAGATTTTCCCAAAGAGGAAGATATTGTTGCTTAGTATACAATGTCTGGATCACCCCACCAAAATGGTGTTGCTGAAAGGCGAAACTGTACCTTTATGGATATGGTAAGAAATATGCTTAGTATTAATGATTTACTGTTATTTTCATGGAGTGAAGCCTCAAAGAAGGCAGTGTATATCTTAAATAGAGCTCCACCTAAGGCGGTTTTGGAAAAGCCATTTGAACTGTGGAAAGGATATTCGGACCAAGAGTGACTTATTGGAAGTTATTTATAAATATTACCACATAAGGATTTTATATAGAAAGATCATACATTGTAATGCATAGAAGGGAATGTTGATTGAGCGAAGACAAATTTGTCATGATTCATATAGTGTATCTTTCTTTTAAAGTGTAAGGTCTAAGTATTTTTCACTCATGGTCATATTCGGTTTTCAGGGTGTGTTTGTTTGTAAAATTTTAGGGAAGTTAAAATTTTAGAGTATTGGATTTAGTGAAAAAGTGAAAAGAGAAATGAGAAATGATTTTTAATATTTATTATAGTGAAAAGTAATAATTTGATGGGAGAGAGAGAGATTATATTGTAATTTCTTATTATGTTAAAATTTTAAAAGTGTAAAATTTTGGCATGCAAACGCACCCTCAATCTCTAGTACTCAAAACAGTCCTTCTAATGTGTCTGTGATGCTCCATCAACACACATGTTTACGCAAAAATAGGATAAGCTGAAAACCATATCCATCACTCTCTACACAGAAACCAAGTAAAGAGTAAAATGTTCCCAAATTTATTCACGTTTGTTCTTGCTCATCAAGTTGAGGAATCTTCATCCTAAGACTTAAACAAGTATGGCTAGAGGTTAATTTTACCTGTTATTTTCGCTTATAAACTATGCTTCTCCCGTAAAGTTTTACATGACTTTGCATTGCCTCAGCACAGAGGGTTATGCTTTGCTTTCCTATCAGCATCTGGGTGAAACAAAAAGTGAAAATAGTATCGTCAAGCCCATGACAGAACCTCGAAAGTTAGAATTCCTTCATCTGATAAGTAAGCCAACTTTGGAAGTTAACCTACTGCTAGTACGCTGCTTATTACAGAACTGTAAAGCTCCTAACCCTTTGATTTGGCTATCAGGCCTCAGAAAACTCCATTTACCAATACCATTGATGAAATGGCGAAAGAAAGACTATATTCATTGTTTGGTTTTCTCAAAAATACCAGAGAAAACAAAGGGATAATTGGCGGTATATTTTAGGGAATAGAAAAATGCCATTGATATGGGATTGATTACCCATTATCCAAGAGAAAGAGAGAGAGTCAGAGGAATCTGAGCTTATTCTTATTCAATGCTAGCTCTGACCTCTACTGCCAAATGGGCAGAGATGAGCTTTTTTAGTGGCCATCTGAATTAACATAATATCAACGTGCCTTATTAGGAGGAACACCTCGACATATAGATTTTATTAGAGAGGCACTGTTGCATGCACCCCAGATCAGCACCTTGTGCGTACTTGTTTTTCCTTGTTATTGAAATAAAAAAAGAAATCATTCACTTTTTCTGATAAGACAAATAAATTATTTACCTGACAAGCGCCGAAATGATTGATCTTCAAGCTTACCTATTAAACTTACATAACAGATACACAGCATAAAATCAGACAAGAAGAGGACAGGCTTTAAGAACTCTGATGACTTTTCATCAGTAATTAACCAATAACAATGGAAGCTCAGGGGAAAAAAAACACAATAGCAGTGGCAAGATCTTCTCTAACTCATCATGGTTTAGCAGCAAAGTACCTTGAGGCAGCCTGTCAGCAATTTAGAGGAAGTATCAGCCAAGGCAAATGACAGGGATGCTCAAGATTGACTGGCAATGCAGCCCAAGGTAAAACCTCTTTCTGATGTACAAAGAGGCAATGATAATAAAGTTCTCTCCGATGCAAACTGAGGAAAGGACCAACCAAATTAGGAAAGGTAACAACCAGAAAATAAACCAAAAGCTTTTGCACTTCGAACCAGGAAAAGACAAATGTTGATGAGTTTATTTGGCCACATATCTGGCAAAGCTATGTTATCAAACAATGAGATCTGAATAAAGAAACTGCCTGAAGTCCCTATTAAAGATGACAATCAAAGCGAAAATATGTGACAAATGCAATATAAGTTTCACAAGGTATAGCTTACTCTTGTACTGCATAAACCAGTGAAGATGTGCAGAGGCTTATATTGGAGACCAACCACCAAACATACACCTAAAGGCCAATGGATCAGATGCTGCTTGACATCACAAGAATAAAGCTTGACACATAAGCCCTTACTACCCTCCTGTCTTGTCCTCATCTTCTAACTGGTAGTGCGGCACCAAATAGGAAATCCCTACCAGTTTGCTTCACACTGCAGCGCTATAGGCGTATAACCAAGCCCTGGATTCCAACACTGATGTTATCTACTACGTCAGAGCACTGCGCTTCTCGATGAATTTGCCTGTCCTAATTGCTGAGGGTAATTCTATCATGGCACCAAGAATTATGGCTATTTGAACTCTTTGTAGGAGTAGCTTTAAGGTAATAATTTTAGCCACAAAAAACCTCTTCATAAAACTGTCTTTACATTTCATGTTTCCTTCACTGTCCCACGTCAGAATAAGAGTGCTTGAAAACTTTGAGTCATATAGCATTTTTGGCTATAGAAATCATATTGTAGACAGAAATTGATGGTTTTAAACCTGAATCTATCATCGCTTTAAGTAGAGCTTCAGCCTCAGTCCACTTCCCATCCTTGCACAAAACACCAATGGTCGAACTGTAGGTAGCCACCTTTGGGACCAGTCCACTCTGAACCATTTCCTCAAGCAACCTCAATGCCCTATAAGAGCTACCCTCTTTGCTGTAACCAAGAATCATCATATTATATATTACATCATTTGGCTTTAAATTTATCTCGCTCATTGACTGAAACAGCTTTGAGGCTTCCTTCATTTTGCCTTTCATACATAACCCATGTATTAAGACACCAAAAGTATAAACATCAGGAACCAATCCAGCCTTCTCCATAGAAGAATATATGTGAAATGCTTTTTCCATGTCATCCAATCGAACAAAGGCATCAATTAGAATTGTATATGTCACTTTAGAAGGATAAATCCCTCTCTCCTCCATCTCCCTCACCAAATCAGCAACTCGCACTGAATTTCCAGCTCTACCAAAACCCGCTATCAGAACGTTGTAAGTGACTAGAGTGGGACATTGGCCAGTTGACTTTAACTGGTCAAATAAATTTGAGGCCTTCTCTAACTTTCCAACATTACAAAAGCCATCTATCAGCGTGTTATATGTAATTAAATTTGGACTTATACCAACCCTCTTCATTTGATCCACCTGCTTCTCAGCCTCCCAAACCTTCATCTCTCGGCACAAGCCACCAATTAAAGTGTTGTATGTAACAACATTACAAACCACCCCTCTTTCACGCATTTCATCTAACAGTTCAAAAGCTCTACTTGTTCTACCATCTTTACAATACTCATTTATTAGACAATTATACGTGTATAAATTAGGAAGAACCCCATTCAGCTTCATTTCCTCATGCAGCTCAAATCCATCCTTCTTTAGACCTTGCTTGAATAACCCATACATCAACGCTGTGTACGTGTGTTGATTAGCCACCAAACCTAGCTCTCCCAGTTCACGAAACAACTTCTTGGCCCGCTCAATATCGCCATTCTTACAACACCCATCAATCAAAGTAGTGCATATAACAACATTCGAGACAAACCCATCTTCTCCATCTGAACCAAAAGCCCAAACCCTTTGCTCAAATCACCAGTCTCACAACAACCTTTAACCATTATTCCAAAACTATATTCATCCATTTCAACCTTACCCTTTGTGTCACTGAAAACGGCCCAAGCTTTCTCAAAACAATTGCATTTGATAAGGAAACCCAAAAGATTATTGAAAGTGTTGGATCCAGGCACAAGACTCTTATCTATCATCATACTGAAATAGAAGAGCGCTTGCCCGGGTAGTTGAGATAGTATATGGGCATTGATGATTGCTTCATGGAGATGAACATGCGTTGAATCTAAATTCAAATGGGCTTGTGTCAAATAGTGAAGAAGAGACGAAGGAGTGAAGTCCGGGGAGGAGATTCGACCGGAAAGTACCTGTAGGATGAGGGACTGGGCGTGATGTAGCATTTTGGAGTCGAGAAGGTGGTGTATGACGAATGATAAAGATTGTTGGTTGTGTTGGACGCCTTCCAGAGTTGAGTAAAAAAGTGAGAGGGCTTTCGAAGGCGGAAGTTTCACCATTTTCTGTACGAGGATGAGAATTTGGCCGGGTTGTGGCATTTTCCCGTCTGTCCCCTATGGTTGTTTGCACCAGGCTTTTAAGCGAGTGCCCGGGTCCCCCTCTCGACCGTCGAGAATTTAACTCGCACACGCTAGAAAACAGAAATTTAGTTATACGTCGTCGTAAACAAGGTTCCGTTTGTGAACGAAGAAATAAAAGGAAAAAGCAAAGGGAAAAACCAGTCAGTCGAAGCGCGAAGCCAATGGGCTCGCAGAATCCTGAAAAAAAAAAATGCGGGAAAAGGCAGCAATCTTAATACCGAAAGGCAACTGTGTGGATTAATTAAGGTTAGGGTTTTGCGAGTCGACAGAAGTCCCTACCACTCAACAGGATATTTATAAGGATTAATTATGTGATGAACAACAATGAATAAAATAATAAAAAGAAAAGAAACTACAAGATTAAAATCTGAACAACCAGAGTTTTGAAGACTCATTTAACAATTATACACAACTGAATGAAAATGAAAATTTTGAAAATCTAACAATAAACCTTGTAAAATTGTTCATGTGCTGAAATTTAACAATAAAACTATAATTTCACATAAAAGAGATTCTTAGCGCATCCAATGTATTCAAAAAGCACAATAAATAATTACCTTATGAATAATCAAAATAAGACTTCACATTTAACTTTAGCAATAAAGTTATAGCTATCCTCACATCTTCCTAAATATGAATCTCAGAGAAAAGCTTCCAGGAAGAGAAGTAATAAAACCAAAAAGCTATCAATGCTTTGTTTTCCACCTTCTCCACCTCTATCCTTCTAGTGCGTTTTTCACCCTTTATACGTGCGACATCATAAACGTTTATGAAATACGAAATTTTAGATAACGAAAATATTTTTTAAACGTGACTTAGATCGAATTATTTGGGTAATTAATGGATTAGTTATGAATGTTTCTCTAAACAAGTCCATATTCACTTTTATCTTGATTTTGAATTGTTTATTTGAAATTCAAATTTTGTTTCTCCCTATCTAACTCCACGAAATTAGCATCAACAAGAATTCTCCAACCTCTATGATCTTCATTGGTTGGATAGTAATAAGTGATTAAAATTACTTGCAAAGAAAGATGTATTAGAATTTTTTTTTATAAGAAAGTAAATGGATCGAATTTAATTAAAATTAAAATACTAATTTCATTAATTTAATTAAAAAAAAGCATGAGAAGCCTCTAATAATAATATAAATTATCTCACAATCAACGCTAACGCGAAATAGCAGAAAACATAGAACCCAAATTTGCTTGTCGTTTTTTTCCTTCTCTTGGGTTACTCCGTAGCCGGGTGGGGGGTTTAGGATATATATATATATATATATATATATATATATTTTTATTTTTTATATTATAAAATAACCATATGGTAATTTTCCATCTGAAAAGTTTTTATGAGGTATGATGCTCTTGATTTCTTGTAGAGGTTCAATATTTATTGTAGCACAAGTATTGTTTTTCTAATGACTTTTTTTGTAGTTTTTACATTTTGACCCCCCAAATTTTATTTTTGTAAAACTAGCCTTCCTAACATTTAATCCTAAGGTAATGTCATAGTATGCTCTTTAATTATAGGCCAAAATAGATTTCTCTCCCCTAAGTTTTTAGGAGGGCAATTTACATATGTTTTGAAATGAAAGTTAAATCACATGCAAAATGACAGAAATGCCTCTCCAATCTATTTATTTTTAATTCATTTCTTAAATTTATTTTTACTTTTACTTTTAAATTTGATCTTAGAGGGGCATTTCAGTCATTAATGCCCAAATTAGATCCATTTGCTGTTTTGAAACGCCAGATTGATTTTAACCTATAATATATTTGAGTTCCTCTCTTAAAGTTATTGTGTGGAATCCCTTCTGCGGGCTATGCCTAAATATATTTGCAGAAGTGCAATTCTGTAATGAAGGTGTTCATACCACATAGATGCTATGCAATGGTTTTGTATTCAAAGCAAGCTGTGTCTATTCTTATTAAAAGTGAAATGCATGACATATTGAAGGCTGGTGGTAACTGTGGAGGATAAAACGAGAGTGCGCATATGCGTGCAGTTTGGGTCCCACTGCTGGTCAATACCTTGATATATAGCTTTGCTTTTTGTTAGTTTGGTCCCTTCTTTTGTGGCCGGGGACCTTTGACCATATTTCCTGTAGCTCTCACTTAAGATGCTAACTTGGTTTGTGTATATACCTATACCCCTAGTTTTGTCACCTTTGGTATCTTGCGCTGCACTTTATTAGAGTATCAAAACATAAAAAAGAAAAAACGTTTTATGGGCTCTTGTTAGAGTTCAGATGTTAATCAGGAAGAAAGAGAGAAGAAGAAGAAGAAGAAAGAACCAAAAGAGTATCAGAAGTAAATACAATTTATGGGCATATCCTCCACGATAGCTTGCTCTAATCGTCACCACCAACCTTGTCAGTAACACCCAACTGTATTCACAAGAAACATTCGTAGCAGGATTTACAAGGTCAAATTTTGATCCACAACACCAAAACATGAGACTCGTTAGGTTTTAGTTGTAGACTGAACAATAAACAGGAATACTATACGGCTCGTAATTTAGATAAGGATAATCAGATCCAAGCAAATAATTGTTGAGAGCCAGTTGGCCCTATGAAAGTAGAGTATGGCAGTGGAGAAGACATTCCACTGATAACGCACCACAACACACAATGCAAAAAACAAATTAAACACCTTACACCTTCAGATAATCCAAGCACAAAAAGCAGGCACAAATTTGGCTGGTCCACCCCTAGGCTCCATCATTGGTTTAGTAACTTTCTGAGAGATCACACATCCATAATTCTCCATTTCTGCATATTCAACAATTTTTAGTGATAAGCAACTTGTTTATTAAGTAATGAATTCAAAACGACGGCAGAATACGAGTCTGTCTAATAGCACCAACTAGAAAACGGCAAAGAAGAAAGCTCCAACACCAAATAAATAACAATAAACCTACGACCCACCAACATGATGCATAGTAAACCAGACGGCGTTTAATTAATAGGAGAATATTATCCTCAGGGTTGATTGGTCATTACGGACAAAGATGAAAAAATACATCAATGATAAGACCGCTCAATCAGTTTAGTAAACTACTTACGAATCTAAAAGAAACTCACTCAAACTTAAGACCCGTGGGACGACTCTTTAACCCATCTATAATCATATAGCTATTTTGTTTGACGAAGAAGCTGAGTAAGCATGCATCCTTTGCTTTTTAGATGATAGGGACACATAAAGCACTAAATGAAGACAGGTAGAATCAGTCCCATTACTGACCGAGGAAGAAGAAAAACAAACAGAAGCATTCTTGCTGCATCAAATGTGCACTTTCTTTGTTGTGAACAAATCAGTGAAGAGGTGCAGTAATTTCTGGACAGATAATGGAGGTCATTGCAGTGAAAATAATGTTGGTAGCAACTTAAGATTCACTAATTTCAATTCAAAATTCCAAGAAACACATCTAAACCAGACATACACCTGTACTTCAATTTCACTTTGTTTTAAGACATACATATGTACTTTAATTTCACTTTGTTTTTTCATTGCCAGTGCTTAGAAATTGTTTCATGCCATTCCTACTTTTATCCTTTTCTCCTGCTGTTTTACCATAAAAAATATGGCAAAAGCTTCATTACACCTCCTCGTGCGATATTCATGCATAAATCCGTATGTCAGTCAGCAAGTACATGAGAAATATTATTTAGACATTACCTAAAACAATAATTCTAGGAGGATCAGAAAAGGAACAGACAGAGAAGATAAGGACTCATTAGGCAGATTCAAGCTCTTTACTAGTTTACAAAAAATGACTTCTTTTTCTTGTAATGCAAAACACAAGGTTTAAACCAAAGTTTCAATAAGCAAAGTGACAGAACTGCAGCAAAGGTACCTATGCTTCATATAAACATTCCACCATAGTTGCATAATGTAAAATAACGTCAATTGCCAAGTTTAATACCTTTGCCTAGATAAATTCTAAGCATATTCCTCATGACGGCGTTTTCTGCCACTGTTCTCATGTCTCTTCTTGCCCCTTCCAACCCATGGGTCATCTGAGCCACTTCCATGAGAGCCAGATGTTAAAGCTCCCTTCCTGCTCTTGCGCTTAAACTCTCTGCCATTGTCCTCAGATGCATCAGAGTCGGAACTGTCTGAATATCGGTGGCTTCTCCTCCTCCTCTTCTCCTTCATACTCTTCCTATGGTGTCGCCGATGCTTATGATCGTCATCCGAGGACTTATCCGTATTACTCCGCCTCTCCTTTTTTCTCTTCTTCCTGCCTCCATCCGAATCATCTGAATCACCAATTGCTCTCTTACCACTCCTCTTTTTAGATCTCCCTCTCTTCTTCCTCTCCTCAGTGTCTGTATCCGACTCATCTTCATCTAACTCCTTTTTCAATGACCTTCCCTTACTACTAATCTTCTTCCCATTTCTTGCAGCAATAATTCTCTCAATATCCGAATCAACATCTGAACCTGAACTCTCGCTGTCATCCTCTTCATCACTCTCATCAGAGCTCTCACCAGCAGTTTTTCCTTTCACCTTACCCACATGACCCTTCAACTTATCCAACTCGGCCAAAGCGGCAGCCTCGATGGCATCAGGGTCTTTATCTTTAATTTCTTCCTTAACACTCAAAAAATTCCTGCACTGAAATGTGAGGTGTCCAACACGGCCGCACTTCTTGCATGCCCCACGAGCTTCATTGGCATTTGACCCAGTAATGCGGGCAAGCGCCAGAAGGCCTTGGAAGCTCGCATATGCATTCTCAGCATCTGGTTCGGCATTCGCTGAAGTGTGGTTTGCAGAGTCCCTGGCATCATCCTTGTTCGGTGCGTACGGGTCATAACCGATCGCGCTCTGCCATATACCGTGGGTTTGAAGGGCAGCACTACTGTGCACCCGATTGTTTGCAGGCATGCGAACCCTACCCGCCGTAGCCGGCATCTTGAAATTCAGATATCAAACTCTGCAAAAACTCAACTGATGGTTACGGTTTCAAAAATCCAATTACCCAAAAAACAGAAACCTATGTAAATTTTTCACTCAATAAAAGCCAGGGTTTCTACCAAAATATGGTAACGATAGTTCGAAACCTCAAAATAGAATTGCATGGTTTCCGCAAATCAATTGCAAAGAAGCTCAAAAATACGAATAATGTATATAATTTGTTTAAGAAAAAAATAAAGAATCGAAAATCAGCAGAAATATACAGATTCAATTTCAATTAGGGCTCCACGTAACTGGAAAATCGAGCCGCTCGGGATTCAAATTAATCCAAGTTTTTGCCCAAATATTTAAGAACAAATAAATGGAATAAAACCGATCTATAAATCTCTCACCTGAGTAGGGGCAAATCTTCTGGAGAAGAGAAACCGAGAGGTACGGAGAGAAAGAGTGCGATTGGATGAAAAGGACTTAGACGGGATGCTTCTGCTCCCTTTTAAAGACAAAAGCCATTAGCCAAGCGCGTCCATTATGTCGGTTAAGTGTGGGATGCAACGACGCCGTCTGTTTCCAACCGAGACACAGACGACGACGTAACTATCTTCCGTTAATGTCTAAGAAGAGATGCATATGCTTCCACCATGCACACTGTGGCTGCTCACGAGTTTGGGCCCACTACTTATTTCAGTCCATTTTGGCCCACTTCTCTAATTTAAAGTAAATCTTGTTATTTTATTAGTTTAAAATGCCTACGCGTAGGTCTTCTTAACTATTCTTTCTACGAATTGAATGATCCAATTTGGGTAGTAATAGATAATATATATAGTGGCAGAATTAAAAATTTATCTTTAGGATCGAAAATAATGTTATAATATTTATTTTTATATTATATACCTTACTATACATAAAATATAATTTTTTTTAATATAAATACAAGTAAGATTATGAAAAATATTCTCAATTTTTTTTTTAAATTAAAAATATATAACACTGGTTTATATTAGTTAAAAATTGAGTATGCTATAAATACACTATAGAGATAAAATAAATAAAGAACTGTAGAGATACAAAAGTAGATATAAACAATAAAGAGTTTAAAAATACTAAAAGAGGAGAAAACACTCAAATTCTCTATTTTAAAAATAAATATATTTTTTAAATTTCAGAACCTTTTAGTATTCAAAAGTTAGAGTTTTAGAAAAATTCTAGATTTTTAAAGATTTAAGTTGAATCTCAAATTTTTTTAGCCCTATCAAATGTGTTTTTAAATTTTGTCCAAACTAAAAGTGATAGGTTATTGTTAAATATTCAAGGCCAAAATTCATATTTCAAATTCTTAAGAGGCTAAAAAATGGTTTGAGGAGACATTTTTGAAAATTTTAGGAGGGGGGGGGGCAGAATATATTTTGTCAAAAAATAGCATATGGGCAAAGTTGGGAGGAGACAATTTTCAAAATCTTTGGGGGGCCGTGGCCCCTGGCCCCCTCCGCCATTGAGTATATGGGTTTCACAGTGAGTCTATAAAGTTAGATAATTAATATGGATAATATTGAATGCTATGAGACCTATATATTGTATTTATCTCTTTTTGAATTAGATTATTTAACAATAAATTGGAGAATATCCTTATCTCATATGTTTAACGGTGGGTACTGGAACGGATGGCGAGTTCCGGTACTCACCGGAATCAAATATTTGGTTCCGGTTCCATTCCGATATTGTATCGGAACGGTACCGAAATTTTTAGAATTGGAACCGGAAATTTCGGTTTCATTATGTGGGCTTTCTTGGTTAGATGTTTTTAGGCTCTAATAAGCCTATTAGGGCCGAAATTTTGCACAAATTATTTTATTACATATAATAAATTAACAATAAATAACATGTAAAATAAATATTCATCTAAAATCTAAAATAAACATTCCGGCATTTAATAAATTAATAAATTCTGGCATTTTGGGTCGGAATTTTGCACAAATTGCTTTGTTATATATAATAAATTAACAATAAATATCATGTAAAATAAATATTCATCTAAAATCTAAAATAAACATTCATCTAAAATAAAATTACAACATTTAAAATTATGGGCATCAAAAAAGTTTTGAGCCCTATTTTAAAATTACAATATTTTAAACCCTATCTAAAATAAAATAAATGTTTCCTAAAATCTTAAGTAAAATTACAAGGTTTTGAGCCATATTTTTTTTTTTTTTTTGAGTTCTAGTTCGATTTTGGTTGGAATTTTTGCCCTCCCTCACCTATGTTGTGGAGTTAGTGCATGCAATATCATTCAAGAGAAGATCTCTCTCAATTGCTAAGGGCTAACTACGAGAAAAGTCTTCCCTAGTTAGCAAATAAATGTTTATAGAGACGCAACCATATGGATAAAATTCCGAACTGTACAAGTTCAGGCTTTAGCAACACCAAAATAGGGATATATAATACAAATAAAAATAATATACTTGAAAATATATGAGAATCCATAAAAATGAAAAATAATATTTTGATTTTTTAGCTTAATCTTAATTATGAGAACTTTAAAAATCCAGCAAAATTAAAATATAAAATACACATTCAGCATTAATATCAAAACAATAACAATAATTATCGTGGATACCACGTTGAGCAGTTCACAAGATAAAGTAAATTAATAATTAGAAAGCTAGGAAAAGAAGAGTAATAGATATCCAACGTGCGCATGACAAAGTAATAAAAAAGAGAAGGAAAAAAAATATTCATTACTATCATATTTGAATTTTTTGTCATACCGAAATGTAAATCTAATAATTTAACTAATAGATGAATACTAGACAAGCAGCCACACCAGCAAAGCAATATAATTTTTTTTAAAAAAATAATTAAAAAAAATTTCATTTTGCACTCTCTAACTACAACTCATTTAGTAATTTGTATCTTAAATTATCAAACTTAACACATTACATCTCAAATTACGAATAAAGCTACATTTTGCACCCTGCACTATAATTTTAGTGGTTGTGTCAAAACTAAAAAGGGCTACGAATACAAAAAAAACAAAATATCAAACGCCTAAAGCGTAGACTAAAAGTCCTGAAAATCTATTGTTTGAATTTTGGATTCCATTTAGAATAGGACTCTTTAGCTGGCCCTCTTATCTTGGGTGTCACTGGATCTTCTACACGCCCTTGCAAACTCAAAGGGAGGTCTAAAAGCTTGAGTTTGTTCCGTAGCAAACAAAATCTGGCTGTGGATAAGGCCTTCGTCAGCAAATCAGCCAACTGATCTTGGCTTGAAATAAATCTCAGGAGCTTATGCTATGTTTGTTTTGATCTCACAACGTTTTCAAAAATTTTGCACAATCACTTTTTCATCAATTTCAATACATTTTTACAAACTCCAATAACTTTTTACAAACTCCAATAACTATTAACACACTTTTTACAAACTCTAATAACTTTTAACAAACTTTTCACTAATCTTAAGAGAATTTACACTACCTCCCAAAAACACAAACACAAAAAAAATTTTCAAAACCAAACCAAACATAGACGTGTGTGGCTTGGCTTTTGAAAAGTCAAGACTCACATTCGTTTGTCTTCTTACGACGAAAGGTGAAACTTTTCACGTGGATGAATGTTCATTCAACGACATGCATTTATGAACATTAAATGCATATGATGCGTTGGATTTCATTGCTACTTTCACATATAACCGTTTTATAGCCGCAGAGCATGACTTAGCATTCATGGAAATGCACACGATGTTCGCCAAGTGCAACTTTAAAAGGAGATGAGTTGTTTGAGAGTGAAAGCAGCGAAAAAATCTAATAGAGAGACAAGAAAAAGAGTCGCAGAATATTGAGGGGCTCTGTCGTTATTCTCATCTTTTTATGTGTGAGGAAATTAGGTGTATTATGCTGTGTTACCACTCTTTGTACTCCACCTTTTTTATAATGAATTTTTTCCTGAGTTTCCGCCAGTAAACGTAGGCTTTAAAACCGAACCACTTAAATCTTGATGTCTTTTGTGATTGCTGATTTTATTCTCATTTCTCTACTCCTTGACGATCCTGAATATTTATTCTTGTCGCAACATCTTTGGCTACATACTCCCTGACAAAATGGAAGTCAATCTCTGTGGGTTCTGTTCATGCAGGAGATACTGGATTGGCGAACAAATACAAAGCACCAATATTATCACACCACAATGTAGGTGGCGTATTTTGTTGAATTCCCAATTCAGTGAGTAATGCCCCAAGCCATTGTAATTCACAAGCTGTATTGGAAAGACACACTGAGCACCAATTAAGTACTATTTCTATCATTGTCACCATCTCCAATCTGAATCGGAATAGGTTTGTAATTGAAATGAGGAATTTTCGGAAATTAATAGACCTTGAGATAAGGTATTTTTTAAAATATAGTAAAATCCTCTTAATTGCCTGCCAGTGAGTATAGATCTTGGGTTGTGCATATATTTGCTCACTTTATGAACTAAAAAGACTATATCCGGTCTTGTAAAAGATAAATATTCATGAAATCCTATACTCCTGTAAAAGAAATCCTCCATTATCAAGTGTGAACTTTCCTGCACAGTGAGATAGAATTTTCCGTGCATATATTGCTCATATGAATGGACCTCCATCTTAGTAAATGATCTTCATGAAATCTATACTCCAGATGGATCTCAAATATTCTCCAATCATTAGTGTGAACTAACTCAAGTTCCTCATGTTTCCAACTTCATCTCTTCAATGGTATCGAACATCAATATCAATCTTGATGGAAACAAGCTTAGATTGATGAATAGCTGAATATTATCACAAAACAAGCCAGTCTGCAAGTGAACTTCTTTGTCCATAGAGTATAGGGCAATACACTTCTGAAGTCTTGATTTTCTGCATCGAAGTAGACTTTCGAGTATCCACATGCCATGTCTGCATCTGTGTAGCCAACTAGTAATGGTTGTCCAATTCCAAAACCAAGTCTCACACTAGAAGTGCCTCAAAGATACCTCATGATCCACTTAACTGCATTCCAATGCTCCCTTCCTGAATTTGACAAGAATGGCTAACTACACCCACTGCATGGCTATATTTGGTCTTGTGCAAACCATCGCATACATTAAACTTCTTACTGCTGAGGCGTAAGGAACTCTTGTCATGCCACTCTTGTAGGGAGTAGGGCTCATTGTGGGTAGCACACTAACCATAGCAATTGGACACCTCTATTGCAAATTCATGTTGCCATTGTGACAAATACAACTTCTTTTTCCTGCCGAGTCTTATGCCAAGAATTTTCTTCGCTGGTCCCAAGTCCTTCATGGCAAAGGACTTACTCAACTGCTTCTTCAATTTGTCAATCTTTAAAGCATTCCTGCCAACAATCAACATGTCATCCACATAAAGCAGTAAAATGATAAAATCATCATCAGAGAATTTTTGAACAAATACACAGTGATCAGAAGTTGTCTTCTTGTAGCCTTGCTCCACCATAACAGACTCAAACTTCTTATACCACTGTCTCAGTGCTTGCTTCAGCCCATATAGACTTTTCTTCAGCTTGCACAATTAATCCTCTTTCCCTTTCACTCTGAAACCCTCTGGCTGCTCCGATCCCACATATAGAGATAAATACATAAACAAACAACGGAATAATTCTTCTCTCTAGATGAAAGCAAATAGAGCGCAATCTCAAGATAATCAATCACACCAAACCAGAACAACACAAGCAATTTTTACGTGAAAAACTTCCCCGGTGTGAGGAAGAAAAACCACGGGACCTAGTTTAGTGAAATCTCCATTATAAACCAAATAATGGGTACACAAAGTCTTCTCTAGTCATAACTAGAGGCTACAACTCATATCTCTTTCAAGATGATATCAATCTTGGCAAATACAACGGAAAAACAAGAGAAAATATCAATAATTTGAAGTTACTGTTCATGAGCACGAAGCACTATTCCTAAGCTTGTAATCTGATCTTCATCGTTCAGATTATAGCCCTTTGTGTCATGAACGTCTCCTCCAAATTTCAGCTCAATCAGACCACAGACGAAGTAGGATAAAGACTTTGATGAAACCTGGGTGTGAGAGAGAAAAATGTATCTTTCTCTTCTATTTTTCTTTTTTAATTCGTATCACTTAAAAACTCTTTCTTAGGGTTATAAGTTAAAATGCTAATGGGCTTTGAGCCTTATTAAAGGACCCTCAATTGGGCTTTCTTTCACATAGAAGCAATTAACCCAACAAAATACACACATAATTTACTCCAGGATTATTGAAATGGAAAAATAACAAATCAACAAAATTAAATGAGCAGTAGCTAGTTGAATAATCCTAGGAGGATCATTCTCCTAGTCTTCACGTGTGGCCACATTGATTTGGTCCCTAACAACTCCTCCCTCCTTAAAAATTTTCTTGTCCCCAAGGAAAAAAAGTGCCTTGAAATCTGCAAGATTCACCCATGTGGCATCCGAAGGTGAGAGATTTCACCAGGGAACAAGGATCTTGTCCACCCCCTTGTTAGTGCATGTGTCTAGAATTGCTTGAGGTAGTGGATGTGGAGTGGATTCTTCGATTAAGGGCGGTAGCGTTGGAGAGATATTATATTGATCTCTAGTCCTTTCTTTGAGGAGTGAAACATGGAAGGAGTATGGACTCATGCTAGGCCGCACCACACTAGATGACAACAACTCCCTGATCATTTTTCAATCTCATTTTTTAGTAGTAAGGGTCTTGATAAGGCTTGACTGAAATTGGATTGGCTACCTTCACTAACGGAATTTTGTGATCTTGGGTGCGCTGAGGTGGTAAGCCTTGTATCTCCTTGAAGATTGCCGAATATTGGTTCAAAATAGCCAATAATTTTGGACTTTCAATCCCCTCCGTAGCTCCTTGATTTTCTCCTAAATTGAGGGAGTTTAGTTGCAACAAATAAGCTATTTCCCCTCCTTAATTGCTCCTCAAATTCACGGCTATCTACGAGTCTATTGCTTGGCCCCTTGACCCCATGAAACTCCATTGTCTTCCCATCCTAAAAAAATATCATCCATAAATCATTAAATTCTCAAATAATTGGACCCAATGTTTTGAGCCATTGAGTGCTGAAAATAACATCACAGCGCTCCACTGGTAGAAGAAATAAATCCACTTTGAATTCAGTTTTTTGAATTGAGATTGGCGTGCCTTCACAAAGGTCCTCACTATTCATTTTACTTCCATCTGCCACTTGCATTGAAAATTCTCCTTTTTTGGTGGGATTAAATGCCAATTTGCAGCCAACTTTGAATTCAAAAAATTGTGTGCGCTCCCTGACTCCACCAATATAGTAACAACAGTTTCTCCTATTTTTCCAAATAGGCACATAGTCTCTGGCGCAGAAGTTTTTGAAATAGCATGAAAGCTAATTTCTAGAATTTCCTTACATTCTTCTTCCTCCACGCGGTCATCCTCCAATGGCTCCTCCCAAGAAGGAAAAATTCCTTCAATTAAAAATAGCTTCTTACAGCGGTGGCAAGGAGAAAATTTCTCATCACAATTAAAACAGAGTTTGCAGGTCCTCCTTTCTTGTAATTCTGTAGGACTCAATTTTTTTATAATTGGATTTCGCACTTGTGTTAATGATGATGAGGGCAAGGGAGTTGGCCCAACTGTCATGGGAGCCTTTTTGGTTCCATGTAGCCTCCCTTTCATTGATCATGCATTCTAGATTCATAGAGCCTTGTAAGACCAAGAGCCTCCGATAAAGAGATGGGATTACAAGCTTGCACGTCCACCCTTAGAGCTTCCTTCAATCCACTTACAAAGCAACTAACTTGTTGTTCCTTCGAAATCCATTTGATAATCACGAACACTCCCAATTTGTTTCAACTCCATGAGATCACCAAAAAAAATTTGGTATTTGGAAGGCCTGTATCGCAAGTGTAATTCATATTTGAATATCTCCCAATTCACGCCCTCCTTCTGATTTTTAAACCGTTGATACCATAATTGAACGTCGCCATCCAAATGATACCCAACTATGAACAATTTTTCATCATCCTCAATTTGTTGAAACTCAAAGAATTGTTCAACTTGACAAATCCACCCCGTTGAATCTTCCATGCCATCATAGCGTGGAAAGTCCAGCTTCGTAATTTTTGGTGTTGTAGAACCTCCACCCAAGGTTGCTCTTCCCTTGCCCCAATGGGTCGTCCCGTCAATTAGATAGCTTAGCGAACATGTTCTCCATGTGTTTCATGAGACGCTCCTCGCTAGCCTTCATTGCTTGTTGTAACTCTTGTTGACCTATAGTTAACGAGCCAAGTTCACCTTCCAAACGATCTAAGTGGTGGTTGGACATGTTTGGCTCTAATACCAAATTGTCACGTTGCCTAGAATTTGACTGTGTGATGTGCCTATGAACAGGTAGAGCGCAAGGATCAACCTCATGTAATCTACCAATAGTGATGCAAAATTACTTATCAAAGTTTTGTATTCAAGATTTGTCAGTGGAATTTTACAATCCGACTTATTTCATTGGCTAATGGATTCATGTTAGATTTTGAACTAAATAGTTTACAACAAAAACAATACATATGACCAAAATTCTTTGAATATATTAGTCATCTTCTATCGTATTTGTCTTCATTTGGTAATTTTCAGATATAATATGTTATTGAGAAATGTCTATTATTTTAATCTGTAGGAAAGCTTAAATAAGTATCTCTAATTGGGCCTCTTTCTATTAATAAATCTCCTAGATTGATATCAATATTTGGCTAATTATCTGGATCATAAATATTCGCAATAGAGTTTCACATTTCATTATCGTCTATACTTGTTTCACTTATCTCATTTTTCTCTAATTTGTAATTCTTTTCTACAGAATCAAAAGTTCGAATGTTGTCAAGAGTGTACATGTTGTTTGTATCATTTGGTTATGTTACTTCTACATTTTCATTTGTTAATCTTTGGGTAGAACTTGAAGTAATATTTTGTTAATTAATAACAAACATATCAAGAGTTCCTTTTTGAGATTGAATTAATTTTTCAGTTTTTTTTTTTTTAGTTTTTACATTTTAGATATCGAATCCTAAACAGAAAAATGCTAACTACAATGTATAGAAACAAAAACTTCAAATAAAACTATACAATACTCAACTTAATCTCAAATTCTCAATTTTCTCCCGAAAAATAATGATAACTACAACAAATGTAAAATAAAAGCATAAAACTAAAGTGTAAAGTTTAAAGGTTGAAATGTATTAGAATAATAGCACTTGTGAGTTAGTGGGAGACTAGGAGCAAGAAGAAGGCTACGGGCCTACAAGGTTGAGAATGTAAACGGTGATATTTTGAATCAATAATTGAGAAGTTAGCTAAAAAGAAGGAAGGGTATGACCTTCAGAAGAGAAAATAAGGAAAAATTGATGAAGAGAAAAATGAAAGTAAGTCTAAAGGAAGAAACCACAAGATATGTTTAGAAAAATGAATTTTTGAGATTTAAAAAGTTAGAAGTCCAGGGCTCAGTTTGGATTGTGTTTTCAAAAACTGTTTTCTATTTTCAAACAATTGTGGTAGGCATGTCAGCACCTCTCATTAAACACAGTGTCAGACCCCTTTACGCATGCAATCGGATTGGAACAGTGTGAGGAAGAACTCCAGTTATACCCAACTGTGGGCCTATGCGGGCTAACGAATACGCTGGGCCGGAGAGCGCGTTTGTCGCATATACGGCCCACTTATAGCACTTTCCATCTTTACGGGCTAAGCAAATGTTGTATGCAGGCTAAACAACCTGCAGATATATTTTTCGGCCTCTTTTACCGAATGTGCCACAAAGTCCATACAATTTTTCCTCCAAAACTACCAAGCCCGATAGATCAAACTAACTATAAATTTCTTTCTATCAGATTTTTTCTCCAACTCAAAAATTGGTTTCATAAATTCTGAAAGTCACCCATAAATATAATGTCAGGTCCGTAGCCTTGTGGACAAACTGAGCAGCCTAACGATTATTGAAACCAAAGACAGTTAGAATATTTTGTTTCTTCCTCATATCGATTGACTCGTGTATCTGGTCTATTAAACTGTGGCAACAAATCATCAACGCCTCGGTATTTTATTTGCCCCTCTTCCTACAGAATCAAATAATAGAAGCACACTGAAATTCAAACCCCACTTTCGAAGGAGTTTGAAAAATCACCCATTCGTAATCCCACCCTTTTTGGTAGTGTGCGATATTTATTAAATTGGCCACTGCAGTTAATTAGTTGGATCTGCCGTACGCATCCCCCATCCGGAATACAAGTTGACTCTACCCCCCAGAACCCACCACCTATGACAGGATGACACACGCCACGATCCGTGAAAATTCTAGCCGAAATTGTCCACGTGCACTAAGGCCTGAGTCAACACACGTTATTTGGATTATTCAATCCAGCAGTGAATAATTAAATTCCTCCTCGAGCTCGGCTGCACGCCTACAAGGATTTCGGCCGAAACCTTTTGTAATCTTAGAAACCTTACGTATAAGATCGCGCCTATTCATCATTCATTTTCGGATTTCAGCTACAACGTTTCGTAACCTGCAGCAGAAACCTTTCGTATTCACTGAGTCCACTTCACCCCATCACACCTTTATATCCGCCAAACACACCTTTGAATCCCTACCGTTCTAAGTAAATTAAGTGTAGTTTTACAAACTGTCGACAACTCCCCATGGCCACGCCAACATCCTTTGTTAGCACCAATGATTCATCATCCAGCAACCTGGGCAGAGGTCTATGTTGTTCTTCGCCTGCCATGATGACTGCTTCCCAACACTATCGTCTGTCTATGGGACGACGTCCGAGCCCAAACGAGGTGAACTCTCCTGTTCCCCGTGATGTCATTGACGTTCCGCCGAGTCCACCCGTTTCTACCACGTGTCCATGCGGAAACTCTCCTCCTGTCGCAACAAGTAGGGTGCGACGTCGAGCAAGGGAGCCATCCTCTTCCTCTTCCCCCACACCTATCAAACCGTCCTTTCGGCGCAGAAAATTGCGACAGACATTGGATATGGCCGACCTTGCCCCAAAGACTGCTTGACGGGCTTACATGCAGAGACGCAGACTAGGTACGGTTTTGGTACATGTATATTTCCGATTTTAATATCTATCCATTACTCGTTTGACATGCATTTTTTCTCTATTTTCTGTTCTTTAAATTATGCAACAATAGTCTTTCATGACTCAAACTGCATCTTTTGCGTCCGCAGATACTGTATGGGATGAGGAGGACACCGACGGGAGCGGTGGTTCATCGGGTGAGGAGTGCTACGAGTGGGAGAATTTCATGCGACACTCTGCCAACTCCTCTGATGACCACCATGATAGTATCTAGGTCGCGCAACCAAAGGCAGTCTCCCATTTTTTTTTCCTTTATGAACGGAAGCACCCCTGTGTGGTGCATGTCCAAAAAATTAGAACATATGTACTTAAGTTTTTAATTTTGGTTGGACTATTATCAATGTTTCTGTTTTCTAGTAATATTAACAATGTTTTTGGTTTTAAATACATGATAAAGGTTTTTTTCTACTGAATATTTCTATATTTGCATGATGCAATCAGTGGTCAAATTGGGATGATGTTGGGACATATGTAGAGTACATACAGATAGAACTCGCACTGACGGTGTTTGAACATTTGTAGGATGTTTTGGGAGTACGTATGCATGGTGTTGCAACATTTTTAGATAAAGTCAGTGTGTCGTTTATGATGGATCCGTTCGAATTTCATAATTAAATTTACCACATTATAATATTATTATTACGTCAATTAATCTCACTAAACGACAACCACGTTGGCATACGGGGCTGGCAGAAAGGTATGAAATTTTGAAAAAAAGTAAAAAAATAAAAATAAAACAAAAATAGAAATCTCTGCCCTTACATTTCTTTCATATATTAAATGTGTTTTAGTGTAATTTGCACATATTTTCTGTGCACATTGGACGATACTGATTCAACGTGGGAATTACAGGGCTAGCTCTTGCTATAGGCATCATATGGTTGTGCCTAAGGCCCCCCAAATTTAGGAGGTCCCCAATTTAAAAATTTGCATCAATGTATATTTAAAAATAAAAATTGAAATTAGTATTAAGGCGGAAAAAACTTAACTTAAAGAGTATATTAAATGAAGAATAGGCCTATTAAATCTCCTTGATTAAAGAAGCATTAACTTTTCCCCAAATCTAGGAGGCCCAATTTCAAAATTTTGGAGGATGTTATATTTAAAGAAAATATAAATTTTGTTTGGCCTCAAATATTTAACTTAAAGATCAGATTGATTGAAGAGACCTATTAAATCTCTTAATGGAAGAAGCGTTAACTTTTCAGTTTTTTTTTGGTATTTATAAAGTCTGTGTTCATTTCTATAATATTTTCAATATTTTCTTGTTTAAAGATAATAATTATAATTAATTCAAAGAAACCCTATACAGTCTATTCAATGACTTTGTTAATTTAATTTTTTTTACCGTAAGATATTTGTAGCTACTTAAACTTATTTGAGACAATATCTGTCAAGTATCAACAATATAGTAATATCATCTTAACCATTATGTTTTTTATTCTTATCATTTATTGGAACTTCTCAACTCTTTATCTTTCCTCACTAAAGTCTTCGGTACTACTATTGTTTACTTTGTACTTTATTTTATTTTAGCTTGTATTTATTTTAGTTATCATTAACGTTCATTAATAGTGCGTTCGATTTCAATAAATGATAAGAATAAAAAACATAATAGAATTGGTGAATGAATGATAAAAGTAAAAGTAAGATTTTGAAGTGTGTTTGATAAAAGTGAAATTTTGTTAAAATTTTAAGTTGTCAAATGCCATGTAGATCTTACTTAAGATAGAGTATGAGTCAATAAAGATTAAATGATTAGTAATATTATTAATTAAAAATAATATATTAACAAATATATAATATAACACTTTGATGAGTAATTTTACATCCAAATGATATAATCATACGTTTAACTAATTTTTTTTATTAATATTTTATTTTCGAAATATATTATCTTATAAATTATTATAGATTGTCCCACTGCAAAATTTTGCTTAATTCTTGAATAACCATAGATCAGCCCCTGGTGGCAAATTTTTATTTCTCTCCGTTTATGGCTGTTGGTAATGTTTTGTTCCCTGCTGCTAGATCATACAACGCGTGGTAAACAATTATTCCATAATTATTTACCTCTGCATGCGATGGTCTAATGCGCAAATCTAAAGTCCGTTGTTCAGGGCAGTATTAGAGTACTGGTCATACTGGAGTTAGAATGGGTGCACCGGCCATGAATTAATGCACGTAGTTTGTTGCTTAATTGAAATACTTATCACGAAGTTTGAAAACACACAACGATTAATTCAGAGAGGCATAAGGCTGATATATCAGGTATGAAACACAAAAGCCTTTTAAGTGTAGGATCTTACTGAACATAAATAAGTAGGTCCATAAGGTGAAAGTGCCAACTTAACAATAACAGAGACCTTGTGCTACTATACATTTAGCACAACGTCAAGTTTGTTTTTTTATACTAACACTGAAGGACAAAACATAATTTAGTCACAACTAAACAATTCTACAATTACAGCTAAGAATAGATGACAATCATTGAATGGGCCTTGTCTACTCTATCTTCGAAAGCATCCACATATGTCCAAGATGTATTCAAAGGTGCTTTGACTCCGCAGTAGCATTCATGCGACTCCGTACCCCAACACTTGGAATTTGAAGTGTAGATGGAAGATTTTTCTGAATTTTTCCTTGCCTTGACATGGATCAAACACGAGTGTAGACATTGATGGATGGACTTCACAGGACACACTTAAAAATTCAAATAGTACCAGAACAAATAAAAATGCAAATTTCAACAGATGAACTACAACCAATGAGAAGAAAAATGAACTACAACCAGAACACTTAAACATATTCCAACTATAACCAAGGAGAATACAAATGACACACGGATGCTTTGTCTCTAATGAACATTGTGCAACGAAGCAATATGCAAATTTTTGTAAAACTGTTTCTCCTAGTCCCTATTATGCGTTTGAGCTGTTTGGTGGATCATTTTTTGAGTTTTGAGTTTTGACATTGAAGCATTCCTTTGCTTACAAAAATTAGACGTGTACACCATTGATGAAAAGTAAATTTACTGTAGAAGGCCTATAATCTTGGTTGAATATCTGATAACATTCATTCTACAAACATCTCTATCGTAGGGTAAAAAACTCAATAAATAAGATTGCTCTTGGAAAAAGATTAACAACTATTGGTGAAAATGAACATCAGTTTATCAACATTAAAGACAGCCATAAATTCAGCCATTCGACGGTTAACCATATTGTCAAACAACAAAACGATCTTATGGAACATAAATCTCACCTTATGCAGCTAATTCAGTTACGAGTGGTTCTGTGGATATGCACCTGCACCCCGTTACGATTACATAACACTAAAAAAAGAATAACCTCCATAAGACCCAGCAAGGAACACATAGATAATTAAAGTGATCGGTTTTTGATTCCCAGAGGTTGAACCAATAACAAATTGGTGGGATGTGGCAGCGATTTCGTGTGCAAATTACAGGCCGTGTCAATGTTGAAAAAACACTTTCTCCCCACAAGGCCACAAGTCCTCACGTACTCGAGCTCTCTCTATCCGTGCCAAATCTGGCTCGAGCCCAAAGCTCCAAGCCCCCATTGCCTCTGCAACATGATTCAAATCCCTCCCTCTTATCGGTCGAAAAATTTGGTTCAAATATTCTCTCCAGTTGCTCCCAAGGATCTGAGAATACCAGACCATGGAACTCCCAGTCCTGTAATCTCGACTCCCAAATGGGTTTTCCACCGCTAGCTCCATGCCCCGAAAGAACAGGACATTGGGATTGGTTATGGCACAGAAACGTTGGATGCATTCAATGACCGAATCCGGTCGTGATCCTTGTGGGGGTAGTCTATCTATCCTTATAGCTGATACCAACTGATGATTGTAAAGTACATGGACCCAGCATTGACGGTTCGCTTGCATAAATGATAAAATTCTTGTCGAGCCCAATTGCACAATGCAAAGTAAAATGTTCGTGATCAGCTCTTTTGGCAACTCCAGAATAAAATATCGTGTTGGGTTCCCTCTATGGCGACTACTGTCTAACATTGTCTTCTTTGCAGGTCAGTGAAGTATTCAAAAAACAACCAAGTTTAATGGACTTGTACTGCTTAATGCGAAACAACAATATGGGAAACAGAAAAGAGGAGGAAAAAAAAAACAAATACACTGTACATAGTGTCTTACGGTTAAAATAGATAATCAGATATGGACTACATTCACACCCATATCCATAGATAAAGTAATTAGTGATAAACATATTAGACAATATGTTAAGCATTAACAACCTTATGATTGGATCTTCGCACTCCTTTTTGATCATCGATATGTACGGCGCTAGTGAGAAAAATAATTGCAGCACCTGGGAAATAGATTTGAATCAATTAACAGCTAACGGAAAAAAAGGGTGATAACATCAATAACAAAAAAGTCAGAATATGAAAGTGTTAGCCCAAGGTTGTTCTTACAAACAATCCATTTTGATTTTGATGATAACAAAGTTTTCAAACTCGTTCAAGACTTTTAGATTTTACATTGAAATTCCTTTTCAAGAAAATTATATTTTTAGAGTATCAAGGTTTCCTTATTCTAAAATCTCTCCAAGCATACTTGATCATCATTACACTTGTTAATTGATCATCTTTTATATTGTAAGTATTTTTGAGATTTATTGAATTGGGGTAGTTGCTGTTAAAGAACAATTTTTTTTTGTCTAAGTGTTGAAGTGTCGACACATTGGACCATAGTGTTGACACATTGAACTACTACCGAGAGCCTGTTTTAAAGCCATTCGAATTTTTCAGACCAAGTGTTGGAAGTGTCGACACATTGGACCATAGTGTCGACACATTGAACTACTACCCGAGAGTTTATTTTTCAGATCATTCGAAATGTTTTTTTTGACTAAGTGTTGGAAGTGTCGACACATTGAGCCATAGTGTCGACACATTGAACTAACACCCGAGAGTTTATTTTCAGGCCAAGTTCTAATGTGTCAGCACATACCATCAATGTGTCGACATATTGTGCGATTTTGCAGATATCCTGGAAGCGACGTCAACCAAATAGTAAGTACACTTAAAGCACATACCATCACTAACGATGAAATGGTAAGAAAGATTCTCAGGTGTCTTCCTAAAGCTTGGGAACCCAAGGTCACTGCAATTCAAGAAGCTAAGGACTTGACGAAGCTCTCCTTGGACGAGCTCATGGGATCTCTCATGACACATGAGATGAATCAAGTGATAAAGAGATGAAGACGAAGGAAAAGGAAAAAGGGGTGTAGCCCTAAAGGCCACATACTCTAGTGAGGATGAATCCTCTGAGAATGATGAGGAAATGGCTCTATTCACTAAAAGATTCAGGAAGTTCTTCCGTAAGAAACAAATAAAAGATTTTCAAGAAAAACAAATTACAAAGGTGATAGCAGCAAAAAGAATGAAATTATCTACTTCGGATGCAAGAAGCTAGGCCACATAAAGTCGGAATGCCCCAATGTTGAGACACACAAGAAGTCCAAGGTTTCAAAAAAGAAAGCATTCTTAGCTGTATGGGGAGAATCCGATGAAAGTAATAGTGAGAGCGATGAAGAAGTTGCAAACCTTTTATGTTGTCGCGATCTTCACATACGGTGTTCGCACCTTTTATAATATTTAAAACACATTACGGAAGTATACACAAAACTAGATAACAACTGTTTTCATAAAAGGCTCAGGTGGAGTGTAATGTTACCTGTTATAGGAATTTTCACGTTCTTAGTGGGAACACATGGGGGGGCTGGATTTGCCTCTTCCGACTTCATCCGTGGCGCATTGAGCGGACCTCCATTCGACATTGATGGACTTACCAGCGTGGTGGACGTACTCTTTTTGGGATGGTTTGTGTGACTGTGGTGGGCTTTCTGTCGTCGGGACACCTTGCTTCCTTCTGGCAAGCCCAATCGAGGGCAAAGGAAATGAGCTTCCCATATCCGGGAGGACATTGTTGTTCGCGGGAGTGTTGATGGACTCAGGATCTGATCCATCCGCACTATTGTCATCTTCGCTCCATATTACCTCAATGGAACTGACGCTTGATGATCCCGACGAAGCCATTGTGTTATGGAGTGGAAAATGGGATATGATTCGTTCGCAGTTGGTATAATTGTGGACATGTTTTGTAATGGGAGAATTCTGCGATGCACAATAATCGTACTATATATTAAGGGAGAAAGACACTGCTCCCACTCGACAACACGGGTCGACGTGATGTTGCCAATTGGGTCCACTATACTGGTCCAAGCACATGCGTGGAACGTTAAAAACACTGTTTAAACCTCTTAGCTCCAATGCCCACCTGTCAGCCTGCACGTGGGCAAGTGAAACCCTGGGTATACACGCAGCTTGATCCAACAAATCTACACCCTGAACCAAATATTTACTCACAGGGATTTTATTTGATTAAGTGTTTTTTTTAATGACTAGGATTTACATGACCAATTGCATAAGCCTTTAGCAGGTCCCGCCTATCGTTCGACTTGTCAACTCACTCGTCTCCTGAACTCATTTTAGCATTTTCACTCTTCAAACCCCATTCCTCTAACCTCTGCAACCCAAACTCCCAAATCGCGTATGCATGGCTTCTTCTATCTCTATCGTATCCTCAGCTGGGAACGAGGATAGTAGCACTTCTCCCAAGCTGGCCTGAATGCATGTGTCAGTGAGAATGTTAGTTTCATGCCCAAAATGTTAGTTTATCCATTGGAATTGTGTGCTCACAATGGCCATTTACCCATTCACAGTTGTGATGTAAAACTATGATGGTAGTTTAAACTCTTCTAGTTTTTTTATTCCTATTATACATGTTAGTTTATCCTATTTCGGTAGTAAGAAATGGGATAAACTAAAAAGCCTACACAATGGCCATCAAACAGTTCTAATGTAAGTGCTGGTAGTTTAAATAGTATCATTTTTTATTGGTATTTTGCAGGTTCAGGTTGCTTGTGATTTCTTTAAATGGTTAGACCTATCTCGTTTCGGAAGGAAACGAGGAAATGTGAACTGACCTTATTCGTAAGCTTAAAAGGATGGATGAAAAACTTCAAACAAACCATGAACAACTTGGAATCAAGGATGAACAACTTCGACTGAAGGATGAACAACTTATAATGCAGCAAACACGGGATTGACAATGTTAGTTGGCTCTTGGGTTATGTTCTTGTTCTATATTTTGATGTAATGTCTGAAATGTATGGCCATTGAGTGAAGCTTAATGTTAGTTGGTCGTTTTGATTGTATTGAAATGTGTGGCCATTTTGTAATGACTTGTGGTCCCTCGATTTTAATTAACAATGTCCTTTTGAGGTGCATATTATTTTACTTAAACTTCTTGCAATTTTCGACAATAACTTGTGATCAACAACTTCTTTGTGAGGTGCATATTTCTGTACACAATATGTAATTACTTGCAATCTTGATAATAAGCTATAATCAACAACTTCAATTGAAAATTCAATACCAAATCTAAGTAGGGCACTGCAATGGAGGTGACAGGTTGCGTACTTTGTTTTCTTTACGTGGAAAGTCCTACCCAATATCTTGTGCATAATTATATCTGATGAAACCACAAGTGGAGTACTAGTTCAAACCAAATATCATTTCTAGGTTCATACCACCAGTCACGTATTCAACTTGTAGTTTTGATGCACTCAGTCATAAAAGCTCAATTGAAATAAACCTTAGTCTCAAATTATAATTACAATACATATGCAATAAAAGGATACATATCTTGAGTCAGCCATGCTTGCCACATTAATGGTTTATTGTCAAAGAGCAGTGTGTCTTACACACTAGTAGACACTGTCAAGCAAATTCCTCTTCGTCAATGCTCCTTCTGTTTG
Source organism: Morella rubra (assembly GCA_003952965.2). NCBI lineage: Eukaryota > Viridiplantae > Streptophyta > Magnoliopsida > Fagales > Myricaceae > Morella > Morella rubra. Next base: position 35,187,293 of record CM025855.1, read on the forward strand.
ACTTATACTTTTTTTTTTTGATAAGTCTCTTTGACTTATACTTCAGCTGTGAACTAGCAAAACTAAACACTTATACTCACGTGACCTTATAACGACCGTTTGCATGCACAACATGCTGCTTCGATCAGGTGAAACCTTCAATCAATGCATCTTAATCCATCATGATTTTGCTATCGCTATTTCTAACCAATCTATTTCTAATTTCTAATTGGATTGGAAATTTAATTATTTGAGCCAGTTAGGATTACAACTTGCCAAAAGAACAAAAAAACAAAAAACAAAGTAAATTCTCCAACAGACCTCGGCAAGTAACATAAACATGAGCAATTATGTGGTGCCGAGTTATATGCGTCTAGCCAGTTGTACTATAATTTTGACCCTTTCCCACATTTGACCCATCATATATATAGTCGCGTTTGCTTTTATCATCCCATCCGAAGATATATTCCCTCTCAACAGCTCCCCCCAACAAAAAAATTTGTACTAGTTCACCGAATACACAACGGAAATCATCGAGAGAACAAGGTGCCACCATGGACCCTACGTTGAACTGCTGTTCCTACACACCAAATCGTGATGTCGTTGATGCGTTGCTAGAGGAGGCTGTCGCCATTCCACTTACGAACAACCCCGACTGCTATGGCGATAAGACAGAGGTTTCAATGTATTGTCGATATCATTAATCACCGGTACAACGATCTAAACGTTATGGCTGAGCAAGTCTATGGCCACAATACTGACATGGAAAGCGAGTGTCATGCCTTCACACGTCTATTAGATACTGAGGGCTACTTATGGGACAAAGAGTCAAATGTTGTCCTCGCAACTGAGGCGAGGTGGGAAAACTATTTAGTGGTACGCACATTGATCATATGATCCGTTTGGTAATTCGTAGTCATTTACATATTTTTTCGCCTGAACTCCCACACCATCATCCCACTTTTAAACTTACGGCTGCCACCCTGATGTGATATTTCCGTTTTAGGCTCACCCATTTGTGGCCAAATTCTGTAATAAGGGGTACGAACACTACCGTGAGCTACAGCGAATATTTTGTGATGTCGATCCTATTGCAACCGCAGCTCCAGTGCGGTCCACTAGTGGAGGTGTGTCTGGAAGTTAGTTTGGTTATATGAGTGTTGGATAGTGCAACACTATGCTAATTCACCCATTTCAGTTAATTTTTTCCACTCTTTTCCTTGTATTTGGCTGCTACATGTTAGTTGGTTTGGTGATTTATGTACTACGTCTTTGGTTGTGTAATGCAAAACTGCAACACTATGCTAATTTTCATTTTTGTTTGATTAGCACAAGGGGAGGCTAATTGTGAACAACATGTCAATAATTATATGTCATTGGAGTTTCACGTGAGATTAGGATGTACGTAACGGTATAGACAAGAAATAAGAGTGAAGTGAGATTTTTTAATTTTGTTTATTTATGTCAATTAATCGGACCTGCACTAGATAGTGTGGCACTGATGTCACCCTAATTGCAGGGGTAATTCGAAGAGAGAGTGATACCCGAATAGCACCCCTTGTCCGAGAAGGGTGGGTCCCACAGCGGGACCCATGCCTCTCTCTTAGTCTCTCTCTGAATTGCCCTGCAATTCAGTCACCCAATGCGCCTCATTATAACAAGTGCCTCATTCAACAATAAATCGTGAGGGTGCTCTGACATCCGCAGTAGATAGATGTAATAATTCAAAGGCAGGAATAGGGAAGATTCACTTTGGCGCAGCTGCGCAGTATGTAGAGGAGATATGCGAATAGTAGCTTGGGTTCTTTACCAGCTATCTTACCTCAGTCACAGAAAAGTCAGTAAATAGTCATGAAGTGAGTCAGACAGGTACGTCCCATTCCCGTGAAGTTCGTATGCATTGAGCATTATGTTTTCTTTTTCCCCCATATTCTTTTTTTTAGTCAAATTAGAGAGCAGGACAAAGCCAGCGAAGTGAGTCATACAGGTACTGAACAGGTCTCATTCCCGTGAACTTTGAAAGCATGATGCAAGTGTATTTTTTTTTCTTGAGCTAAACATGGGTATTCCCTTTTTTTTTTTTTAGTCAAAGTGGAGAGGAGGTCAGAGCCTACTAGTAGGGGGATTCGTCCCCCGGAACTAACACTCCCCAAGCAGGGGTGGTGGTGCTTGATCCTCATCCCGCTCAGTGACTAAACATGGGTATTGTAACACTATACTTTACATACCTCAGATGAAGTCAAGAAGAGGATAATGGGTGGCAGTCTTGAAATTTGGAAGGTTGTCTCTTATGCGGTTATTTGTAATCTACAGGAATAGTAATCATGCATTGGAAAGAATTACATTCACATATGCGACAACATTAGTCTTTTTTATTTTAGTTTTGCTAAGTGACAAGTGACAACATTAGTCATTTGAATGAAAACTGTTGTCAACACTTCCTTGTACGACCCTCACATTCACAGATGAAACAACACTGGTTATCATGAATTCGGCTAGATAAAAAGAAACATTAAGTAAAAACCAACATACATCAATTGAATATGGCCATTACAGTGACCATACCAAATAAATTAAAAATGTCTATTGAGCTTACATCCATTCGGTTAAGTTGTCCCAACAACATAGCAAAATAAGGCACAGTTTATCACTCATGAAAACTATTTTACCTTCATTAAATAATTTGTATGAAACATGTTTCGATAGGGTATTTTGACAAATAGCTTGACTATGGTTGGATAACTCAATTATCCAACCATAATCTACAAGATGACTCTGGTAATGCTGAGAATGCCTTGAGCCACCCTTCACTTTGGAACTGTTGTGCTGCTGCTATGTTTTTTGTCCGTAGGTATCGGCACTGCATCATATTTCTGGAGTATTTCAAGAGTGTCATGAGACTATCAATTATAATACTATAGAATTGCAAATCTCGATATCAACGAAATATATGGAATGTCATAACATCGGTGTACACCCCACTTCTGGCAAATGAGACTAGAGACTACAAATATTCACTGTGTTTTTTTTTTTTACTTGTTGTGTTTGTGTGTAGGAAACCAACGCAAAAAGAAGAACCCAACAACAAACCAAACTTGAATGACAAAAGTATGGAGAAGTATCACAATTGATGTCATCAGAAGATATGATAGACAAACCTCACGGGTCATTTGGTCAGTGTCGTGCGGCCCACATTGCTATGGCTATTTGCTGCCTATGTGCTATCGTAGTAGCCGCTTCCTCATCTGACAGAATGTGCCTATTCGGTGGAAGTGTAGCTCGATACACCGGTCTACCGTTAGGACCCAAAAGATTGGTTGGACTAATGTTTCCGTCCTCGTTGTCGCTGATATCCTCCGAGCTCACTTCATACCCACTAGGTTCATCGTCACTATCCTTATTGCTATCAGACGAAAATTCATCCCTTTTTCTTAGTATATCGTTAGTCGACCGATAAAAATTATTCATCACACAGCATGCATTTATCACCAACTGCTGTCGAATAGTCTTGTATGGTGGCATTAACTTTAACTCCAGTGTTTCTGAAGAATACCAAAACATCGTTCAAAACCGTTTCGCAACGACGAGTGTCAGCAGTTAAATAATTCCCTGTACCTAGATGGGGCCTCTTTGTTTTGAAAGCTTTCGATGTGGTAACGATGCCTTTGGAACGGCCGCACGCAACTGCTAGCCATGGGATTTCTTGAGTCAACGACATAATAGTAACCTGATATAAAACAAGATTTTATTAAGCCATATATTGGATACATACCCAAAAAAAAAACAAGAATGCGCTTGTGTAACAATGTATTAACTGTTTTACTGTAAAATTTCATCAATAAGGTGGTAACGTTTACTGCTACCTTAAGTTGGGGTCACTAACGCTAATTTCGACATTCAATCAATGAATAATGTTTATTTCATATTTGAAGTGAATTTATTTGTTAGAACTTACCATCAGCTGAATGTGAGAACTGCATCTCTATGCGTGTTAGTGCGTCTGTAAACACCTGCAATTCATGGGCAGATCCTTCCCACCCTGAGTATATAAATGTAAACATCATGTTGAATTCTATGACACACATCACGTTTTGGCATATTGTACCCAACCTAGACAGATACGATGTTTGCTGGTCTGCAAGGACACGCGCTTTTGCAAGGGTTCCGTCAATTGCGCCGATGCAGTGTTGTTGACAATTTCATCAAATAAGGTGGTAATGTTTCAGTTAATATTATTATCATAGAGTTCAAAAGGGGAAGTACATATTGACTATTTCACCAAATAACGGGTGTACCTGGAACCAAGGGAAGTATTGATTATTATTTTTTTTGTGTTTATGCACTCCCGTTATGTGTGTGGGTCGAATAATGTCTTAGCCTAATCTACACATAGCCCTAACCGTCAGCTTGAAGTGGCAACTGATTGTCTCTGTGGAGTGTTGAAATCTATCTGAGACTTGCCGGAATCCCGTGGCATGTCCTAGAATCAGCGGTGTCATGACCACCGCTTCCTCCATCAAGACACCACGTGTCTTGTCCAAGTGGCCAGGCGAGCGCAAAGACTCACATAAAGAAATGAACATGGGTGGCTGCATTCGGAAATTTTGCACACATGTCTGAGGGGATTCGTTCAATACCCACATGATGTAATCTCAACCATGTAGTGGTGAGGTGTGTTGGGGCTGAGGACTGCGACATCCGAACACGTAATAATACATCAGCTGGAACATATTCATTACAAAAGTGTCTTGATCGTTGGAGTTGTCACCCATTATGTATCTATCCAGTGGATCCATCCTGCATTAGAGTAAAATTAATTTTATCAAACACTCCTTAGTTCTGGATAGTATTCAATATCTACCCGTTCACAATTGATGTTCTTCTATTTGGTTAATATATGGTTACTTTATTAACCAAAAAGCTTTTACTAAATTGTTTGCTTTAAATCTCTTCACCATCTACATCATTAAATATCAAAACTCACACATTAGGCGTTGCTTGCCTGAATCTACGTAAGAAGTACTAAGGCATGTATCACTTTGAGAAAAATATGCAGCTAAGTAAATATTTGAAGTGACATACCAACATGTTTGATCAAACACAACGACATGTAATAGACATTTTTCACAATTGTGTTTAGCTGTGTACGGGCACCACATCCTAGTATGTTAATCCGGATAAAGACACCCTATGTTAACTTATAGCAGTATGCTCTTGTGTGAAAGATCCAAATGGATATGCCATGTTGGTGATATGCAGATGAACTTTAACCCCTAATGGACCCCTTTGAGAGTGATGTATACGACTAAAACTGAAATACTTTTTGTCTAACGAGTCATACATCTTTTACACCCTTCAGTGCAAATTTTACCTTTTATAAGCAACTTTGCTGGACATTATATAGAACTTGTTCATGCCAATTTTTGAACAGGATATGGTAGACTATCGCTTACCTATCACTTTAAGATGTCGAAGTGGCTTTTTCTAGTCTTCTATATAGTAACGTTGAGCCTGGCACCTTCAGAGCAACTAGCAAGGAGAACCAATGAAACAAAGACGATATGACGTACAGGAAGTGAAAATGGCAGTGCAATGTGGACGCCTTACTCCTAATTATCCGATTTGCGCCAATAATTCCCCACCAGCCTCATTCAACCAAAACTGTCCTTCAACCGAGCGGTGAACCAATTCAAATACCTATAAATAGCTCTTCAGCATCGTACATTACTTTTGTAGGTCAGGTATATTAACATGACTAACACACGACAAAAGCGTTGGCCTTTAGCTTTTAAACCTAGCTCAACTATTGGCTTCCATTCCCTAGAATGGAGGTCCATTCTGGTTCCCTTTGACTGTACTGTTTGTGTTCGACAACAGTATACCCTTGGCTAATTAATACCCACCTTGCATCTCTTTTATCTTACTACCCTAGTTAGTATTTAGGGCACTAGTTGCCGTTTTCTCAATGTGTTTCTATTGCTTTGTTTATGATTTCTGGTGTGTGTTTGCACAAATTCATCTTCATTTCAACCTATATTCTGCTCCTTAGTTTGACCTTTCTATTTTCAACGCACCTAAATGTGAAACTACCTAGTCATTGGATCATTGAATGGCTAAAATAATGCCAAGGTTAAACTTACATACATTTACCTGCATTATAATGTTACCCTTATGCAAAATTCAAATGTTGTACCTAGTTCAACATTACCAAACTTAACAATCTGATATGGCACTGGTCCCATATACTAACACATACCAGAATATATATAAAAACTAAACAAACACATTAGTCACATTAAAATATAAACAAACACATCAGTCACATTTGTCCTTGTATTAGTGCCCAAGGCAGGAGAAGCATAAGTCCTCCTACCACCCTACACCAGTACACCATGCATCCTACAACAACCACGATAAAAGCCAAGATGCAATGAGCATGCATATCAGTAACCTCGTCTTTGCCTTGTATCTGCGTTCCATTCTTTTCATCTTCCGAATTATCGACGACACAACACTATCATCGGGAATGTTATAACGGGGGTCAACCCATTGAAAGAAGTCACACCTCCCTCACCTCTGCATTAAACAGATGAGTAAAAACATATAAAGATCCCATTTAGCCAAATGAATCATGCCCCAATTTCTTTCACCAATTAGCCAATTTGCTATATACTGACATATAACATATACAACATTTTGGATAAGAATCCTTAGGCATAGATATCATCCAACAGACAATACAGTATACTTATAGGTCAAACATCAATACTCCATAAGCACACAGTAGAAACGAAATCCAAACACATAACTCGCACATGTGTTTTCATTCACATAAAAATTCACAAAAACTCCATAATACATAGAGATATATAGCATATATAACGCGCTAGAGAAGAATCATTCATCATTTACATCATCCAACGCCCAATCACTATGGTTTGTTCTAATTTTATGCTATTAAATTTGTGCCTAATAATAACCATTTGAAACAGATGGGAGCACAAATGTGTGATTTCATGTTCTTTATATGTGCCACATGTTCACATTTTCAAAAAAAAAAAAAAAAACGCATAGATTCTGAGTGACTATAACCCTAAATTACAGCTATAGGTTATATTTTTTCTCCAAGCCGTCTTTACCGGGGTTCCTCCGAGATACGGGCAACCATTGAATTTACGTCTCGGGTTCCCTTCTGTCAGAGACGTTTGGATGGTTGCCCTTGAACTGCAGTGGCATACCGGAGGATCAGGCATACCACCCCCCGCCCCCGGCGGACTCCCAACCACCTCGAGGATCCCTAACTGTGCTCGAAGACGCTGACATTTTCTCACTCATGAAACCCCCTTGTAGGTGCTTCAATATGCGGTAACCAATTTCTACGACATAGGAGGAAAAAAAACTCAGTGATTTTTGCGGCAGCGTTAGATGGTGCGTGTGTATGGAGGGGATGGGTTCTGTTAGTGTTATGCTCCACATTTTTTTGTACAGCAAGACTGTTTAAATTTCGAATCCATATATGCATGCATTTGTGCCCAATACGCCCTTACGTTGTTTCTCCTTCGCAATGACGCATGCGGCATGTAAACCTTCTCCAACAAGGCAACAATATTGCGTTTGGATTAAGCAATTAAAAGCGGTCTTCCTTTCTTTTCACAGCAATTGAAAGGGGGTCTTTAATTGCAGAATGATACACTTTAAGTACTTGAAATCTGCATACGCTTTAAACAGCAATAATACGCTTCATTATTTTCTTAAATAATAATAATATTATTATATTCAAAAACTTAAAATTAAAAAAAGGTCAGAAAAACTCAATATTAAATTCAAAACTTTCGTACAAAATGATTTCATAAATATATAACAAAACTTAACGTATGTCAGGGTAAAAAAAAATGATAAATTTAATAATATAAGATCAAAATCGTGCAAAATTTTATAAATGGACAGAATTTTTCAAAACTAGTAAAAAACTATAAACTAAAAAAATGCCCTGGAATCGGAATGGAAGAAATTAAAGGCATGCTTCAGGGTGATGTCTGGAGCAGAATCTGTTATGTTCATATTTGATTAATCATTTTTGCACAACATAGCAAGAATAGAGTATCTATCCATACATTAAATATGTAGGACCTCACAGCGATACACATGGCCATACGTCTTTCCCTTTCTTCGAAGGTCTTGTCTTGTTTTATCTAATTATTTTATTTTTGTTTTTTTATGCGTTCCCTTCGTTCGTAAGATCATGTCAATATGTTTGTTCATGGTACCAAAGTGTAAGATCTATTGGATAGGCTATACCTACTTGAACAGTACGGTGGCAGTTGCTTTTATTTTTTCTCTCTCTTCTTCTCCCTCTACCAATGATCGAAACTCTGCCCAAATGGGGACTTCACCCAAGTACAGAGGACGTCAGTACGGTGGCAGTTGCTTTAACACCTCTTACCAGAATCACTTTTGTCTTTAATATTGCAAATCCCAACAAATATGTTGGCGTGTACGGTGTCACTATCACAGATTTCGCCATTGGAAACAAATCACGTGCTCATCTAGCCATTTTTGAACATCACTGTCCCCCCATCTAGTTTTCACAAATTTCTGGAGTGGCCCACTCATGCACCCACACGTTGACATTTGTTTAGCGCATTTTTTTTATTATTTTTATTTTTTCTACACTGTTAGCGAATTAAATATACATGGCCTCATCTATATAGCGAATCAGCACCACATCCGCACCCCTCACCTTTTAATGTAATAGATATTTTCGACACTTTTTTTAGTTCCTCTATTTCTGCAACTGTTTTACAAGCGCTGAGGAGGTGCAACATGCAAGTATGGCCATTTGGATTGAGAGTAAATGAACTTATGATGATTTAATGCTTGTTTGAGAAGGCAATAATTAAGACTTCATTTGAATAGTTATACACATGTCATATACTTTAAAAAATATAAAGGATGTTAGTTTTCTTTGTTGGCTTTTAGTCACAATCAATGTTTTGATGATAACAATAGAAATAATTGAGATGTGAAGCAAAGCGGATCCAAAATGAGCACGAAGCGATCAAGCAACATCCCCTTCAATGGAAGTGCTCTTAAAGTGAAGACTCAAGATGCTAGGGTAATCTTTGTAACTCTAAGACTTCATCTTTAACAAGGATTTGAACCACACTTGCATATTTCTTCAAAACTTGCATGAAATGTTTTACCACTTGTTTTGAAGATTAAAAATATTTTAATGGCTTCAAATATCCCAATTAAACTCCAAACCTTTTATATACTTATGGGAAGTTAGTCTTTAAAATTGGGTATTTTAAGTTGGTCAAAATCGTGTTTTTAAAACAACCGGATCATGTGCTTAAGTTGAGGAGGTCGATCGGCTGGTGAAGCGGCGACCTGTCTTCAACCGCTTGGTATAGCGGTCGACCGGTTAGTTTGAAAAATAAGAAAAGAGCCGTTCTGACCTCTGACATTATGACCTTTGGGTAACGTAAACCTGTAGCGGTCGACCGGCTCATCGTGAATTTTTGACAGCTCGACTCCCAACGGCTATTTTTCTTATGAGGCCTATATAAAGCCATTCCTACGCCTTTTAAAAGTTGCTGAACAACCAAAATCATTTTACTAAGGCTAAGAGTGATCAAAAACTTTCAATCCTTGTTCAAACATCATTCACACATAATCAACACTTTCACATCCTTGTTATTGTGTGAAGCCTAAGAGATAGAAATTTCTCATTGTAACATCTACTCCATCAAGGGAGTTTTAGTGAGCATTTTTGTTCATCCCTATACACTTTAAGAGAGTGATTCTCTTGTTTCCTTTTGGTGAGGGTTGTTCATCAAAAGAAGGAGTTTGGAGAGGTTTGTTCTCAAACTCGTTCTTGAGGCTTGAAGAGGTGTTTCTCAAGCTCAAGTGTAAGGAAACCTTTCCTTGGTTGAAGGGAGCATAGTGGAGAAACCTCAAGGCTCGGTAAAGGAGCTTGAGGGGTGGATGTAGGCGGGTTTGCCGAACCACCTAAAAATCTTGTGTTTGCTTCTCTTCCTTTATCTCTTACATTGTGCTACTAGTTTCTTGTTCTAAGTTTTATTTCCATATTTGAGTTGCAATATATATTCTTGTGTTTAATCTTTTATTGCAATCATTTCTCTTTGTGAGACTTGTAGCTAGCAAACACTTTCTAAAGGGTGAGTTTCGAAAAAGTTTTGAAACCCAATTCACCCCCTCTTGGGTTGCCTTAATCCTAGGATTTACAATTGGTATCAGAGCTTGGTGCTCTCTTTAGCAAGATTTAACAATCTTGAGTTAGAATGGCAACTTCAAGCAACAACTCTCATGTTGAGGGACTCTCAACATCTAGACCTCTTCCTTCAATGGAAGTGATTACTCCTATTGGAAAGCAAGGATGAAAATTTATTTTCAATCCATTGACTTTGATCTATGGCTTTGTATTTTAAATGGACCTCACTACCCTATGAAAGCGTAGGTGAGACAATTGTCTCTAAGCCGTTAATGAGTATACCGATGATGACAAGAAGAAAATTTCTATAAATGCTAGAGCTATGAACATTCTTTATTGTGCTTTAGAGAGAAGTGAATTCAATAGAATATCTACTTGTGTTAGTGCAAAAGAAATTTGGCATTTTTTAGAAATCACTCATGAAGGTACGAACCAAGTGAAAGAATCTAAGATAAGCATGCTAGTTCATAGCTATGAATTGTTTAAGATGAAACCGGAAGAAAACATTGGTGACATGCTTACTAGATTTACTAATATTGTGAATGATTTAAATGCTCTTGGAAAAATGTACACTAACTCCGATTTGAGAAAAGTTCTTAGGTCACTACCAAAGACTTGGGAAGCCAAAGTCACCGCTATTCAAGAAGCAAAGGACCTCACCAAATTGCCTTTGGAAGAGCTTGTTGGATCCCTCATGACTCACGAAATCACCATGAAGGGACATGAGGAGGAAAGTTCAAAAAGGAGAAGCATAGCCTTGAAATCCTCCGTAGTTGAGATTGAAGAAGATAATGATGATAGTGGAGATGAGGATATTGCTCTCATGACAAGGAATTTTAGAAACTTCCTCAAGAGAAAGCAAGGAAGGAAGAACTTCAAAGATTTCAAGAGAGAAGAGCCAAAGAAGGAATACCCAAAGATGGAAAACAAGAAGGACCACATCACTTGCTACAAGTGCAAGAAACCCGGTCACATTAAGGCGGATTGCCCACTTCTCAAATATAAAAAGAAAGCTATGAAAGCTACTTGGGAAGATAGCGATTCAAGCTCCTCCGATGAAGAAGATGAGGGAGAAATCGCAAACATGTGCTTCATGGCTCTAGAAGATGATGAGGTATATCTCTCGGATCTTGAAGATTCAAAACCTTCATATGATGAATTAGAAAATGCTTTTGATGAGTTATACATTACGTTTGAAAAGCTTAAACTCAAATACAATGTTTTGAAAAAGAAGCATTCACTAGCTACAAGTGACCTTGATTCCTTAAATGATGAACAAGGAAATTTGAAGCTAGAGAATGAGGAATTGAAACTAAAAGTTTCAACTTTGAAATTGAGAACAAAGCTTTCAAAGATAAGGTTACTCGTCAAAACACTATTCTTGAAAAATTCACTCAAGGAAGCAAAGCTTTGGAGAACATTCTAAATATCAAAGATGTGTTTTTGACAAAAGTGGTTTAGGCTACAAGCCTCATAAAAATGAAAAGTATTTCAAAAACTTCTTTGTCAAAGCTAAATCCTCAAATGAATCTCTTCATACTTGTAACTTTTGCAACAAGAATGGACATCTAATATTTGATTGTCCTCTCAAGAAACTTGGGTGCAAAGCTCTTAGAAAGATATGGGTTCCAAAGGGAACTATGCTAACCCAAATGGACCCAAAAAGGTTTGGGTACCAAAAGCTTCATCTTGAATTTGTTTTGTAGGATTCAAGAAAAAGAAATGCAATAGTTGGTTCTTGGATAGTGGTTGTTCAAGACACATGACCGGTGACCATCAAGATTCTCAAGCCTATCAACCATCAAAGGTGGAAATGTAACATTTGGCGACAACTCCAAAGGGAAAATCATTGGTATAGGTAATATTGGTGGTAACTCTCTTCCTTTAATTGAAAATGTCCTATTGGTTGATAAATTGAAGCATAACTTGCTTAGTATTAGTCAACTTTGTGATAAAGGTTATAGAGTTGTATTTGAATCTTCTCGATGCCTTATTGAAAATGTCATAGATGGAAAATTATTGTTTATTGGCCATAGGAACTCAAATGTGTACAAGATTGACATTGATCAAAATGCTTGTGTGGATAATTGTCTTGTGGTCAATGTAAATGATAGTTGGCTATGGCATAGAAGATTGGGTCATGCAAACATGCATCAAATTTTGAAAATCTCTAAGCATGATCTTGTGAATGGGCTACCTAAGTTGAATTTTGAAAAAGACCAAGTTTGTGAAGCTTGTCAAATGGGAAAACAAGTGAAAACCTCTTTTAAATCCAAAAACTTCATTTCAACTAGTAGACCTCTACAATTACTTCATTTGGATTTATTTGGTCCATCAAGAATTCAAAGTCTTGGTGGAAAGTCCTATGCCTTTGTAATTGTGGATGACTACTCTAGGTTCACTTGGATTTTGTTTTTAGCTTCAAAAGATGAAGCCATTCATGAGTTCATTAAATTCTCAAAAAGGGTGCAAAATGCAAAAGGATACACCATTGTGGCCATTAGAAGTGACCATGGTGGTGAATTCGTAAATGAGAAGTTTGAATCTTTTTGTAGCATGAATGGTTATGAGCATAATTTTTCAACACCTAGAACTCCTCAACAAAATGGGGTTGTTGAGAGAAAGAATAGAACTATTCAAGAGATGGCAAGAACTATTTTGAATGAAAATAAGTTACCAAAATATTTTTGGGCCGAGGCCGTCAACACTCTTGCTATGTTTTGAATAGAGTATCTATGAGACCCACTTTGAAGAAAACTCCTTATGAGCTTTGGAAAGATAGAAAACCCAACATCCATTATTTCAAAGTTTTTGGTTGTAAATGCTTCATTTTAAATACCAAAGACAACCTTGGAAAATTTGATTCTAAAACCGATGTTGGAATTTTTCTTGGATACTCTAATTCGAGTAAAGCTTATAGAGTTTATAACAAAAGGACTCTTTGTGTTGAAGAATCAATGCATATCACTTTTGACGAAACTAATGGTCCGTTTGAGAAAAATGCAAGTGTAGATATTGAAGATATTGAGAGGGAGATGGAAGAACTTGAAATCAAGGATAACCCTACACAAAACAAGGAAGCTCAACCTCCAAGTGAAGAAATTATTCAACCATTGCAAGGAGAAGGTACTTCACAAGAACTCCCTAAAGAATGGAGAATTTTTCAAATTTATGCATTAAGAGTTTGAGATGAGTATTATAGGTGAGCTCAACTTCTTCCTTGGACTACAAATCAAGCAATCCAAAGAAGGAATCTTCATAAACCAAGCCAAGTATATAAAGGATCTACTCAAATGCTTTGGAATGGAGAACTTTAAAGTGGCGGAAACACCAATGAGCACATCGCTAAAGCTTGATGCGGATGAAAAAGGTAAAAAGGTGGACATCACCAAATATAGAGGTATGATTGGAGCTCTCCTCTATTTGACGGCTAGTAGGCCGGATATTATGTTTAGTGTGTGCTTATGTGCTAGATTCCAAGCATGTCCTAAAGAATCTCATCTTGTGCTGTAAAAAGAATTTTTCGATATCTTTTGGGTACTATTGACCTAGGACTTTGGTATCCTAGAGACACTCACATGAACCTAGTAAGCTATTATGATGCCGACTTTGCCGGGTGCAAAGTCGAGAGAAAAAGTACTAGTGGTACTTGTCATTTCCTAGGTTCATCTTTAGTTTCTTGTAGTAGCAAGAAACAAAACTCGGTTGCATTATCAACAACCGAAGCGGAATACATAGCGGCCGGTAGTTGTTGTGGATGAAACAAACTCTCAAAGATTTTGGACTAGAGTTTGATAGTATACCCATCAAATGTGATAACACTAGTGCTATCAATTTGTCCAAGAATCCCATCCAACACTCAAGGACTAAACACATTGAAGTGAGACATCATTTTCTAAGAGATCATATTCAAAAAGGTGACATCTCACTTGATTTCATTAATACTGAGCATCAACTAGCTGATATTTTCACAAATTTCGTGATCTTAGATGAGATATTGGGTTTTTAGATGCAAATGCTCTTTGATATGCCATTTTATTGATTTCCATGGATTTTCATTGTTTTGATGTTTTAAACATGTTTAGAATGTCCTTATATATTGTTACATGTTTGACATTCATCAAATGCATCATTCCATTTCATTTTGGGCATTAAAACCTCATTTTTCAAAGGTTGTTCTCTGTAGCGGTCGACCGGTTTGTAGAACTTGTTCTACCAAGCGGTCGATGGACATGAACCGCTATACCAAATGGTCGACTGCTTCGTCGAGTCTATATATATATTGCAGTTCACATTTTGGTCGACTACTCCCTCTCCTCTCGTGAACCGCTTCGCCTCTCTCGACTCTAACCCTCTCAAATCCCTTCCCAAAACACCATAAGCTATCCTATAATCCATCCCAATCATTTTAGGCCATCAAATTTGGCCTAAACCCTCTCTTTTTGTGTGGATTTACATCATAATCCATCCTGCATTCACCTTTTAGGGATTTCGGCCTCCTTTGAAACCCTAACCCTAGATTTCCATATTTCAGCCCTTTTCCTCTCCATTTTTACTCTCAATCATCATGCCAAGGACCAAGCATGCTTCATGTGTGGAAATGAGTGAGTGGGATCATCTCGTTCTTAGCAGATCTTTCGGGTGAGCCTGATTACTTTTTTCGTAATTCTGAATGTGCTGAAAAGTTTTACAATGACTTTTCAAAGAGAAAAGTCATGTTGGGAAGGAAAGTGAATGTAGAATCACTTTCAGATTTTGAGATTGAGCATGTTTTGTGAAGCAAGGTTGGAGGAATTTGTTGGATATGGGTAATGAAGTGTTTCCCTAAATATGTTAGGATTTTCTTTTGCTAATATGACTGTTGGGTGGGAAGCTGGAGGTTTGTTACTGTTAAGAGTACGGTTGGGGGACAGGATATTATTTTGAATGAAGTTATTCTTGGAGACATTTTGGGTATACCACATGTTGGGATTCGGGCTTATGAGTTTAAAACTTGGCCTGTGTGTAAGGGCTTTGATTATGGAGAAGCCTAGTTTACCTCCTAGGTAATGGTGTGGCAGAAGATGCACCTAGGAAAATCCATGCCAACCAATTACCAATTCGTTCGAGGTTGCTTCATTTGATTTGCACCCATAACCTGATTCCTCGGGGTGGACACCGAGAGGAGGTGACTTTTATGGATGTCTTCGTGATTGAGCGACTTCTGAAAGAGAAAAAGTTCAACCTCCCTTATATTATGCTCAAACATATGGAAGCAGCTTGTGAGTCTAAAAAGAATCTACCCTATGGTTTGCTGTTTACCTAGATATTTCGGTATTTTGGAGTTGCACTTAGTTCTCGAGAGCGAGACACATTGACCAAGTGTGAACAATTTGACACTGTGGTCCTAACCCGAATGGGATATAGAAGGACTTTGAGAAATATGTGGGTGCCTAAGCGTCAGGCTAGTGATGAGGATGTGCCTGAGGAGGATGATGAGGATGTTGATGTTGAGGCTGAGGCTGAGGCTGAGGAGATAGATGCTGAGGCAATGGAGTTTGATGTAGATGCTGATTTGGCTGATGATCCTCCCATTATTCCTTCTCCTACCAGAGTTCCCGACCCTACCTCTTCCTTTGATACTCGATTCACTGCTTTTGAGGAGAGGATGACTGCTATGCATGAGCGCAGAAGAAGTTCCTTCAGGAGAGTGTTACTTCTATGCAAGAGGAGCAGAGGAAGTTCTTTGAGGAGATGAGGACTTTTATGGCCCGTTTTCCTCCTCCTTCATGATTTTCATAGCATATGCATTTCATTTTGCTTATGTATTTTTCTTTGTTTATGTATTTCCTTTTTATGATGACAAAGGGGGAGAGAATGGTATATTTTTGTATCTCTGCACCCCTTTGAAACTTTGATGTACTGCTTCAATGATATGAAAGCTCTTTATTATTCATATGCAATCCTTTCATATTATATGCTAACATTTTGTCATTGAAGTATTAAAATGTCCAAAACCCCACATCAAAGTACAAAAGCTAGGGGGAGACAAGATCAACAAAAGGAAGATCAATTAATTTATTATCATCATTAAAAAGGGGAGATTGTTGGCTTTTAGTCACAATCAATGTTTTGATGATAACAATAGAAGTAATTGAGATGTGAAGCAAAGCGGATCCAAAATGAGCACAAAGCGATCAAGCAACATCCCCTTCAATGGAAGTGCTCTTAAAGTGAAGACTCAAGCTGCTAGGGTAATCTTTGTAACTCTAAGACTTCATCTTTAACAAGGATTTGAACCACACACTTGCATATTTCTTCAAAACTTGCATGAACTGTTTTACCACTTGTTTTGAAGATTAAAAATGTTTTAATGGCTTTAAAATATCCCAATTAAACTCTCAAACCTTTTATATACTTATAAGAAGTTAGTCTTTAAAATTGGGTATTTTAAGTTGGTCAAAATCGTGTTTTTAAAACAACCGGATCATGTGCTTAAGTTGAGAGGTTGACCGACTGGTGAAGCGGTCGACCTATTTCGACCGCTTGGTATAGTGGTCGACCGGTTAGTTTGAAAAATAAAGAAAAGAGTCGTTCTGACCTCCGACATTATGATCGTTGGGTAACATAAACCTGCAGCGGTTGACTGGTTCATGTAGCGGTCGACTGACTCGTCGTGAATTTTTGACAGATCGACTCCCAATGGCTATTTTTCTTATGAGCCTATATAAAGCCATTCCTATGCCTTTTAAAAATTGCTGAACAACCAAAATCATTTTACTAAGCTAAGAGTGATCAAAAACCTTTCAATCCTTGTTCAAACATCATTCACACATAATCAACACTTTCACATCCTTGTTATTGTGTGAAGTCTAAGAGATAGAAATTTCTCATTGTAACATCTACTCCATCAAGGGAGTTTTAGTGAGCATTTTCGTTCATCCTATACACTTTAAGAGAGTGATTTTCTTGTTTCCTTTTGGTGAGGGTTGTTCATCAAAAGGAGTTTGGAGAGGTTTGTTCTCAAACTCGTTCTTGAGGCTTGAAGAAGTGTTTCTCAAGCTCAAGTGTAAGGAAACCTTTTCCTTGGTTGAAGGGAGCATAATGGAGAAACCTCAAGGCTCAGTAAAGGAGCTTGAGGGGTGGATGTAGGCGGGTTTGCCGAACCATCTAAAAATCTTATGTTTGCTTCTCTTCCTTTATCTCCTTACATTGTGCTACTAGTTTCTTGTTCTAAGTTTTATTTCCATATTTGAGTTGCAATTTATATTCTTGTGTTTAATCTTTTATTGCAATCGTTTCTCTTTGTGGGACTTGTAGCTAGCAAACACTTTCTAAAGGGTGAGTTTTGAAACTCAATTCACCCCCCTCTTGGGTTGCCTTAATCCTAGGATTTACATTCTTTTAGGAACAAATAAGAGAGTGGAATAGTATTCATGTTTATGTGGGCTCTTTATTCTATTAAGCCATTCCAAAAATTAAATCCTTACAAAGTATTGATGCACATTCCAGTACGTATAAGGCATTAGTTATCTTTTTCTGCATATGATGGGTTTGTTTTGCGTAAGTCTATTGAATAATTTCATTATCAGATTTGATAGCTACACCTGAACATGTCTCTAGTTGTTCTTTAGCATTGTCCAATATTTGTTAGCATCGACTTTTCTATCCCAATGATAATATATATATATATATATATATATATATTACTCTTTGATCATTGTCGTGGACCTTCTCTTGTTGTTTTTCTTACAAAATATTCTTCTGTGTACTCTTTCCAATACTCTGTCTTGTTACCACAGTGGCTCATGCTATAATATTTTAATAATTGAAAAACAAACATGCACGCCAAACACATTGGCTATGTTGGGATCGTGGATCACTACGTTTTGGGTATTTCATTAAGAATGTAAATCTCAACCAAATTGCAAAAGATTACATAAGAGAAACAAGTGGAACGAGACTGAACTAACTCATCTGTACAGGTGTTTGCATATATATAAAGGTACAATAAAACTGTTCTATTCTGTACACGTGTCCAGCTTACTGGTCAACTAGCTATATACAAGCACCAAGTGTAACTAAACATGTACAAGGTAACACATCACATATTCTAGCATAGCAAGGTGGTATTTTTTAACGATGTTTAGAAGCGATGATGAACTTTACCTGGCTGATATATACAAGAACGAGGGGAAAACAGACTTGGTTTATAAGAAGCACAATGAGAAGAAAAAGAAGAAGGGAAGGAAGGATAATGATGCGGGAAAGATTGGCGGATATTGTTAGGGTGGTGAATGTGTTTGAAGATCCGGCCAAGTGAGGAAAGAAAGAGAACGGATCAATATAACATCTTCTCTTTCTTTCCTCACTTGGCTGAATCCTGTCTTTCTTTTCTCCCTTTTGCTCTCTAATCCTCTCAGACTCATTTACCACCCTAACCATCTTCGCCAATCTTTTCCCCATTGTTATCCTTCATTCTCCTCTTCTTCTTCTCCTCACGGTGCTTCTTGTAAACCAGGTTTGTTTTCCCCTTGTTCTCGTGTATATCAGCCAGGCAAATTTCATCATTGCTCCACAACATGTTTAAAACTACGACTTTTTCAATGAAATATCGAAAAAAAACGAAACCAAAGAGATGGATGATAGTGACACAATTATTGATCACGAAACACACAAGTTGGATGACAAAGACAACACCAAATTATGTCTTCAAGTAGATAGCCTTCGTGCTAGGACACATGTGCAGGTGATGTAAATACTACATGGTCATATTTGGAAGTGTCCTTCGTATATGCAAAAATGTCAGAAATATTAATAACACCACCGGTTCGCGCTTCATCTTCTTCTTCTTTTCAAGTCTTCTTGCATTTTCTGCAATTAAAAGAGAACTCAGATCTAAGAAACTCGAGTATTAGTGGCGTGCAAAGTGAGATGAGTGCACTTAATCAAGAATTGCTAACTTAGAATTTTGGCCCAAACCAGACTGGCGACGAAGAAATCGAAGATGACAAAGCACTCTGTCATCAAAATTATCTTACCAAATCACTTCTAATAGACGAAAAGATATCGAAGTCTTTAAGAGAAATTACACAACAGAGCAGTATCATATCAGTTTGTGTTGTAACAATATGGAGGCAAAGTGGGTTAGGGGTCTCTTGCAGAAAAGGGGAGGGAAGTTCTAGGAAATAAATAAAAAAAACTTTATAGAAGGTGAAACGTGCCATCCGTTAGTCTGCCAAAAGGAGAAAACACAAAAAAAAAAGCAAAAAATGTGAAAGGTGTTGTCCGTTAATCTGCCCGTTTTAGATTTATCAGTTTTTTAACATGTATCTCGAGCTAGGAAGTGGATCACTGGCATAGAAAGACATGTTGGGATTGCTCTCTGTGCAATACCCCCTAGTTCTGTTAGGGAGCTCGGATCCTCATCCCGTTTTATACCTCATTTTGGGCTGAAAAGGAGACCTTGATACACCCCATTTCAACTGTCCCAAGATTTATAGCAATTCCCGTGAACATTTGTCCCCAGTTCATTGGATTTTTTTTAAATGCAATTAATCAGCACATGGTATTTCGGGCTGAAAAGGAGACCTTGATACACCCCATTTCAGCTGTCCCAAGATTCACAGCGATTCCCGTGAACATTTGTCACCAGTTCGTTAAATTTTTTTAAATGCAATCAGTCAGCACATGGTATTTCGGGGCTGAAAAGGAGACCTTGATACACCCCATTTCAGCTGTCCCATGATTCATAACGATTCCTGTGAACATTTGTCCCCAGTTCGTTGGATTTTTTTAAATGCAATCAATCAGCACATGGTATCACTGCACCTGAGCAGGCCTGCTACAGCTGAGTAGATGTCTCTGCAGCTGAGTAGACGCTTATGCATAAAATGTTCTCGTGCGAAAGACATATTAGATCCCGCATGGGACAAAATAGCTCGACAGACACATCAACCCTACCACACTGTGCAAACAGAGACATTGATAATTCAACACACTGGCTTAGTGTTTGTTTTTACTTTTACTTTTACTTTTATTTTCTTCCAAGCCGGTCACTTTTGTAAGTCCAAGGATTAAGGCAACCTAAGAGGGGGTGAATTGGGTTTCCAAAGTTTTTCGCTTTTAACCACCAAAACCATGTTTACAAAGTAAAGTCTAATTTAGCACAAGTATATTAAAACAACAAGTAAATAAATGCTAAATGTAAGGAGTAGGGACAGAGAAGCAAACACGTGATTTTTAGGTGGTTCGGCAAACCCGCCTACATCCACCCCTCAAGCTCCTTCACCGAGCCTTGAGTTTTCCTACTATCTTCAAATAGCATACACTCTAGCTTCCGGGTGCTAGAGAACCGTACAAGTGTTTTCCCGGGCTTAGCACTCAAATCCACCCAAGTGGTTTTTCGGGCTCACCACTCACAACCTAACCAAGCTTGAGATATACCCTCTCTAAGCTTCTTCTTTAGTGAACAACCTCACTAAAGGAATCACCTCTTTTGGATATGAAGATTGAAGAATAAACTCTCTCAAAGAGTGGATATGAAATTAGAAATCTCTATCTCTTGATTCACACAAAGACAAGGATATGAAAGTGTGTTTTGTGTGAATGATATGAGAAATATAGAATATGAAGGTTTGGAATATTTCTCAAGTGATCTAAATGATATGTGGTCGTTGTGTGTTTATTTTGGACGTTATGAAGGTGTATTTATAGGCCACATATGAAAACTAGCCGTTTATAGCCGTTGGGAGTCGTTTGTTAAAACGAGCTGGTCGACCGCTACATGAACCGGTCGACCGTTTCAAGTTACCGTTACTCAACGGTCATAATGTTAGAAGCTCAACGGATCTATTTCAAAATCAACCGGTCGACCGCTATACCAAGCGGTCGAAGACCGGTCGACCGCTTCACCAGCCGGTCGACCTCCTCAACTTAAGCACATGATCCGGTTCAATTAAAATCACATTTTTGACCTCTTTGAAACACCTAATTTTAAAGACTTACTTCCCATAAGTATAAGAAAGGTTTGGGAGTTTGATTGGGGTGTTTTAAAACCTTTAAAAATATTTTAATCTTTCAAACAAAAGGTAAAACGGTTTATGCACTTTTTGAAAGACATGCAAGTGTGATTCATAATCCTTGTCAAAAGTGAAACTAAGAGTTACAAGGTTTATACCCTAAGGTCTTGAAATTCACTTTTGAGCTCCTTGCATCTTCTTGATCTTCTTTCTTCAAGTCTTTGGCTCTTTCATCAAAACGTCTTTGTCTTTGAAGATGTCCGTTTTATAAACTTGATCCATTTATTGAAATCATCAAAATCTCGATTGTGCACAAAAGCCAACAACTTTTATTATGTTATTACTGACAAAGATGTTATCCATTCTTACTTACACTAGTTAAGAATGCGGTTTATTTTGTTTACGCAGACATTAGTTAAATATTTGATGTACATTCACTAATTATGCTTTTATTATAATTATTCTGCTTCAGTAGTGATGTGAGGCACTTTAATAACCAACTCGGATTTACTCACATGAAAATAGGAGTAGAAGCGGAGACACACAAGACAGACTACAGTGCGCATTGAGTATCAGTTAAACAATTGACGTTGTCTTATTAAGAGGCCTTTTTGTGGGCATTGATTCGATTATTCCATAGAGCGAAATTGAGAACGCTTGCCATTAACTGAAACATTGATTCCATTTTTTCTGGTCATTGATTCAATTATTCGATTCCTTATTTTCATCATCAGAGTATGTAAGTTAATACAAAAAATAAGACCATCGACTGCCTCTAATCCAAAAGAGAAAAAAAAAATAGAAATGGGGAGGGCAAGTAGAAATAATAAAAAGACCCCAATGATATTGCCATTTTGCTTACAGCGAACAGAACCACCCCGCAGTATATTAAAATACGTCTCGAGAGAGAAGTAAGAAAACACGTTGATATGTTTTAAATTTCGATAAGACGTTGATATAACTCTACAGAGTTTGTATCCCTATCCCCTCTTGATCCAATACCATACACCTTTTGAACATCATTGTTTGTCACTTTCACAGGTACCTTTCTCTCTCTCTTAAACTTTTGTCACATACTATTTTAGGAATTTTAATGCAGTTTTTTCCCATTTGGTCAAAAGTGACTGAACTTGTTATTAGTGGGCATATGCCTTTGTGTCAGGGTCCCAGGGACTTATATGCATCCGTATGGTGCAACACAAATGACCAATTGACAAAACGCTGACTGCGGGGGCCCCACTCAGAAGGCAAAGAAGCGCATGCATACAGTGTGACATATAATGTGGACCGTGGTAGTCCATGATCATTCTCACGTTCTAGCACTACTATAAAACTGGGAAGGGTGAGAGGGTGTGCTGAAGAGTATTAAGTAACGACAGTTTCCAGCACTACTGTCAAATTGGGAAGGCTGAGAGGGTGTGGCGAAGGGGCATAAGTATCATTCTCATAGAAGCATGTCAAACTCCATAAATTGGCCTAAGTTTACATCCCCATCCAAATCTGAGTCCGCAACATCTCCACCACCACCAAAGGTAATTATAATTCCTGACAGCCCAGCTACTTCAATACTTTCTATTGGATCAAGAAATATAAAAGACCCGGACAGCCAATCGTCAATACAACGTGAGGTTGTGCCAAGCAGTTCTCATCATATACGTCAACTTGTCCTAAAAAATGAACCACTTGACGGACAGTCTCAGATGGGTTCATTGAGAACTGTGGCGAGTTTGTCCACCATTCCTGAGAACCAGAAGAGGAGAGGTGTAAAAAGTAAACAAATCGGTATAACTCTCATTGTTGACTATAGCGACGATTAGAATCGAATGATGGTAGATGCTAGAGTATTGATTGTTGGCAAGGGTGATTACTGGCAGGGATGCTTATGTGGGAGGTGATAACATTCTTGCTATTGGTAAAAACAATGTGTACGTGTTGGTTCAACAACCAAGAACACAACCCAATAACAAAACATATTCTGTTATGGCAAAAATGAAGTAAAACTGCTCAAAAGCTACATGCATGTACATTTTCTTCACCCAAGACCAACCCGTGGCTTCCCATTCCTCCCAAGAAAGATTTTTGGCAAAAACCGTGGCCTTCAAACACCCAATATTCATCATCCAAGCAAACATTTCACATCAAGCTCCCTTTTCTTACGTAATGAACATAAAACTAGCAAAAACACATGATCTAAGCACCAAACCTCACATGCAAACAACTTGTGTACATAAACTCTTCACAAATCCAACATCCAACATATTTTTCATTGATTCACATGTAACAACAACTAAAGGCAAGCCAAAGCTTAACTACAATGCCATAATTTTCCAATCAAAAGCAAATAATGTACCCCTTACCTCAAGATTCGGCTCAGCCCTTGCAAAGTCTCTAAAATCACCTAAAATAAGAGATCTAGGTGAGAAGATGGGAGTAGGAGAAACAAAACGCAAAGATGGCTCATGGGAGAAATTTTCTCCCATGTCCGAATGGTGCAAGGGAACTCACCTCTTTCTCCTCCTTTTTTCCCCCCTTCTCTTCTTCCTCCTTCCTTGCCGACCTCTCTCCTTTCTTCTCTCTTTTCCCCCCTTTTTTCTCTCTTTTTCTTCTCTTTCCAGTGCTGCCCTCTCTTCTCTCACTCTCCCTCACAATTTCTCTCTTCTAACGTAAAGTGTTTGTGAGTTTGAAGTGAAATGGTTTATATACTAGGCTAATTCATGATTGCTAAGACTATAGGCTAGGGGTCTATTTGCAAAATTTGAAGATTTGCAATGATGAAGGAGCAAAGCAAAAATGGCAATTGGGGAGGGGTGATTCAGGTAGATTATTGTGGCCTAGTGTCAAAGCAACTTTCCTAAACATTTTCTAGCCTACCAAACACTCATATTCCGTCTTTCCATTACAACACTCTGTTGCAATGGCAACTCCCGAAACTAGTAATCCTATCAGTAATCAATCCTACTGGAAATTCTTCAAATGATGATCATCGTCCTAATCCCTACTTTCTCCATTTCGGTGAAAGTCCTGGATCTAATCTAGTTTCTCAGCTACTTTTGATATCTGGTGAGAATTATCATACATGGAGCCAATCCATGCTAATTGCACTTGAAGCTAAGAACAAGCTAGGATTTATCAATGGATCTATTCCTCGTCCTCAGCCTACTGATCCTCTGTTCAGTGCATGGTCTCGATACAATTACATGATCTTCTCTTGGCTCCTTAATGTCGTCTCCAAAGAAATAGTTGCAAGTGTGATGTATATCACAGATGCTAAAGATGTGTGGGCTGATATATGTGATCGTTTCTCCCAAGCAAACAGACCACGTATTTTTCAACTACAGAAGCAGATTGCATATCTTATAAGCCACTTCCTACTTGCTCTTGTGGATGTCGATGTGGAGCATTACACAAGGTTGCTAAAGCACAACAGTTCGAGTATGTAATGCAATTTTTGGTGGGACTGAATGATTCTTTTGCTCAAGTTCGTGCTCAGATCTTGTTGTCTATTCCACTACCTCCTATCAACAAGGTCTTTTCCCTGATACTTCAAGAAGAACGGAAAAAAGGAATTAATTTGGCTCCTACTCCTACTGCTGATTCCATTGCCTTGATATTTTAGCAACCAACTGCTGGTACTCATTGACAGTTCAATTCCCGAGCTAAAAAACGACCACAATGTAGTCGCTGTGGCAATCTGGTCACACGATTGACAAGTGCTACAAATTGATTGGTTGTCCCCTTGGTTATCGTGCTAAAACCAAACCTCTTTTAGCTGCTAATGTCATTGGTTCTAATCCTTCGAATTTTGCAGATTCATTGCTTGAACCAATTCCTCTTGTTCCTAATTCTAACTCTACAACACTGCCTTTTACTCCTGAGCAATGTCAGCAGATTCTTTCTCTGATTAATTCTCAGCTAGCCTCATCTGATGGATCTGCTAATTCCTCTACACATCTGGTGCACAATCACAGTATGGCAAGTAATCAACCTTTCACAGCTTTGTCTTCATATCTTCCAAATACCTCTGCACTTTAGATCATTGATACGAGTGCATCTAATCACATGGTCAATTCAATTAGTTTGTTTTCTTCAGATATACTTCCTTGTGACTCAATAGTAAAACTCCTTGATGGTCAATCAGCTATGGTTTCTTTTATTGGAACAATTTCTCTATCTCCTACATTAGTCCTTAAAAATGTCCTCTGTATTCCCAGCTTTCATTTCAATCTAATTTCTGCCAGCAAATTGACAAATGACCTTCAATGTTGTCTCATTTTCTTGTCTGATCATTGCTTGATTCAGGACCTTACCACTTGGAGGAGGATTGGGCTGGGTAAAGAGCAAAATGGTCTCTATGTGTTGAAGCAAAATACTATGGCAGTTTCTGTACCTAAGCCGTTTGTTGCTTCATCTACATCTACTTACTTTGATCTTTGGCATTATAGACTAGGACATGTATCTGATTCCCGAATCTCAGTTTTGCATAAACTAGATTCTTCTATTGACATGTTCTCTTCATTTCATTGTACTACTTATCCTTTAGCTAAACAAAGGCATTTACCTTTCAATAATATTACCAATATTGCTTCCAAGCCTTTTGATCTCATACATTCAGACATATGGGGTCCTTTTTCCGTTCCTACAGCCTTGGGTCATCGCTATTTTCTTACCATAGTTGATGATTCTACACGTAGTCTTTGGGTTTTTCTTATGAAACTCAAATCTGAAGCTAGATCATTACTCAAGTCCTTTTTCACATTAGTTCAAACTCAGTTTCAGACCACTGTTAAATGTATTAGAACTGACAATGGTTTAGAATTTATAATGCCTGAATTCTATGCTAGTGTTGGTACAATACATCAAACTACTTGTGTAGAAACCCCTCAGCAAAATGGAAGAGCTGAAAGAAAGCATCAGCATCTTCTCAACATTGCTAGAGCTCTTAGGTTCCAATCCAACATCCCTTTAACTTTCTAGGGTGATTGTATCCTTACCGGAGCCTATATAATCAATAGGCTCCCTACTCCGCTCTTGAATAATCGGTCTCCATATGCTATGCTCTATGGAAAATCTCCTTCTTATCAACATCTTCGCGTTTTCGGTTGTCTTTGTTATGCTTCAACACTTTCTAGTCATAGAAATAAATTTTCTTCTAGGGCTTGTAAGTGCATCTTTATTGGTTATTCTTTTGGTATAAAAGGTTACCGATTATTTGATCTGGACACAAAGACTATTTTTGTTTCACGAAGTGTAGTTTTTCATGAAACTCTCTTTCCATTTCATGATAAAACTTTGCTTTCTTCAGCTCCTCATACTTCACCCTTTGCTAATATTTCTTTGCCATCTGTTGATACTTCACATGTCCTTCCTCATATAATACTAGATTCGTCTTGTTTTCATTCTATTCCTCCTGAACCTGTTTCAGATGTTTTACCATCAGCCATGTCACCTCAGTCTTCAACTTTTCGCTTCTCTAGGAACAAAACCATCCCTAGTTATTTGCGTGACTATCATTGCAGGCTAATTTTTCAATACCCTTCCTCATCCTCTTCTCAAATTGGTGCTGTTCAATCAGGTACTCCTCATCTGTTACAAAATTCCCTTTCTTATTCTAAGCTTTCTTCACATCATCAGGCATTTTCTCTTTGTCTCTCCACTATCAATGAACCTACTTCTTTTCATGAAGTTGTTAAACATCTTCCTTGGCGTGAGGCTTTGGCAGAAAAGATTTCTACTCTTGAGGCCAATCATACTTGGCAGCTTACTACTTTACTTGCTGGAAAATCACCCATTGGATGTAAGCGGGTATATAAACTGAAGCTTAGGGCTGCTAGATCCCTTGAACGTTATAAGGCATGCTTAGTTGCCAAAGGTTATACACAACGAGAGGGTTTTGATTATTATGAAACATTTTCTCCTGTGGCTAAGATGGTCACTGTGCGTATTGTCCTAGCATTGGTAGCTTTCCATAACTGGTCTTTGACTCAACTTGATGTCAACAATGATTTTCTTCATGGTGACTTACATGAAGAAGTTTACATGAGTTTGCCACCCGAATTTGCTAAATAGGGGGAGGATCCGCATGTTTGTAAGTTGCTTTAAGTCATTATATGGACTCAAGCAAGCATCAAGACAGTGGTTTAACAAATTTTCTAGCACTCTAATAGCTCACGGGTTTGTTCAATCAACCTCTGACTATTCCTTATTCACACGGCTTGCTGGACAGTCCTTTATTGCCTTATTAGTCTATTTAGATGACATATTAATTGCATCAAATGATCCTCAAGCAGTTGACACTTTGAAAGTGTTTTTGGACAGCAAGTTTAAGTTGAAGGCTTTGGGTGCACTCAAGCATTTCTTAGGGATAGAAATTGCAAGGTCTGCTGCAGACATTACTTTATGTCAACGAAAGTATGCCCTTGAAATTCTAGAGGATAGTGGCATGTTAGGCAGCAGAATATCGAAATTTCCAATGGAACAGAATGTCAAATTGAGTGCATCGGATGGGGTATTAATGGAGGATCCTTCGGTTTACAGGAGGTTAATTGGTAGACTCATATTTGAGACCTGATATTGCCTATACAGTGCAGTCTTTAAGCCAATTTATGGAGCCTCGTGATACACACTTCAAGGCTGTAACCCTCGTATTACAAACATTGGCTGGGGTACAGCCCTTCTAGAATATAAAACGACACTTACCCCAAAAAAAGGGGTAATTTTTTTTTTAACTAAACAAACGGACATAAACAACATTGGAGATCCGGGTTACTCTGTCTCTTTTAGACATTAAGGGAGTAACCCAACAAAAAAATAAAAGGATCCCTGAATTAAAGTTCATACTCGAGGGGAAAAAAGCACTTAATGAAGTTCTCTTCAACGGAATACAGCCTGTTAAAAAGGCGAGCCTCCGTTACCAATTATACCTAGAGATCTTTTCCCTTGAGAGCTTTGGTGAAGAAATGTGAAGCAATTGGAGTATCTATGTCCTTGGGTGAGAGTTCGGAGATGGAGTTCTGAGTTGGGATCTTTTGCACCAAGGGCAGCTTGCCAATATTCTCATAAAACAGCTGCAAGCACTGTCAATGAACTTAACTTCAAATTACGCTTCCTCTCTCTACAAATAACTGACCCAAAATGCTTGGAGTTTGCGAAAAACAATAATTATTCCATTATTTGAAGTTCTCATGAATCGAAATCACCCACGTAAGACAGGTTCAATACGGCTTATAAAGGAGTAGAGGAAGAAAAGATTTGTGAGACGATTCCACCTAGCTCATTAACGAATCCCAAAGGAAGGACCTTTCTGGGCACTTCTTAATCAGCATAGTCTTGAGATTTCCAGCTGTAAGCTTCTCTTGGAGTTTAGACCAAAACAGAGGGTTTTGCTGATGCACATAAAGGAAATCTGAGCATCCAACTAACATGACCAAACAGGAAATCCAAAGGAACAGAATAATGTTACCTTAGTCAACCACAATATGTACGTAGAAGAAAATGTGGCTTGTGCTTGGAAATCCTCAAACTCGTTATCGGGAACAGTTGAGCAGGAGTTGAGGAGATGCAGCTCATTATCTATAAAGAGACCAACCCTGTTACTAGGGCTGACTATCAGCTCATACTTGTTGATATCATTTGCAAATTGCTTCATCCAACACAGAGAAAGGAAGCGGCGATGAAGCCACAACGCCTGTTTCGAGAATAAACAAATGATGAACTCTTTTATAATACAAGCATTAATGGAATACATAAAAACTCAACCACATTGGTAAACGTAGAGTAGAGCATGATTTGATAAACAGGGAAGTGACAGAGTATGATTTAGATGTGATAAAATGGAGGAAAAATTCAAAATGCCGGCCCTATTAAATTGGGATTAAAGCTTAGCTGAGTTTACTAGAGTTAAGGGGGTTACCTCCCTTCCTATGTATTGCTTTATCAGCATTTCATTCCAATCGAGCTCCTCCTGTCAGACCAACATTGTCAGCAAATCCACTAACCTAGGTATAGTCAAGATGTTTCTTTCATTAAGTATATTTTGAATATACAAGTCGGAAATATAATTTCAGTTGCCAAGCCAAGACCTAACTCAACTGTTCTACTAATGAGAATTCTCACACAGCTATCGGAAAGGCAAAGTTAGTGCTTGGTCTAGATGTCACTATGGATTCCACAAAATTTTGATTTAACAACCAGTTGTCAGGTGCAATATGCGGCTGACACTTGTACTTAAACACCAACTTGAATTGACACATACATTAAATATACAAGTTGTACAAAATAACAAAACAGAATAATATAAATCTTAAGAACATAACTAAAAGTTCTAAAACTGAAAAAAAAAAGAGAATAAAATAGAACCTTACAAAACAGAAATAAAATATACAGAATAATCTAAATAAGACCTAACAAATTAAACCAAAAAAAAAGAGGGATAAAAGACAAACAAAAAATGGAAAAGATGTGAAAAAAAAACTAAAAAAAAAAAACCCAAAATGGAGAAAGAAATGGAAAATTTAAACAAAAAACATAAGACACAAAAACAAAAACTTAAAACGAAATCAACAAAACCCAAGAACTGAAAATCAGAAAGCAAGAAACAAAGGGCTCAACACATAAGAATAAAAAATTTGATAAAAACACCAAACCAAAACCCACAAACGATAACAAATAAAACAATTCAATAAATAATAAAAATACAATTCAATCCAACCAAAAATTTAAACAAAACCTACCATTTAAGACCAACCCCAAAGGTGGTGGTGTGGGGCAGGGAATCCTCACAACCCACCCCCTCCAATGCGTACATGACCGGGGTGTTTGTAGGTGGAGGTGGGCATGTCCCACCCTAGTTGTGATGATCAAATTGGGTCGGAGGGTGGGGGCGTCCCCATCTCCACCCATGACCAACCCTTTCTAGCACGCGGGAGTCCCTCCACCTTGCCACCAACGAGAGAGGTGGGTTGCAGGGGACCCCGCCGCACCACCACCTCTCTCCAACCGGCTAGTGCTTATTTTATTTTATTTTATTATGTTATATACTTTAAATTGTGTTTCTTTTTTTTCTATTTTTGTAATTATTATTCATTTTTCAAGAGACATGACGTGAAGATGTTCAACAACGTGGCCCTTCATAGTTCAAATGTGATACAACGTCAATTTGCATCAATAATCTGGAACATGTGTTAGATCTCCATTGAATCTATGTGATGGTTGTTAGCCGCATCAGCATTTTCTATCCAAAATAGATGGAAAGACCAAAATGGTAAACTCAGGTCATGTTTGCCAACTGAAAATTTTGAGCAAATTTTCAAAAATTTTGGATGTGGTGTGAAAGATTAGGGAGATTAGACTTTTGTGGGAGTTTGAGAAACGATAGTGAAAATTTTGTAGTATGTTTGGGTGAATGTTGGAAATTTTTTGAATTTTATGGAAGTTAGTGAAAAAGTGAGAAGAGAGGGATGTAATTGCATTTTTTTTATATTTATTTTGATGGAAATAGATGATTTGATAGAGAGAGAGAGAGAGAGAGAGAGATTGTGAATAGAGATGATTGTGAATTTTTTTTTTTTAATATTTCGAAAATTAAAAAATGAGGGTAACATTTAAAATTTTGAAAAAAATGTTAGTTGGCAAACATGACCCTAGGTTTATCTCATGAACCCAGTTAGATGAGATGGAACGACCTAGGGAAAAGGTTAAAACCGCAAGGATTAGCAGACTATTCAAGCTCAATCAAAATCATAATAAGCTTGTATAGCATAACCTAGAACAAGTCCTGTATATATTTCAACTATTTGGCAACAGATCACTCCAAAAGTGTTCACATATAGCATACCTAAAAATGAGATTTACTTTTCTGCTTTTTCTTTTTCCACCAAAAGCACTCCATTTGCTCTGATAAACTGATGGCAGAATCTGTATCTATGAATGAAAAGCCCACTAACAGGAGCTTGATGAGATCCTTTAATCTTGTATTGTTATCATCTCCTTTTTCCAAGACGAATTCCATCTACGATTAATTGTTGACAACTTTCACTTCTACAAGTGTTTTTTTTTTTTTAAGGGAGAGGTGTGTTGGGTAGGGGTTGTGTGAAAGAGAGACAACTTTCTTGAAGTAAAGGTAAGAGATCCAAGTTAGCAAAGAGTTCCAAGATCATCCAGGAACAACTACTAAGTTGAATTTAAAGAAGAGATATAAGACACCTGTTTTTAATTGACACGTGGAGAAAGAGAAACAACTCAAAATAATGTGTAACTACTTTATAAACTGATAGCGATATCTTCCAAGACATGAGCATATAATAACACAAACTGAGACAAGACATGAACATAAGGAGCAAACTTGTTTATGGAGAATTACCACATGTTTTTAGTGATGACTGCATAGAAATGATAAGAGATTTTTACCTTCCATAGTTCATAAATTTCGACAGCAAGATCAGAAAATGAATTTTCTTGTTTACATGACTCTTTCAAAATCCTGACCATTAGCCGCTGCCAAGCAGTAGCATTCACATTGTCAGAAGTATAGAAATCTCTTGCGCATTAAAACAATCAAGTAGAAATTGTAGGTGCCCCACTCCGAAACAAGATAATTAAAGCACATTAAGCACTTTCTCTTCCCTGCCCCCCCCCCCCCCCCTTGGGTTTTGAGTTGTTTCCAAGCCTTGCCTTTATATTATTTCATGATTTGAAGAGAGTTGCAAAACTATCAAAAGATGATTATAAGTCCAGTTGCTGAAAGCATAGGCATGTTACCTCTTTCCTTTAGGAGGACTTAAACGAGGGTGAAATTGTCTTTTCACATTAGGAGAAGATCAAGTGTCTGTTACGTGGGATAGAAATCGTTCAACATAATGACTCCAGTCGATTGAGGGATGAAATCGTAATGAAAAGTATAGTTTATAGGAGTGAGTTGTAACGAGTTAAAGTTTGTGAGAGATATTTGAGAATCGGGTGCTAGTTTGAGCGGGGAAATTGTAATTTTTTTTTTTGATAAGTCAGCCAATCTTATTAAAAAGGAAAAACAAAGATACAAAGCAACAGAGGCAACAGTACAAAAGACTATACTGAAAACCCCAAACATAAGCATGCAAGAAAGCTAAGAAAATCCAGAAAAGCCGAAAAAGGATAACCCAACATCACATTGATCCAAAGAAAAAGCAATTGCAAATACAAGACCCCTTAAACAATCCAAAGACCGCTCAGAATTTTCGAGGCATCTGTTGTTCCTCTCCCTCCACAAGATCCACCAAACAGCAAGAGGAATCATTCTCCACACTGCCAAAGCAATGGGGTTGTTGAACTTCTTCTTTCAGCCCCTTAACACCTCAATCACCCTCCCTGGCATTACCCAAGAAAGGTTCATAATGCAAAACAAATACGCCCACAACCCTCTAGCCACTGAGCAATGTAGGAAAAGATGATCCACAGACTCCCCCTCGCTTTTACACAAGAAACACCAATCAGTCAAGTAAAAGCCCCTCCTCTTTAAGTTGTCGATAGTCAATCCTCTCCCATGAGCAGCCTCCCAAGCCAAAAAAGAAACTCTAGAGGGAGCCAAAGTCTTCTAATACTGACGCCAAGGGAAACCCAAATCAGTATCTCTCGAAAAAAGTCTATACATAGACGTGACTGAAAAGGAACCGATCTAGGAATCCCGCCACCGCAGCTTATCAACCGCCCCTCGCCTAACAACCTGCCCATACAGCAAAGAGTAAAAGGCCGCAAAGTCAACCAACTCCCAATCATTGGCGGTTCTAGAAAACTGAACATTCCAAACCGGTTCCTGACCTATCCTCCAAATAATTCGCCACCAACGCATCCTAATTCTGAGCCAAGGAGAATAGGAGAGGGAAAGCTAACCTTAGAATGCTCTCTCCACACCAATGATCATGCCAAAAACAGACTCGAAGCCCACACCCTACCACAAAAAAGATCCTCTCATAGAAGAATGTCCACCCACTACGAATATGCTTCCACAAGCTCACCCCATAAGAACCATTAACCATCGGAGTCCTCTATCCCCCACCTCGCAACCATACTTCTCCAAAATGACATTCCTCCATAAAATATTGGTGTCCGTAGCGAACCGCCACAACGACTTCCCAAGTAAGGCCTTATTGAGCAAAGGCAAAACGCCGTAGACCCAACCCACCAACTCTAAAAGGAGAACACACCTTATACCACCTGATAAGATGAAACTTATGTCCCTCTCCCCCACTACCCCACAAAAAGTCTCTTTGGAGCTTTTCCAATCTGTTAGCCACCACCATGGGGATAGGAAAAAGAGACATGAAATAAGTAGGAAGGCTAGAAAGCATGGACTTGATAAGAGTAATTCTGCCCCCCTTCAAAAGGTAAAAACGCTTCCAACTAGCCAATCTCCTATCAACCCGCTCAATAATGCCATCCCATATGCGTGGACTCTTGTATCTCGCCTTAAGGGGGAGCCCAAGGTAAGTCATTGGAAGGGAAGAAACTTTGCATTCCATAATGTCAGCCAGTCGCTGAACATTGTCCATAATACCTATAGGAATAACAACAGACTTGGAAAGGTTGATCTTCAAGCCCGACACCGCCTCAAAGCAAAGCAACAAGCATCTAAGGTGACGGACTTAGCTCCTCCTCAGCCCCACACAGGATGAGTGTATCGTCAGCAAACAACAAGTGAGAAATACACACCCCATTACCCCTACCACCTCCCACATCAACACCCACCAAGGCATCTCGCACCACCAACTCATTAATCATCGTGCTAAAAACCTTTATAACAATAACAAATAAAAGAGGTGAAAGAGGGTCACCTTGGCGCAACCTGCGAGAACTACCAAAAAAATCCATGAGGAGAACTGTTCACCAGAACCGAAAACTTAACCGTCGAAATACAAAAAGCAATCCAACTACACCACCTCTCTCCAAACCCACACCTCCTCAACATATACAACAAGAAATCCCAATTCACATGGTCGTAAGCCTTTTGAATATCCAGCTTACAAATCAAACCGAGCACCCGCGATCTCAACCTAGAATCAATGCACTTATTTGCAATCAACACCGAATCCAAAATTTGCCTACCTCTAACAAAGGCACTCTGAGAGGGTGAAATGATTTTATTCAACACCACCTTCAATTTGTTGGCCAACACCTTAGCCAAAATCTTATAGACCCCACCCATTAAACTGATAGGACGAAAATCCTTAAGCTCGACTGCGCCAACCTTCTTGGGAATAAGGACAATGAAGGAAGCATTCAAACTCTTGACAAATTTCCCCCTTTGGGCAAATTCATTAAAAGAAGCCAAAACATCCCTCTTAATCACCTCCCAGCAAGACTGAAAGAAGGCAAAAGAGAATCCATCCAGGCCCGGGGCTTTATCCCCATTAAGGCAATGCACCACTGCAGACACCTTGTCCTCATCAAAAGGGCGATCAATCTAGCTAGCTTCCTCCCCCGAGATAGAATCAAACTCTAAGCCCTCCAATGACGGCCTCCAAGTGTGAGGTTCTTTGTACAAGGAACAGTAATAATTCACAATCTTATCGGACACCGCCACCAGATCCTCCACAACAACCCCATCCACCTCCAAACAATTATTGGAATTATTCCTCCTATTCGAGTTGGCCATGCGATGGAAGAACTTGGTGCTTCTATCACCCTCCTTAAGCCACAAAGATCTTGACTTCTGTCTCCAACACACCTCCATATCAATCAGACGATCCAACTCCTCCAACACATGAAGCTTCCTAGCTTTCCCCTCCTCCTCCAAAAGCCCCCTTTCAGCCAACGAGCCAAGCGAAGACAACTCATTCAACAAAGAGGACTTCTTGAAGCTAATATCACCGAAAACCTCCTGGTTCCACACTTTCAGATCTCTTTTCAAAGCCTTCAACTTTGCATCCAACACAAAACTAGGAGACCCCGCAAAAGAATACGAACCCCACCACTCCCTAACCTTATCCACAAACCCATCCACTTTCAGCCACATGTTCTTGAAACGAAACGGTCTTTTCCCACCCCCCAAACTGCCCCTCTCCAAAAGAATAGGGAAATGATCCGATAGAAGGCGGGGCAGCCTTTTCTGAATCACCTTCGGGAACAAGGATTCTCAAGATGAGCTAAAGAGAAAGCGGTCAATCCTAGACCACGACTCGGAGGCCCTATTGTTAGACCACGTAAAAACACCACCCAATAGAGGAATGTCCACAAGACCCAACGCCACAACAAAATCAGAGAACTCCACCATCGCTCTCCCAACCCCACCGCCACCCGAGCGCTCACTAGGAAACCGGGTAACATTGAAATCACCCCCAATACACCACGGTAGATCCCACCAAACAAAAACCTCAGCCAACTCATCCCATAGCAAACTCCTATCCCTATCTTCATTAGGACCATAAACACCCGAAAACATCCATTAATAACCATCCTCGACATTTTTAAAGATCACCGAAACCGAAAACTCACCAAGGCAATAATCCACCTTCTCCAGCACCCTATTATCCCATATTAATAAAAGACCCCCCAAGGCGCCAACCGCCACCAAACTAAGCCAACAAACATGAGCCCTTCCCCACAAACGCCTAACCAAAGCCCTAGAAACCTCAGCCACTTTGGTTTCTTGAAGACAAACAACATCCGGTCTCCAACCCCTCAAAAGATTCCCCACCCTACTACACTTCGCATTATCATTCAACCTCCTAACATTCCAACTCAAGATTCTTGGCATCATTTAATCACAAACACTGCCTGCCCTTTGTTCTTACTCTTTCTAGCAATTGAAGAAGACCCTTCATAGTTAACCGAAGAATTCAAACCCTTCAGCTCTCTTATCAACTTTCCCCCTGATTTTCTAGACTTTTTTGAACTGCTCTGCACCCTGTCTCTTTCCAACGCAACAAAGAGCGCCCCCAACTCTTCCTCATGACCCTCACACGACACCCTAACCAAATGTCTAACGGAAGAAACCATCTCTAAGACCCAATTTGAAACACCAAACTCCTGAGATTTCCCCATCAAATCATCACTAGGGAAGCAAACTGCCAGGGGGTCGCATTCACCAATTTCCTCTCATCATCGCCCAGAAACTCTCCATCCTCCAACTCTAGAGAATTTGACATCAAATCTGATCTGAGTGAGCTCTCAACACAAACCAGACTCTTAGACAACCCCTGAGAAACTCCCCCACCTCCAGACCACCTAAAAGGGCCCCAGGAGAAAAATCCAACGCTGCCCGATCCCTCTCGGCAACACAGCTCTCTTCCACACGACGAGAAATGGCCCCATCGAGCACAAAGGAGACCTCCCCCGACAAAAGCCCACATTGGAGCTTCCTAACAGAAAGATCGACCTCATCTATCTCCGAAAAACATTTACCAGGCATCTCCAGCAAGCCAGAAGAGAGACGGGTCAAAATAGCTCCAAAGTCAACTGCTATCTCTGGCGTCGGTGAGTTGCCGGAACCCTTCCCCACCACCCCAGATAAAGTCGTCGGAGTCATAGCAACCACCGGCAAGGAGGGATGGTCAGCTCCCAAGCACCTTCCCGGGGAATCTGAGAGGTCGACATTCACTGCCCCAACAACGGGCCTCGAGTAAGCCTGCCCTCCCCCCTCACTTAGATCCTGCGCATGGAGAAGGTATTTTGGCTGGCCCAATACTTCCACCAAGTCTGTAGGAACAGGGCCCAGCCCATCATCTTTCACCAGATCCTGCGTGGGAACTTTCTCCTTCCAAACCCAAGCAGACTTAACAACTGGGTCTGAAGATGCTACACCCGGCCCAACATCCAGCCCCAAAAGAACTAATAATGCATCGATTTCTTCTCATATCCCCATTAGTCTAGTTCTCCAGAAAGTCAAGTCAACCACTTTTCCTTCAATCGACTTTGCATTAATTGACAGCTCCTTGGAAAAAGAAGCGTCACTCGCCAGAGGCGCCTGCACAGAAGCATGCAACATTTCCTTCTTCTCCACGCCACCTCCAGCCTCGCCAATTCCCTTCACGGCCAAACCCTACCTCCAGAGCTTTCCCCCATCGACCCTCTCTTTGCAGCCTCAGCGAAGGAGACCTCCTTTCAGACCCTAGAATCAGAAAAGCCTCCTCTGCCACTTTTGAGTTGACCAAAGTGAGACACCACCTCTTGAAACACATCGGCCAAAACCTTCCAGCCAGACCCCCCGTTGCCTTCCAGTATCATCACCACCCCTTTTCTGCGTCCCCCTCCAAACTCCGCTATGGCAACATATCTCCCAGCCTTGTTACTACATCTTTGCGCCATAAAAGCCCGAGAAGCTTCATTAAACTCCGCTATGGCAACATATCTCCCAGCAGTCTACTGGCCATATTCACCATCCAAACAGTGCCAAACCTCCCAAGGAAGATAGAACTCAAAGCCTTCCGACTCCATTCCGACAGTTTCACAACACCATTGCCTAAAACTGTAACCTGAAACTCCTTAGCTTCGACACAGAATCTATGAGAGAAAGACATCAAACCACCTTACCAGAACCTAAGAAACTAAGAAACTAACACAAATGGATTGACCTACGGGGAGGAGAATGGAGAAAAAAGCCCCATCACATGATTAAGGCCCCAGGAAAAAAAAAAGTTGCTGGAAAGCGAATCCCTGGGGAAATTGTAATTAACTTCTTTTTTTCTTTTTTTTTCTGGGGGGTTTTGCACCCGGGTTAGGGGGTTCAAATGCATAAAAGAAAACTCACTCTGCGATAATGGAAGCAGCAATTATCAGCAATGTGCAACCCTGCCCACTTTCTGGACGTCTTTAACTCATTTAGCACCTAAACGCAGAAAGATCCATATCATTCATCAGAACAGTATAAGGGAACTGACATTTACCCTTTCTAGGATAATTGTACCACAGGAAACTTATCACGAAGAAAAAGAAAAGGAATGTAAGGTGAAAAAATTCCATCTGTATGACCCAAGAAGTGACTTTATTTACATGTTCTCTTGTCATGTAGGAAACAAGCCAGCAACGGTGATTCCATGCACGGTAGTTCATTTTTGATCTCTGCACAGAAAGGAGAGTCAGCTTTAAACAGTGCTACTTTCCTACATTGGACATTCTCCCTCAACATCATAGTATGGTGAATACATTGAAGAATTGCGGTTTACCCAAAGTCAATAGCTAACCCACCTAAATATATGGGCAAATTGCAGAGAGCTAAAGAACTATTGTCATTTCTGTTTTTGGTAAGTTACACACTATCTTGAACCAATGACCTCATCCTTCATTCCGTTCTTGTGGAGAAAATGGGTCATTTAAGCATGAGCTTTTGGCAAAATATTCATCTGGTCAGAAACATGAATTAAAGAAGCAAGTCAACTAGGAAAAATGAAGTCAAATTATTTTGAATAAGCTTTGAACAAAGATCAACATGAGCCCTTGGAAAAGAGAATCCTGTTCGTATAACTATTACTTTTAACTGGATTTCCTTCATCTTTTCGTTTAACACTCGTTTTTCCTTTCCCTTCAATTCACAATTTGATTATCAGATACGTTGTGTAAGTTCTATTAGAATGAAAAGATACTCAAGGACACAATTAGACTACAAGAAAATCCCCCAAAGAGACATGATGTAAAAAATCAGTAAATAAAGGAAAAAAAAGACCCTGCCAATCACAGTTAAGCACTTTTAGAAAAATCATGTTAGAAACTCAGTAACAGTCTTCCCAACATCCCTCAAAGCACCCTTATTTCTTTCTCTTTACAAAAGGCTAAGAGCATCTGCATTCTGAATAAAACTAATACTTACACCAAACAAACAATCCTTCCAGCTAAATAGATGTCAACCACCTTCTTCGGCATTTTCATTGAAACCAAAAAAATGGATGATAAAAATGGTCTAAGATTCTCTCGCTGAAGGAAAAAGTAGTAATAGGTGATCAACACCACCAATTGACAATAACAATGTTCCATTGGATAACATCTTCCACAATGGCATTCTACTCAAAGCAACTACCCAATTGAACCCACAAGTGAGATGAACCTCTATCTCCTATTTTGAAGTCACAACTCAAAACTTCTGCCATTAGCCAAAACATTCCCATTCCACCATGGTTATGTGGAGGCATTTTTGCAGCAATCCCCATAAAATCGATTATTGTTTCAGATCTTCACTTAGAGATGTCTTAGCTTCTTCTTGGATCTCTTGTAGGTGAATTTCTTCTATTTATTTATTTACATTTGCTTAAAAATTCATAATGAAATTTATTTTAGAATTGAGGAGCCTATTAGATCTTAGGCTCTGCCTTCAGTTGAAAAATAGTTTTCAAGGTTTTCAAAACAATCAATGTGGTCCTCAGGTTTTGCCAAAGAACTGCATGGCTCTCTGCCTTCATGTTTAGGGAGGCTGCTTTCTGGGAAAAAAAAAATTGGGAAGACAAAAAGATGGAGGCATGGATGTTTTACTCCAGTTTTCCATTAAAGCAATTACAACCTTAATAGCACACCATGTCATCCAAGAAGATTAAAAAACTAGTAGGGTCATCCGCCAGCTGCGGTGCTAACCAGCAGAGCAACTAACAAGCAAAAAGGCAGTGGCAAGGTAGTAGTCATTAATGAGCACCAAAGATGATAACTAACGCAGTGGAAGGTGTAGGTATAAGGGTTAACCAGCTTTAAACGCCAGAATCTAGAATTCATCAAAGAAAAGAGAAAAAAACTCTCTAGTTTCTGAATTGTTGAATTTCTCAAGCATTATGGCATCTACAGTTACATAGAGGCAAATAAGAATGAAAAAGCTACTCCAAGTACTTGGAGAAGATCCTTACTTGGAAATCATTCAAACTTGGAGACTATAAAAACGAAAATTAGAAACATACTTATTAGACTTTTAAATTTTATAATTTTGATTCCCATCACTAATCAACAACATATTGTGTTTTAATACCTCAACCTCCAGTGAGATACACCTGCTGATTGGTTGCCAGATTTTTCAGAACTAAGAAGATAAAACTCAGCTGGATCTCAGCGGTCACTACTTCCATCCACTTGTCATATGTGCATGTTAATTTGTAAAAACCCGACCCGAAAAACAGGGGTATTTATATCTTTTTATTTTATTTGTTATTCTTAAATTTTGAATTTTCATAATCCCTATTTTTGGTACTTGATATGTTAAATGAGTATTAAGTTGAAAAGATAGAGGCCTAATCCTATTTTTGATTTTAAAGTTAAGGGTCAAGGTTGAATCATATTTTTGAATTCAAAAAATCTTCTCCTTCCTCCACGGAAATCAGTTTCTCATTCAGTCATGAAAATCATATCAAGGTTTAAACTTTTGGCTTTCTATTAGAGATTGAGATCTAGTGCAACAGAAGTTTTCTTGCACAAAAGCTATTACCTTTCACTCCATAAAACATCCGACATCTTTTCTTGTCTTTCTCTTCAAGTTATATAAAAAATCTAGCAAGGTCCGGCCCTCTTTTCCTTAGCTCATGAATTTGGATGATTGTTTGAATGAAAAATTGATTTTTCTTGTATGGAATTGTTACCTCAAGTTTACAAAGTATACAAGCGAGATAAGTTGATATGATCACGTGCTTTCTTTCAAACAAAATGTTACATTTTCTCAAAAGGGTTTCGAGTTATATTGTATATGATGACCATTTCTTCTAAACCCTTTTTATGTATCCTTATATGATATTTTAAGAGAAAAAGTTTTGAAATATTTTACTATGTGTGCTTAATCTGCATATTATGAATGGTTTCTATTATGATGGAAGGAACCAAATCAAAGAAAAAAGAAATATAAGATGATGAATGAAATGTTATGCAAAGAAAGAATGAAAATGAATGGTTGCATGTAAATGTTTTTAAATGTTTTGGCCTTATGACTGAATGAGTAATGGTACCGTTGCTAAAGTGCAA
This sequence comes from Morella rubra, assembly GCA_003952965.2. Taxonomy (NCBI): domain Eukaryota; kingdom Viridiplantae; phylum Streptophyta; class Magnoliopsida; order Fagales; family Myricaceae; genus Morella; species Morella rubra. The sequence goes on from CM025855.1 coordinate 35,228,396, forward strand.
AGGAAGCCATCTAGTATGGTTCTTGGAGATTGACTCACTCGAGTGCACTACCGTTTATTGAGTGATGTCCATATCTTAAAAGTGATTTCACTCGAATGACCACTGGAATGGAGTCGAGATCACAAGTATCGCCAACCCTCACACTGAGCGTAATTGTGTGTTGGCCATTAAAAGTGTAAAGATACGGTTTTCAAGTTCTATTTACAATGAGCGTGTGAATGTAAGTATTTTAAAGATGAAGATAGAAAGGATTCTTGCCTAAACTACCTTAGAATAAGTATTTTGATGAATTCTTGTAATTCTTCTATGATTATGTATATAATAGCATGACTTTTCTAAACCTATTTAGGATGGGGATGTTACATAATTATTCTCCACGCGAAATTTAATTTCTATAGGAAAAGACTAAAAATTGGAGTTTTTTGTGTTGTTTCCACAAGTGAAATGTTAAAGAGAGAACAAGTCAACACACCAAATCTGAGCATGAGCATTTCAATAATGAAAGTGAATGTGAACCTTCACAATTTAATGCATGCAGTTCTTGAACTGAATTTGAACCTCGGCTATTTTCTCCACCAGCTCAGATTCTTTCCTCACAATTTCTTGTAGAGTTGAACACTTTCCAGTAATTGACTTGATCACCCACCTCCTGAATAATTGCACAAGAATGTGTATTATTCGTTAAAGCCATAAAAGGCATGAGCAGAAGTAGATAACACTAGAAAGGATTGTGAATAAAATAAAATTTTTATACCGGTGAACCATCATAAACATGAAGCCAACAGATATCAAGCAAGAAGCCAATAAAAAAAAAGGCCAAATTACTTAAATGGTCCTTGTAGTTTCATTTTGTTACAAATTGGTCCTTGTAGTTCAAAAATTTGGTCCATGTGGTCACCAATATAATGCACGGAGGTCCCTCCGTCCACATCTCCGTTAATCTCCTGACAGAACACGCTAACATATCCATTTTTAAACACTTGGACAATACTTACATGTTAGCGTGTTCCGTCAGGAGATTAACAGAGGTGTGGACGGAGGGACCCTCGTGCATCATATTTGTGACCACAGGGACCAAATCATTGAAGTTCACAGGGACCAATTTGTAACAAAGTGAAACCACTAGGACCATTTGAGTAATTTTCCCAAAAAAGAAATCGTTCTAAGTTTTCTTCATCAAATCAATAGTTTCATTTCTCAAGCCAATACTAAGGACAGATATCACTATTGTTCTTTGTTGAAACAATGAAAGCCACTAAGAAACTATCGGCCACCAAAAAACTCTCACCTATGGCTCCATGCATGATCACTTTTGGGTGAATAGGAAAGAACAAGTTCCGAAAACAGAAGTTCATCCATATATACGGAGAGATCCTGCTTCTTACACACCACTAGCTTCCTGCATAATACATATGACACAGAAATATGTGTGAGGATTAGAAAAGTCAGCAGCATATAATTTCTTCAAGGGGAAAATACACTTTTCACCCACAAACTACCGGGGTAGTGACACATTGCACCCCAAACTACCATCTTTAAGACATTGCACCCTCAAACTACCAATGTTATACACTTTGCACCCTAAACTACCCACTTTGACACATTACACCTTCCAACTATTAATATTAAACACTTTACACCCTCCATTTGACAATAATACCCTTGAAAAATTAATGAATTGACAACAATATCTTCAATATATGCAAAATGGGTCAAGGGCATTATCGTCATTTTAGTTTGAAAATTTGATAAAGGTGCAAAGTGTTAAAAATTGGTAGTTAGAGGTGCAATGTGTCAAAATTGGTAGTTTAGGGTGTAAAGTGCAAAACCTATGATAGTTCGTGGGTGAAAAGTGTATTTTCCCTTTTCTTCAATTAATTCATGCCATAACATGGCAACTAAAATGCTGCATGCATACACTTCAAAGTTTTCCAAGGGCAGGGCTGCGTCTGGAGGTAACGTTATTATAGATAGAGATAAGGCTATACATTGAATCGAATTCTAGCTAATTTAACGCATGAGCCCTTCCATGACAAGTCTATCCACATTCCAAGTTTCAACACTTTAACCATAGAAGAAAACAAAAGGGATGCACACTAGTACATGGTACATAGCAAGGAAACCACTAAAGCTAATGAAGAAGGTAATTATGCAAGCCAACAACAAACAAATACAAGTATGTAGATTTCAAGTAGCTAGCAGCTGGAAAAACGGGTTGGATGTATGACCAAGTTGTAAAGATATAAATTGGGACCAATGCACTTACTAAGGAACCTGAAAGGTTCACAACTCACACTCAAACAAAAATGTCAGTGTACTTTCAGTTGAATTAGGGACCAACCAGTGTTATGCATATGTTTTGTAGGAAGGACAAACGCATGCAAGACAAATTGTACAAAGTGATGTTTGCATCGCAAAATTGCCAAAATTTTGACCAAATAAAATAATTATAAAATAATCTCTCCCCCATCAAATTATTTCTTTCCATTACAATAAACATAAAAAATTTACTCAAATCATCTCTCTCTTCATTTTTTCACCAACTCTCATATACCAAAATTTTGGTTCGCAAACAGCACCTGTCTTAGAAGTTTCCTAGATTCAAATCAGGTCCTGAAAAGTTACTAGCAAGCTTCCGTAAAATTTGTGACCTAGCTATTTTGGGTACATTTTGATGAAAAGTAAAAAAACCAAACAACTTGAAGAGTAGTCGCCTCCATATGTAATTTTAAGAAAAGACAATGATCACTGCTTCTCAAATTACAACTCAGAGCTGCATTAAAACACGCTTAACACTATCACCTAAAAGTTAAAACACTTAGAATGATTGCTCTTAATTTAGCGGATAATAAAAGTCAAAGGAGGAGATAAAAAAGCTATTTTTTGGAAAATAGTGCTCAGAGTGGAAGACCTGGAATTCCAGGCGGTGCCAAAATCCGAGCTGAGCAACAAGAGGGCCCTGCTATGCTTCATCACTTCATTCTCCGCTATGTCACCAGATATGACGTCATGGCCGAGTCTCTTATACTCTCCCATTGCAGACAAAAATGCGAGCTTAGCCGCATTGTACAACGGCAGAACAGCCTGAGTCGAGACCCCGAGCTTGTGATCTCTGCTCCAAAAGCTTGTACCATCTAAAGAGGGATTGGCAATAAGATCGCCTGCCTCTTCAGCTAGCTTCGCAAATTGGGACGGATGTACAAAACCCACTTCATCACTGACTTCAACGAGATATGCATATTTCTATGTAAATATAAAGACACGCTCTATATGTATACAAAAATGGGAATGAAAGAAGAAAAAGTTATGGAAATCAGAGCTGCATGAACTTACATAAGTGGGTCGGCTTCAAGTATCTGTTCGAATTGATGCAAGAGATCCATGGTTGCTGATCCCTAATACAATTCTTCCTTTTTTTCTTCCTCTTCGTCTTCAGTAATTTGTTTTCTCGGGTTGCTTGCTTGTGATGTCAAACGGTGCACAGGATGGTTTTGAGAGAAATCTGTTGAAACTTTTTTGGGTGAGAGGCAAAGAAATTTAAAATGTTCTGATTTCAACAATTCTAATTGCACTACAATACTGTTACAACTCTTTGAAGCTAAAAGTCATTTTTTGGGCCAGAGGAAAGAAAATCGAAATAATGTATTGAGATATGTATTTCCGGTAGTATGTTCGGGAATAAATTTTTTGTACAATGAGTTATCATGTAGCAGAAAACGCACTGACTTATTCTATGTCGAAGAGCTGCCCTCTGACCATCGACTCTGCCTTAGTGCCTTAGTTGAAAACTAAGAACGATTTCTAATTCCTCCATTGACGATCTTCATCTCTGAGAGGAGGCATATTTCTGGAGGCGACTCGAATATCGGCTTGAAGACGTTCGTGGCTATTTACTTACAGAACGTCTGCTTCAAGTCTTCCTCAGAGGCTGAGAATGGAAAGTCCTCAGATAGAAAGAAAAAGAAAGCAACGAAAAAAAAAAAGCGAAGGGAGGGAGAGAGAAATGGAAGAGAGCATGAGAGCGAGAAGAAGAGAGAGAACTCACAGACGAAAGGTATTCGAAGGGTTGCGGTGCGGGTGTAAAGGAGAATCCATTGATCCACAATTTAGCAGGTCGGGAGGACACGGCGACTATGAAAGTGGAAAGAAACACAGACCGAGAGTGGCAGAGAGCAGATCGATTTATGGCTATGGAACATTGGAACAGATGAATGCGATTGATTAATAACCAAAAAACCCGATGGATTTATAGGGATGATTAAACGACGTTGATAAGTGAAAGTCCTCTGATTTTTGATAATTTTTTTTTATTTTCAAATTCCAGCGATAAATACAAAATCAGTAGGACAGATAAAATGGAATTAATTCTCTGATAATAAAAATATAAAAAATTAGTCTCTCTAATTTTATAAAAACATAAAATTAACTTCTAATAAAAGATTAAAGACAAATAAAAATATAATTAAAAGAACTAATTTTATAATTATTACAAGAATTAATTCGATTTTCTCTTATATCAAAAATTAATTTTACATTTATCTTTATATATTTTATGTATTTAGAGAAAATTTATGTATTTAGAGATAATTTTTTTCTTCAATATAAACCTGGAAAATAGAATGCACATTATCCGAGCACGTGACGAAGACCCTAAGCCCCTCCTAAAGCACATGGCCACGTGTAACTTCTTCTTCAACCATTTTTCAGAATTTCAGGTGCTATTTCTCAAACCTCTCTCTTCCTCTCTCGCATTTCCCTCTCCAATCGCATCCATCTCTGAGAAAAACTTCCCGTCCCTTCCTCCCCATTTTCCCCCTCTCTCCCATCACCGATCCTCCCATTCCACGAGGATCCTGGGATTTTCCAACTTACGTACCCCTTCGAACATCCAAAACCGCATTGAATCTCGTAATTCAACTTCCTTGAGCTTCGGTTCTTTGTAGGGTTTTCCTGATTTGGTGATTGTGAATGATAGAGAGTTAGAGGGGCCGCTTCTAATGAGCATGGAGATCGTGACGGATGCGGGGTCGTTCGATGCCGAACTCTTGCAGCTCCCGGAGGTATCTCCTTCGGCTTTCAAATCGAACTCGGCTTTCGTTGAGAAGCTCTTCGAGCAATGGCTCGCGCTTCCAGACTCTCATCGGCAGGTACGTGTGGGGAATGCTTCGGTAATTTGAATTTTCTGTTGCATTGGTTGCTCGAAATATGCTTTTGACTTAGACAGTTAGCTTGGCTGTGGTCATTTTTGAATTGCGACCTTGAAATGTTGCTATTGATTGGTTTCCAAGTGCGGTCTTTGATATGTCGCGTATATTAAAAACCTAAACAAAAACATTCTGTACGAACATACTATGTGAAGGAATGCAGGAATTTGTTTGAGCACATGACTGTCTGTTTTAACTTGTGATATAAATTGGAAAGATGTATAAAGGATATTCCTGGCTGGAAGTGTGGATTTTGTTGCTAGAAGTTTAACAGGGAAATCTGAATTTTATCTAATATGATGAATGATGGTTGGTTATATAACCATAGTTCAGATTTAGGTTCATAGTGAACTCGGTGGTTAGTATTGTGATATATAATTTTAACCAAGGGCCCTGGTTGCGAAAATGGTTCTTTTTAGCTCTTTAGTTTCCAGGATTCCTCCTGTTTTCAGGTCCTGGAGCATAACTACATTGGTGTTTGAAATTGGAAAGTGGATCATTTTGGTTTTTTTATATCTACCATGAAAGTTTGCACTAGAGTGGAGACTCATTGATGTCGTATTTGTCTGTTTTATAAGTCAGCTTCAGTGACTTGGAGACTCATTGATGTCGCATTTGGCTGTTTTAGGAGTCAACTTCAACCTTGAAGTCATTGAAGATGGAGTCATTTTCTCATGCGATGAATTCAATTTGGCTGTTCTTGCTTTGGGGATACCTCTTTTCCATTTTGCTGGAAAATTTTGGACCTGGAATTATGCACTAACAAAAATAATTATTAATGTAGAGACCTTGAAAGTAATGAAGACATTGTCATTATATGTGCGTATGTGTGTATTTCTAGGGTTTGGTTGGGAAGTGGTGAAAAACTCTAGTTCTGGTGATAGTAGTGGCTCGTTGTGTCTGCTCTCCTGATTAGCTAATATTAGATACCTTCAAAGCTAATATAAAAGACGTATTCTAAACTTGGTGTTTCTCTTGCTTCAGGTAGCTTCATTGCTCAATGAAGCAAAGGCGGGTGGTCCCTTGAATGTTCCTGGAAACTCCTCTAGTCCACTTGCTTCCACAAGCCATTCTTTGCCATCTATGTTTCCTGCAGGCAGTGCCCCTCCACTTTCACCGAGAAGTACATCTGGTTCCCCTCGGATAATGAAACAGAGGGCTGGTCCTTCTATCTTAGGTTCCCCCCTGAAAGTTGTTAGTGAGCCAATTAAAGAATTGATACCTCAGGTTCGACAAAACTTGGATGTTCGTTTTCCAAAATAATTTGATGGTATTAGGATTCCCATCCTCTAGATAGCTGTTTCAGTTTGTGCTTTGCCTGCTAAATTGCTTTTCAGGGGGATATTGCTGATAATATCTAACATGGCTACTTGCAATGATTGCAGTTTTACTTTCAAAATGGCCGTCCACCTCCAAATGAACTGAAACAGCAATGTTTAATTAGAATTAATCAGTTTTTCTATGGTCACTTGGATGGACTGCAGATGCATGGTGAGCTATAGTAAGCAATCAGTGTAAGTCATACTCCTAGAACTGATTTACTAATTATGTCTTTGCTACGTCAGAATTTAAATCTATTATCAAGGAAGTCTGCAGGCTACCATCCTTCTTTGCCACATCTCTTTTCAGAAAGATAGACATTGATGGCACTGGTTTTGTGACAAGGTACGCAATTTCTTCTTGGAGAAAGCACTCTCAAGAGTGTAATCCACTTTTTCACCCAGCACTGTTGATTCTTTGATTTTTGCTTCCTGTTTCAAATCTAATAGACTATTCCTCCTGTAAATTATGAAGAAACTGATATATCTGAAGGTTGTCTCTTTTCTACTAGAAGGTTTTGTATGGTTTAAGGGAATTCTGCTTTATCCATTTGACAGAACAATGATTAAACTTCTCACCCATTTTCTGAACGCATGTTGATGAGCATCTTTCCACTACAATGTTCCTGTTGGTAGGGCTGATCTTCAGTGAGTAACATTGGCAGTTTATGGGACTCTGCTTCTAAAGAAGTTGAGGCATTTCGAGATCTTGTGAATGGTGGAATTGATGACTTCCCTCCAACCAGATTTTTCTGCCCTCCTATAACCTTTAGGAGTGAAAGGCCAACAAAGTTGTTAAAGAATATAATTCAAATAATATAATTTATCTCTTCCTAAAAGTTTTAGCTTTTGAGATAAGTAGTAGATTCACATGGTATCAGAGTCAAGGTCTTGAGTTCGAAACCTGACTCCGTACTTCATCCCGTTTCAATTGAATATTACATATGTTGGGTCTACTAATTAAGGGAGAGATCAGCTTACAAGTGAGGGGAAGTATTAAAAAATATAATTCAAATAATATAAACTATCTCTTCCTAACAAGTTAAGCTTTTGGGATAAGTGGTAGATTAACAAATTGGATGTAGACTCCCTTGCGAAATAAGTTTTGCAAACCTAAATTAATTCATGCTTACCACTCATTCATAAGAAGTGGACATTTTAGGGGTTCCTTGATTTCTTTCTCCCCTTTACTAAGTTTTAGGTTATGCTACATAGAGCAGCCTACAATTTAAGCAGAAACTTTTGTGGGCATGAACATTTGGACCAGGAGAAATGAAGAATAGTGTCCCTCTCACAAAATCATAAGGGTAATGATGTACAATCTAGTTCCATAATGTGGCATCAAATAGTCATACTTCAAGGTGTCTGACACGAAAACTTGAGCGGACCAGATTGCTCTTTAAATTGAATGGAGTTCAAAACTCTTGTTAGAGAAACATTGTCAAACAAGTATTGCACCTAAGATATTTTTTTTTTTTTTGATAAGTAAGATCAATTCATTAAGAAATAAAGAAAGGTGCAAACAGTACAAAGGCTGTACTGAGTTCACTTAAAACATACATGCAAAAAAGCTAATAGAATCCTGGAAATCTAAAAAATGACCCCTCAACATGGCATTAATCCACAAAAAGAGAGAATGCATAAAAACACCCTGTAATCGCTCCAACAACATAGCTAAATCCTCGAAACATCTATTATTACACTCCTTCCAAAGACACCACCAAATGCAAGATAGAATCATCTTCCAAATTTCCTTAGCCAATGGATCTCCAAACTTTCTTTCCCAACATAGCATTGCACCTAAGATCAATGGTCAACTTTTTTTGGCTGAAGGGAAAGGACTGATGGTTGCTATCTAGCAAGACCGTTGGAAATTGCTGCTCAAACTACGGCATTGCAGTACTCTGCCACAAACATTTTTCAACATATTTTACAACAAGTTCTTTTGCAACTTACTTAAATTTTGCAGGGGAGTATATTAAGCGTTTCTCAGTAAATGCCAAAAGGTTACTAGTGAAATGTTGTAATTCGAAGACATTACAATCTTTAGATAGGTCAAGAAGGTTCAAGTAGAAATCTTTGACTAGAAGATGATCGTTACCCGATTATTGATACAGTATTGTGATCTACCTGATGAATTAAGAGACCCAAACCTTCTCTCAAGCTTAACAAGAGGCAATACTAGGTGTGCAAGATATACAACATTAACATCAAGTAAAATCAATTGCAAGTAGTAGTTCTCTGACAGTTCATCCTTGTGGTTCCAAAGAATTACCATTACTATTTGATCACCTCTCTTCCAAATGCTCAAGTGGCTAGCAGTTATGATTGGAAGTGGGAATCCAAGGGAAACAAACAACCTTAGTGTGTAGAAAGATTCTTGATACAATGTGCAGCACTGCTGCTTTTGTAAGTTTTGACTGTGATAAACTGGATGATGAACATTTCCTTGCTTCTCGTTATAAATGATTTTTTGTGGAGTTTGTTGTTGATCAGTTTGGAGCTTTTAAGGCAGTTTTAGGAGGAAGTGGAGGGTTGAGATGGAGTGCCCATGACATTCTGGAATAGAAAGCCAGATAGTATATGTGATCTCTTTGCCAATTAAGCTTCCTCATGTACTTGTGTTGCGTATTGTGGATTCATGACCCATTTTTTGTTAGGTGATCTCACCTAGTGTTCCATTAGTGGCAATAAATATACACTTACAAGTGTCAGGGGCATGCAAAAGTTAAGTTTCGAAAGATTTCTTACTTAGATGTCCTCATGTGATGACAATCTTGGTTCTATGTGGTGCTATGTTCAGGTTCCATCATCAGATGGACATTCGTGTCATTGCCATCAAATTGGTTACAGGAACAAAGGACTTGGTCATAGATATGACTCCTGAAAGAGTTGAGTGGGGTAAAAGGATTGATTTTGGTCTCTTTGTGTGATTAAAACTAAGGCTTTGGTTTGAACTCTATACTATCAACTTGTTTAATGAATGTGACCAGCTTGTGCCTTAGATTGTGGCAGCGGGTTGATACCTTATACAAGTAGAACTTTTCATTTGATATGTATGATTGTCTCTTAGTATCATTCGGTTCTGGATTCATCAGTCTAAAGATAATGGTTAAGTATTGGCCTTAGAGGACTTGGGTTAAGGCGGCTACCCTTGTTCAACAAAGTCTTACTTGGGAAATGGCTATGGCGATTCACTTCTGAAATGGATAGTTTGTGGAAGATAGTTATTACGAAGAAGTATGGTTGTGAAGCAGGGGATTGGTACACTTTGGAGGTTCAGGGTCCTTACAGAGTCAGTTTATGGAAGTACATCAGCAAAGGGTGGAACTTTATTCAGGGAAAATATTAGGTTTTTAGTGGGATGTGGCTCTAGGATTCGGTTCTGGCACGACTTTTGGTGCGGGGAGAGACTGTTGAGGTTGGAGTTTCCTCTTTTATACTCACCTTCCCGTCACAAGGATGCTTGGGTGGCTGATTGTGTGGAGCCAGGGTCTAGAGTTGTAGTTTAGAATGTCCACTTTGAAAGAACGATTAACGATTAAGAGATGGATGATTGTTCAGTGTTTTATTCTTTACTTTATTCAAAGGTTTGGAGGAGAGGGGAAGTGGATAAGTTGTTATAGATGGGTTCTAAAAATGGTGTCTTATCAGTTAAATTGATGTATGCTCTTCTTCTTGGCGTCAATGTTGGAAAAGTTAGGTTCCCCCCAGAGTTGCCTTCTTTGTTTGGGAGGATACTCATGGGAAAATTTAGACCATTGACAACCTAAGGAGAAGAGGCATTTGCTTGGTTGAATGTGCTACTTGTGTAAGAGGCGAAGGAGAATCGGTTGATCATATCCTTCTTCATTACTCAGTGGCAAGAAGGTTGTGGGCGCATGTGCTTAGCATTCTTAACTTTGATTGGGTTATGCCTAGGAAGGTGGTTGATTTGTTGTATTGTTGGAGAAGGAAGTTTGAGGATCCAATCGCTTTGGCTATATGGAAGATGATCCCTGCTTGTATTTGGTGCAGTGTGTTGAGGGAAAGGAATGGTAGATGTCTTGAGGACAAGGCCGTGTCTTTGGATAGTTTGAGGGGCTCTATGTTGAATTCTCTTTTCCTGTGGGCTAACTCAGCTTTGGGGTGTCCTTTTGTGGGTTTTCTGGATTTTTTGAGTTTTTTAGCGTGTATTCTTGAGTTGTTTCAATACAGTATCTTGTACTGTCAACTTTCCTTTCCTTTTTTTTTCTTCATTAATAAAGATTAACTTACTTATCAAAAGAAAAACAAAGTTTAGGGGGGAAAAAGGATTTTCTAGCTGGATATAAAAGTTTGTTGAGTTGTTATCCTTGATCTTTTTTACTAAGTGGCTTGGAAGCTTTAGTATCTTGATGCCTGGCTCTACCATAGTCAGTAGCTTTTCTCATCTGAGGGGGAGCGTTTGTATCTGTTTATTGCTTTACTGTTATCACTTCAGGCACTGTTTGATAGACTAAAATTGGAAGTAGGTTATAAATACAAGTTATTAGTCATGTAACTGGAATGTGGTGCCCTTCACAGCTATTTATCTGTGAGAATAAAAACTGACCTTTCTCGGGTTTCTTTTGCTTGGGTCTTGATTGTTGATAATTTATGGGTAAGGATTGTTGTTGAGCTTTTGATTTTCATTTTAACTGTCTTAATATTGTACGTTCAACTCAAGACTCATTCTAGACTTCAGACATTTTGTGTATTTGTCATTGTGGTTTTCCTTTTTTATACCCCTAAATTTTAGTTATGTTGTCGTTGTTTGAACTAGTTCCTGTTTTGAGTGTTTTTGAATTCTACCTTTTATAGAGCATTGAATTCTACCTTTTATAGTGCTCTTTTGCTTGTTCTTGAACGATATATTAGGAGCTGTCGAAAATGGAGGAGGTTTGGCTGATGATTTATTGAAGTATTTACTGGAAAAGCTGTCAAGTTGTGTGCTCCTTGCTAACTATTTTGTCTTTTAGATTTGCTTAGTTTTTCAGCTGACCTCTTTGTAGGGATGCATTTGTTGATTACTGGGTTAACGGCAACATGTTGACAATGGATATAGCAACCCAGATATACACGATTTTGAAGCAGCCAGATGTTAAATTTCTTACTCAGGTATTTTCTTTGGTTTTGTATATCCATTTCTTCTCCTTCTTGAGTTCTAATTTAATGGGAGATACCTTTGTGGCCAAGCATCTCAAGAGTTTTGTCTATGGTTATTCGCGGTATTACATTTGATAATGTCCTACTTGGCAACAGGATGACTTCAAACCAGTGCTTCGAGAACTCTTGGCAACTCATCCAGGGTTGGAGTTCTTACAGAGCACCCCAGAATTTCAGGAGAGATATGGTTCGTTCTCAACCTGTTAGTCTCTTTACATGGTCTCTGATCTGATGCGGGTGTAGACATCTTTTATTTTCTTATTTTTTCCTAGAACGTTTCATCCTTCCTTTTGTAATGTCAACCTGTTAGTCTCTTTCATGGTCTCTGTTCAGATGTGGGTGTAGAGATCTTTTATTATCATATTTTTTCCTAGAACGTTTCATCCTTCCTTTGTAATGTGTTGGCCATTGGATCCAGATGTTTTATTATCTGAGTTCTCTGAATGGAATGTCTATATTAGTGCTTGTAGATGGTTTGTTCAGTGTTTTTCTGCTCCAACGGTGCATTTATTTCTGATAGTGTAAATTATAATCTTCCTACTGGGACTGTGTGACTAGGACTGTGACTTGGTTCAGAAGTGTCCTTAGGTTTCAGTGAATAGTTTGGGCATACTCTATAAGGTGGCTGACTACTACTTGTGGACATAGAAGGAAGGCTGTCTATTATACTTGTGATTATTAGAACCTGATGAAATGTTGAAATGTTACTTACCAGGGGCCTTTTGGGGGGGGTGGGGGCTAAGGTGTTATGTGATGAGCAGTATGTCTAAATATTCGATGTTGATGGGGGGCTTTCTTTGCCGGTATTGAAGTCGAAGGAGTTCCGTGGGCAAAGCAGATACTAGAACGATTGATAAATGTGAGGTCATATATAAGGAATAATTACCCCTCAAAGTGATAGCTAGTAATCCGATATGGTAACCGTGCCTTTTTTTTTTTAATGAAATCTAAACCATGTAACTTTTTATGAAATCTAACCTCGGAATACTGATTTTGAGATAGGAAGTTAGGAACTCATCTCAAATTTGGTGCAGCTAGTAACACTATATGGTGACCATGCATTTCTTTTTGAAATGAAATCTAAACCCATGTAGCTTTCTATGGAATCTAAGCTCGGAATACTGATTTGGTGCCTTTTGTACTTCTTTTTGCTTGCTATATGGTTGTGGTGTTGATTGATGACTTGCTTTTTTAATTAATATGACCCAACAGTCAATTCCCTATGCATTGGTTCTCTTTTCATGAATTCATTCAAGGTGTTGTACGTATTCATTGGCTGTGATAGGTTCTAGGCGGTGTTATCAATGACTTGATATGCCGCTGCTACTAAATGAAGTTCGTCCTTTCCACCTTTCCCTGTAATAAAGTGCAGGCCCCCGTAGATAGATGTCCCATATAGCCCCCTCTTCGGGGTTGGGTCGAAAAAAGAATCGAATTGGGTTGAGAAAAATTTATGAATCGAGTGAAAATGAAAAAGAAAAATCATAAATAAAAATGGGTAAGTGTGCTTGCTTATTTTTATTATATTAGAATAAGAAAAATACCAACAATATGAAGAACAAAGGCACTTGCTTTGGTGAAACCCTTCTCAGTCGTTACAGAGTTCTTCTGCTCTATTCTCCAAAATCAAAGATCGGCTGAGTTAGTATTGATTCATGCAAAGATGCTTCTCTGAAGCTGGAGTCAAAGATTGTCCACCTCACCTCCCTGAAGAGCAGTGGCTTTGTTGTTTTGCACGCCTACAAAGAGAGACTCCAAAAGTACCGATGCTCAATCAAAAGAAAGAGAAAGAAACTATATGCCTAACTCATGGCCTAGGAATCCCCTAGACACAGGGTACGAGAGAATCTTTTACTGGAGGGAAAGCTGGGGAAAAGCATAGAGTGTGCGGGTTCAGCTCTCGCCCTCCTCCCACCCATGATGCTCCCAAGCCGATTGCTATCGTTTTCTTGTTTTCTTGAATTGTTATAGAACGGCTTTATATCAGGTATAGTTGGTAGAATGAAGTGAGATGAAGTCTTAATGGATATTGCAAGTGTATCCGGGATGTGGCTCGAGCATTGTAGGTCTGGACACCTAGCATGAAAGAGCCTTCTCTGGTAGCGACACTATACCTTAGAATGTTGATGCCTATATTATTGTTTTGATGTCCAAGTTTGAGTTCTCTTGATTCTAATGCCATTAAAGATGCAACTTTTTTCATCTGATGCAACTTGTTAACTAAAACTGTCATTGCGTGGGACAGCTGAAACTGTAATATACAGAATATTTTACTACGTAAATAGATCTGGGAATGGTCATCTTAACCTCAAGGAGCTGAAACGTGGAAACTTAATTGATGCGATGCAACATGCTGATGAAGAAGAGGACATCAACAAAGTTCTGAGGTATGCCCAATGAATGCGTGTTGTAGTTTGCCTTCGAGTTAACATACCTTATGCTTCTAGCTCACGCTTTGATAGAGAATCATTGTATACCACATTCCATATGATCAGGAATACATTCTTGGAATCATGCGTAGCGCAATATTTGGTATCAGAATTGTAGTTGACTTACCTTTTTCTCTCTTATATATTCCTTTACAGGTACTTCTCTTATGAACATTTTTATGTTATATACTGCAAGTTTTGGGAGCTGGATACAGATCATGATTTTTTGATCGACAAAGAGAATCTTATCCGATATGGTAACCATGCGCTTACCTACCGGATTGTTGATAGAATATTTTCTCAGGTTTGTGTCAGTTAGGTGTTACTTTAGACCAGTTTACCTGCTGTTCAGAGGAAGACAAGTTTTCTACTATTGAATGTTTCAATTACTCTCTCACATGCTTAGGGAAAAACATTACTTGTTCTGTTTTTATATTGTGATATACATGCGCAGAAGGGTGGCTCTATGTCAATTGAGGCCTAAGGCTAGACTTTGGAATGATGCCTTTTTATTAGGTTGCAGAAAATCTTAAAAGTATTAGACATGTTTGAAATTGAAAAATTCTCACAACTGAATACCGATAAGTACAATAAATGGAAGTACAAACTTAAATATAAAGTTTAGAATCATAGGACCTGTGATATCAGTTGCAAGTGCTTAAAACTCAGAACAATGGGCTGAGAATAAGAGTTGACAAAAAATTAGAAAGAATGAATCTTTTTGGTAGAGGATGCTTAGTTTCTTTTTTCTTTTTCTTTTTCTTTTTTTCTAGGTTGATAGGCAAAACAAATAGCTTAAGATGTTGAAGAACTTTTGAATATGAGTTTGGAAATCCTTTGTGTGCTATTTATGAAAGCTTATAGTCAGAAATTAATGTGTAGTTTATGGCACACAAATTGCTTGAATGAAGGATATCTGATAGGTCATAGGTGTTTGGATAAAGAGTCAAACTAAAGCCTCCGCTTGAATCATAGGATTAGATATTTTTTTAATTAAATCTTGTCTTTTGCATTATTAGAGCCTGCACATGAATCAAGGGATTGGATAGCTTTTTAATTAGAATCTTGTCTTCAACATGATTTTAATAAAGATTGAAGATTATGCACTCTCCATAAAAAAAGTCGGGGCCTAGGCTGCCTATAGCATAAGCCACCCCCCTAGCCGTATGTATATTGATTAGATAAATACTCACTTTTGCTCATTCTCTGATACCTCTTCAGGTCGCAAGGAAGTTCACTAGTAAAGTTGAGGGAAAGATGGGTTATGAAGATTTTGTTTACTTCATACTCTCAGAGGAGGATAAACCATCTGAACCGAGTCTTGAGTATTGGTATGTCTGCCCCACTTATTTATGTCATTTTTCACTTTGCATGATCTCTGCACCTCTTGTTTGTGTCATTTGTCACTTTGCTTGCTCTTATTTGGTCAGTGCACAGTTTGAAATGTTTTATTGATTTCCAAAGAGTAAATTTAAACTTGGTGCAAATAGGTTGTAAAAGCTACCACAAATTTTTATGCTAGCTAAAGTTAAGTTTTTATTAATTGTTAGATAAGAGTAAGTTAAACTTTATTAACGAAAAGGAGAGTTGACAAGTTTAGATATTTCTTCTTAGAGAAGGAAAATTGTTATGAAGTAAAAAAGTTCATGCTACCACTACAAGATGTATTGCCTTTTGGGGAAGAGAGAGAGAGAGGGATGGTGAGGGAGGGAAAGAGAGTTAGATCGTTCGATTTCCTTTGAACCTGTCTCTAATTTGTATGCAAGACATGTTTCTGCCCTTGGTGACTTTATTCTGTGATCTTTCCATATACATGTGGAGTTTGTTATGCTATCGGGTGTGCTCTAGTTATGACATTATTTTCTCACTGTCAGGTTCAAATGCATAGATCTGGATGGAAATGGGATTCTGACACGGAATGAATTGCAGTTCTTCTATGAGGAGCAGTTGCACCGGATGGAATGCATGGCCCAAGAGCCTGTGCTCTTCGAGGATATATTATGCCAGATAATCGACATGATTGGACCTGAGGTTCACCTTTTCCTCTTTGTTGCTTTAGCTGATCCTTGTCATGTTTGTCTGATGTTAGAGTAGTTGAATACTAAGACTATAGAAGAAAAGAAAAAGATAGAAGAGGCTGTCGGAAAGAGAGAACCAAGAATTAGGATCCCTACTTCCCTCACAAGAAATGCAATGGCATGAATACCCTTCTATCCGACAATAACGATAAATATTATATGTAACATATCAACAGGCCTTAAGATAGGGTCAATAAACCTGCACGGTATTTCTCTTTGGTAAGATGTCTGTCACTTTCAACATGTTTGGTTTACTGATGTTGGATTGAATATTGAGCAATCTTAGTTGCTGCTTTACCCAATACAATCCCATGGAATCGCTAGAATTAGCTTCAAGTTCTAATAATACATCATCAACCATACAAATTCGCATATTCCATGTGCCAGAGCTCTAGATTCGGTTTCTGCATTTAATCCTATAACCACTTACTAGTTGTAGCTATGCCAAGTGATTGGATTACCTCCCTCAAATGGACAGTACCTTGAAGTAGACTGCTGATCCATAACAAGTCTTACACAATCTGCATTAATATGAGCTTTTAGATTCAACGATTGTATCAAGCAACAAACCTTTAAAAGGGAAGAGTCTAGGTAATGAAGAATCCACTAGATTGCCTACGTATGTGTTTCACTCAGGGCAGAACTACATAAATAGGCTCACTACACATTGTATAGGCAACGTCTGGAATCTGGACGCTTATGAAACAAGTAAATTAACCTCTAACAATTGTGTATCTTTGCCATATACCTCTGAAAAGAATATACAACATATGATCTTGCAACCTCCATGCCCAGAATTGCTTCAAGCTGCCCAAGTCTTTAGTATCAAACTCTGGCATGATATTCCTACAAACTTCATATTTCTTTATTGCCATTTCCCGTTAATACTATATCCTCTACATAAATGGTATGGAGGGAACCCAAACATCAGAATGGAGTAAATTCTTATGATGCACATAAGTCATAAGTTTGTTGGAATCAAGCCGTTGTTCACTTCGAGAGCAAACTTTTTACTCCTCCCTCTTCAAGGCGCAAAGTAGTAAATAGCTTTAAGATGTAAAACAGAACTACGAAATACATCACCACAGTGTGATTTAGGAATATGCATGGAGGGTATTATGCTTAGGTTACTGCAATAACGTTCAGTATAGTTACTTGTACTGTCAACTTCTTTAATAAAATTTTTAACTTATCAAAAAAAAAACTTGCCTATTATTATGCTCAGCAACCTTGTTCTATTGTGGGGTTTCAACACAAGTTCTCTGATGAATGATGTAATTTTGGCAAAAACATGATTATAGTTCATTTGAAAGCAACTTCCCCCACTGTAAAATCCAACAATTTAGGGAGATATTTGGAAGATGATCCCATCATGTATTAGGTAGTGCTTATGGAGTGAGAGAAATAGTAGATGCTTTGATGATGTGGCGTTGTCACTGGAGTGTTTGAAGGGCCAGTTGTTGCAGACTCTTTTTTTCTGGGCAAATCCAGTGTTGGGTTTTCCCTTTTCGGACTATCTGGATTTTATTAGTTTCTTAGCTTGTATGGTTTAGGTTTTCAGATAGTCTTTTGTACTATACAAGCTAAGAAACTAAGCAAGTCCGGATAATCCAAAAAGGGAGAACCCAAGACCACATTTGCCCAAAAAAATAGAGACTGCAACAAGTTGCCCCTCGTACTCTCCAACGATAAGACCACACCCTCAAAGCATCTACCATTTCTCTCCTTCCATAAATCTCCACCAAATACAAGAAGGGATCATCTTCCAAACTGCCAAAGCTAAAGGGTTATCAAACTTACTCTTCCAGCACATCAAACACCCTCTTAGGCATGACCTAGTTATACTTTATGGCATGAACCCAAATAGTTCAAGATCAATCATATAAAAGTAACCGCCCAGAAATCCAAACAAAAAAAGAAGACAGAGGAGAAGCCAAATAGTTGAATGGACAATAGCAAATGTTTTGGTACCCTTATTACAAATAAAAGGGATCAATACATGATATTATCTCAGAACTTCATGTGTCACATTGAAACTGAGAAACAGTACTTTAGAAACAAAAAATAAAAAAAGAAGTTGCAATGAAAAAATGAGAGTTGTTCCAATTTGGGATGCCAGAGCTAATCCGCCATTATGATTTTAAAAAATTAGAATCCTGGGCTAGTGTGGTGTGGTAAGCCCAAATTTCTAGTTTTTAACGAGTAGCATTCCAGACTAAGACCAAGCTAGATCATTGAGTCCATCCAGGCTCGCCATTAGGAATTAGAAAATTGGATTTTCCCTCTGGGAGGTTACCTGATTCTCTATTCCTTTTCTGTTACTTTTTGAGGTTACAGGCATCTAACAGTATAGCTTCAACATCTCAGTATAGTTCTTTTGTACCATTGGCATTGTTTTGTTTGTTCCCTCTTTTAATAAAACTTTAACTTGCTTAGCAAAAAAACAGCATAGCTTCAACACACAATGATGGGTAGAGCAGCACATTATGCCCAGAAAAGTGCGAACAGTAGGTCTGGTGACTTTTTTTGTCCCCCTAAAAACCATGTGATCACTCAGGTTTACTGTTGTTTCCCGTGCACTAGATGACATGGTTTTTTTCCTTGCACTGAATGATTTGTCACTTTTCACTGAATGACATGTCATATCATTTATCATTTATCTCAAGCAAAACAACTCGTCATTTATCCCATTTCACCACTTCTGCATAAGGCACTAGAACTGTCACCACCACCTTCAGAAACTCAAGTCTTCAAAGAGACAACCCAGATGATGCGAACTAAACCAATCCCCCATACAAACTAGACTTGTGTGGAAGACATACATTAAGCCATGAAAGATTGATCAGGCACCAAGCTTTATATTTTGTTTCACCTTTTCTGATTTAACCGAAAAACATATTCAACTGATGTTACACCTCTTTTTAAAACAACACTTCAATGGGAAGACTGGGCTCCTCCTCTTACGCTGATGCCAGCAACTAACAGGGTGACATCATTGACTGTATAGCCCTATACCTCTGTTACTTCCATTTTTATTTTCTCTTTTGGGATTTGATTACTGGGATACCTAGGAATGAAAACTGATCCTCTTGGTTCAAGGGGAGGCCTGTTTTCTTGACTGATGTCAGCCACTGATTTGGCTTATCGAATCTGCCACCATCAGCGGTGGTGGTCAGTTTCATTAGTTTGGCTCAATTGGCGAGAAAACAGCTAGACAGTGAGACAAAAGGAGGGACAAGGAGAGCAAGAGGATTGTGGCTGCATCACAGGGGAAGCTAGGGGTTTGCAAGTGGCAGTTCATGGGAGAGAAGAACCAACGGCGGTGGACTTTGGCCTTTGAGTACGACAGTGGGCTGGGTTTGTGAGGCTGGAGGTTGCTGGCTAATAGAAGGAGAGGAGATGGAGGGGTGAAAGCGGGTATTGGGTAGGGTTTTTAAGCACAGTGAGAGATAAAAAAAGTTAAAAGTTTGAATTACATTCGTCTTTTTAATAAGTATATCTATTGGAAGAATATTATTTGTTTGCGTAGGTGGTCGGCTCACTGACTCCCTAAACCCAAGGCTGTACCATTGAGCTGGCCCAATCTAAAATTGGCCAACCCTAGTCGGGCCCTGTTGATTTCAGACAGGCCACTGGAGCACGGCCCAATTATGCACACCCCTAGTGATACCAAGTTGAAGAACATAGGGTATAAAAGAAAATGAGAGAAGGGGAAACAGAAAAGAGGCTATGAGGGACAATACCCTCCTATCCACTAAGAACTATAATTTCAAAATACATGTATGTCAACAGGGTTTGTATCGATACATTCTCAAGAGAATTACCTCAAGTGGTGGAAATTATTTTACTTCCTACTAGGGTGTGATTTGTAACTTCCTTCTTACAGAATAAACACGTGATGTTGGACTGCAATTTCTTTTTTTTTTTCCTTTCTTCTATTGTGGACTGAAGGAGTTCAGAAACATGGTTTACTTCCTGACGGTCTAGAAATTTGGTTGTGAAATGTACTTTGATAAAATAGAGCAACTTGTAGTGACTGCACTTGTCCAGAAGTCGCAAATCTTTGTCAGCAATATCTATAAGTCATCCTAACCATCATTTTGCTGTGTTTGACACCAAATTTTCATGCCTGCAGAATGAGAGCTATATCACACTGCGTGACCTGAAAGGATGTAAACTTTCAGGAAGTGTATTCAATATCCTTTTCAACCTCAACAAATTTATGGCCTTTGAAACTCGTGATCCATTTCTCATCCGTCAGGTACTTGAAATGCTTGCAAATTTTTAGTCTCTGTTTGACGATATGTTAGATAAAAATGTCTAGTACAGTGCTGCTGCCATTTTGGTGATAGAATGATGTCCTGATGTAAACAGGAACGTGAGAATCCAACATTGACAGAGTGGGATCGGTTTGCACATAGAGAATATATTAGGCTTTCCATGGAGGAAGATGTTGAAGATGCCTCTAATGGGAGTGCAGAAGTTTGGGATGAATCACTTGAAGCTCCTTTCTGAGTTCAGTTAGGTAGGGCTACTTGAGTTCCTATCATGATGGTTCCTATTCTTTTCTTCTTCTTCCTCTTCTTTTCTCTCGTTTTTTTTTTTTTTGGGAGGTTAAATTTATGGTGTCTATGTGTGTATTTAAGCTTTAAACGTGAGATAATTCAACGGTTGCCACAAGTCAGCTAATTTGAATTAATTTTTCGTCGCCAGAACAATATGGACTATTGTCCATGTGTTGTTTCTGTGTTGTTGTACGAATTAACTATTGTCCATGGCATGGGCTCTCACTATCAGGAAGACACTAGAATCCTAGGTATGGAAGTATCTTAGACCTCGCTTATTTCATGTTGTGTGGCTTGAAAAAGAATTTGGTAAAACACGTGGTTGGCTTCCTAAAGCCAGCGTTATGCTAATGTCTTACACTGCATATTTCCTATTCTGTAGCTTAACACATTCGGTGGGTTCTCTGAAACCAGTGTGTTAAACTTGTAGAATAGTTAGATGATAGCATCTGAGTTTTCCGATTTTCTCCCCTCTCCCTCTCCCTGCCTCCCTCCCTCCCCCTACAGTCACTGCCCCCGTTGCACTCTGCACCGTTACTGCCACAAACCACCTTTTTTCTCCATAACACCGTTATTGTTAGTGTCTTGTTATCTCCAGCAATAGTATGGACGTCATGACAAGGATTTGTTGAGATTCTCATCCACAAAAAATTTATATATTCGTCCTTCTTCCCTGTAGGTCTTGCCAAGGAAGCTCCGGATTGTATTTCTGTATTTGGATATCCGTCGAAGACACTGTCGAACTCAAGTACCAGTTCTTGAATGGTCTGTGCGGGTACCTCAACGTCATCAAAGGTGAATTCTCTACCTGGCTGTTTGGATTGGATTATTGCTGTGCCGGAGGTGAAAATGGTCGGATCTTTCTGCATTGAATTGGCGAACAATGAGGAGAGTTTTAAAGGATTACACCTTTACATCACCCCAAACGCTCTCCTGTGGCCAATTATATAATGGCGGGTTGAAGTAGTTCGGAGCACTTAGTGTATTTCGATTTCTTTCTCTCTTTTTAGTTATCTTCGTAAGATAATATTTACCTCATTTATTTCCTCCCCTCTCCTCGTTTCTCCAAAAAGTTAGTGGATGGTTCAATTTGTATGGGAAATCTCTGGGTAGTGCTTATAACAGTTTTGGCTTTGACTGGTCATTTGTCAATTTAAATCTATTTTGGTTGAATCATTTATGTTTATGGGAAAAAGAGAACTCTAAACTGTTCTATAATATCTCTTATAGTCTTATCTGAAACCAGGGGGTAAAAAAAATCACTGGCTCCTAGAATGGCATCAAGTTTTTCACATAAGAAATCTTTCCCCTTGTACGTTTGAGCGCGGGGGAGTTGGCTAGGCTTCGTCTCAGCTAATTGCGATTAAAAAAAAACAAAAAACGCTTCATCTAAGCTGTAACACGACTAAGTGAGAAGAAGGAAGAGGAAGCGGATTAGGGTTCTAAAAGGAGAAGGGCGTATTTGAAAAACACGAAGACATAATGGAAAGAGAAATTCGATTAAAATGAAGATAGCTGGTTACACATGACGCATTGGGCTGCAGTGGGTTTTATACCGAGCATTGGGCTTTGTATTGGGTTGTTAGTTATTATTATGTTATTAGGCTTATTATTTCGTATTGGGCTGGTGTTGGGTTATTTGTATGAGGGTCAGTATTTGAGGTCCAATTCGATTACCGTTTCTAATAAGTTTGTTAGCCGTTAGAATTGTTAGAATTTTGTTTCGAATTTAGGAGGAACGTGGGGCAGTTGTGAGGGGCATTGAAGAATCTGGACTCAGTTCCGTCTCTCGTCTCTCTTTTCTATAGAGGTTGGCCAAACTTTGAATTTTGCTTTATCTGTCTTATAAATACATCTAAATTCCAGTGAAAGCTTTTATTCCGATATCTTCCTTTACAAATTCCTAAGGTACTGTTACGTTTGATATCAGAGCTCTTCGATTCTACCATGGCTGAGGGAACGCACTACAAAGAGGTACTTGAGAATGTGAACTTGCTGAGGAAAGATCAGGATGATCAGCGACAGATGTTGAATAATTTAGTACAACAAGTTGCTACCCTTACCATGAATATGCAGTTCTTGCTCAAGAGCAAGGGGAGTGAGTAGGGAGAGGTGGTCATGGTCCACTAGCAGAATCCACCACCAAGTGGAAGTGGAAGGTGTGTAGAACCAGAGGCAGTTCAGGTCAGTGAAGTTAGATTTTTCCAAGTTTGATGAGACATATCACAATGGATGGTAGAAAACCAATTAGTTCTTCAACTTTCACAAAATACCCCTTACTCATTATATTTTACTAGCATCATATCGCATGGAAGGACAAGTATTGATATGGTTCTAAGATTTAGAAATTTATGGAAATTAACAAAATTGGGAGTTTGTACAAGCTCTTTTGACCAAATTTGGACCCAGCTCATATGATGATCCCATGGAAATATTAACTAGACTAAAACAGACCACTAGTATGGAAGCGTATGAAAATGTTAACTAGACTGAAATAGACCACTAGTGCGGAGGTGTACAAAAGTCAGTTTGAAACCTTGTCAAACAGATTGTGTGGTCTATCTGAAAAGTATAAGTTGAGTTGTTTTTTGAATGGACTCAAGGATGAAATTCATCTTCCTGTGAGAATGTTTAATCCCCCAAACTTAATTACTGCCTACAGGCTAGCCAAAATCCAGAAGGAGTGTGTTTGGCTTCACAGAAGAACCGACAAAGGCCTACTTCCCATCCCATCCACCTACACCCCTAATGACACATCCCCTTCCACAAACAACCACCAGCAACCAAGGACATTTCCAATTCAGAAATTAACACCCTACCAAATGAAGAAGAGGAGGGAGAAAGGATTGTGTTACAATTGTGATGAGAAATGGACATTCAAACTTGTTTATAAGAATCCTAAACTATTTATAGTGGAGGTTTAGGAACCAAGAGACTCTAGTGTGAATGAGTTAGAGGATGTTGTATATGTGGAAAAGTAGGGGAGTCTAGAAGTTAGAGAGGCAGATCCGAAGATCTCTCTACATGCTTTGACAAGGTCATTGAATCCTAAAACTATAAGAGTAGTTGGGAGAGTGGGGGGACAACATGTCATAATTTTAATTGACTCTGAGAGTACCCATAATTTTTTGGACCCTTCTATAGTAAAAATGTGACAATTCAAGGCTAAAAAAGAAGAGGAGATAAAGGTGCGGGTGGCAAATAGTGAGCAGTTCATAGTGAGGGAAAGACTGATGATGTGAAGGTAACAGTTTCTTAATTGATACCTATGTGCTGACCTTAGCTGTGTGTGATTTGGTCTTGGGAGTATATTGGTTGAGGATTTTTGGGTAGATTTTGTGGAATTTCTCTAACCTATTTATGGAGTCCAGTGTGGGTGATAAGAGAATTCAATTGCAAGGGTTGAATCCTACCCAACTAGTGGAGGGCAGGGAGATGACCAAGGTTAGTAGGGCTGGTAAGAAGGGCATTTTCTTACAGCTCTTAGAGCCTATGAAGTTAGACACAGCTAAGATTAGGGGTGATCAAAACCGGACCGCAGATTGGACCGGACCACAAAACCGGACCGGTTTTGTGGTTTTTACAAATTAAATCCGGTCCGGTCCGAACCGGATTTTATAAACCGGATAATGCGGTCCGATCCGGTCTAGTGTTTTTAAAAATGCGGTCCGGACCGGACCGGACCGCATTATATAAATTTTTTTTTTTTATTAAAAAAAAAAAAACCAGAATGGCAGGCTATTTATTATCTTAAAACTCATATTCAATCAAAATCAATAAATCATCCATTTTTTACGTTAACTTTACAATTCAATAATCATTTAGAAATAATACTAGCAATTTTTTCAACTTAAATAGGAATTGTATGTCTTATAAAATATCACGTGCTATTTATTTAATACATATATTGATGGTAAGAGTTAAATGAATTCACATTTTTTAAGTCTTTAAATGATTCACAATTCACATTTTTAAATTAATTATATTAGTTAAATGAATTCACATTTTTAAGTCAATTAAATAAATAAAGGAATTGTATGTCTTAAATGCACTCACAAATAAATGTTAAATATCACTAAAAGTGAAGAGTTTAATTTAAATAAATTCCACTTCTGAATGTTCCTTTAACAGCACCTTCAAATTTTTTCATTTAAATGAACCGGAAGGAAAAAAAAAAAAAAAAAAAAAAAAAAAAAAAAAAAAAATGGAAAAAATTGAAACCGGTCTGGACCACTTAAGTGGTCCAGACCGGTCCTTTATTTTAGTAGGACCGAAAATCCGGTCCGACCGCATTTCGGTCCAAAAACTGGACTGGATTTCCGGTCTTGCAGCCCTGGCTAAGATACTTCCATATATGGAGAGCTTGTTGCAACAAAACTCGGATACTTTTAAGGAGTCCACGGGCCTACCACCAAATAGGTCCTATGACTATGCTATTGTATTGAAGGAAGGAACATCTCCTATCTCGGTAAGACCCTATCGATATCTTTTCTTTCAAAAAGAGGAGATTGAAAAAATTGTTAGGGAATTGTTGAAAATGGGGGTTATCAAATTGAGTCAAAGCCCTTTTGCATCCCCTATTTTGCCAATAAGGAAGGCAGATGGAATATGGAGGATGTGTGTGGACTATAGAGTTCTAAATGAGGAAACTATTAAAGATAAGTTTCCTATACATATGGTAGATAAATTGTTAGATGAGCTCCATGAAGCTAAGTTTTTTCCTAAGCTAGATTTGAGGTCTAGTTACCACTAGATCAAGGTCAAAGCTGAAGACATACTTAAAATAGATTTTAGACTCGTGAAGGGCACTATGAGTTCTTAGTCATGCCCTTTGGCTTAACTAATACTCCATCTACTTTTCAGAGTCTTATGAATGAGGTTTTTAGACCTTTCCTAAAGAAATTCCTGCTGGTTTTCTTTGATGATATTATGATCTATAGTAATAAATGGTCTGAGCACCTACAACACCTTCAAATGACTCTAAAGACCTTAAGGAAACACCAATTGTATGCAAAAAAAAAAAAAATCAAAGCGCAGATTTGGGTGTTAGGAGGTAGACTATCTCGGCCACACAATTTCTGACAAGGGTGTGAAGAAAGACCCCTCTAAGATACAAGCAATGTTAGATTGGCCCCTTCCTACGACCTTGAAATCCCTTAGAGTCTTCACGGGATTGACTAGGTATTATAGAAAATTTATAAGGGACTATGAGTCAATTGCCGCTTAATTAATTGCCCTATTAAAAAAGAATGCTTTTGGGTGGTCTACTACAACCATTGAGGCCTTTCAAAATCTCAAAGTTGTAGTCATTGAACCCCCAGTTTTAGCACTATCAGATTTTGTCAGCCCATTCATTCTAGAGTGTGATGCTAAAGAAGTGGGAATTTGAACCATTCTAATGTAAGAGGGCAGACCTATTGCCTATTTCAGTCAAGCTCTTAAGGAGAAAACAGTAGCTATGTCCACCTATGAAATGGAACTATTGGTGGTAGTTTCAGCTTTGCAAAAGTGGACAGCTTATTAATTGGCCAAATTTTTGTGGTGAGAATAGATCAAAAAAGCTTGAAGCATTTGCTGGAACGAAAAATTGGACACCCTTTCAACATAAGTGGTGAATTAAAATGATGGAATATGATTTCAAGGTGGAGTATAAAATGGGAGCTTTATCTAGAAAGGATGAAAGTTCATACTGACTCAACCCTCTCAGCCATCTCATTTCCCACGACTACATGGCTAGAAGATCTCAGATCAAGCTACTTAGATGACTTGCTAAGAAGCTGCTATCTAATTGAAAGAAAGGGGAGCTAGATCCAATTAAGTACAATTTGAGGAATGGTATCCTATCCTACAAAAACAGATTGTTTGTAGGGTCTCATACTAACCTGCGTAATCAGATTGTACAACATGCTTGTAACACTCCAATGAGAGGTCATTCAAGGTATGACAAAACCCTACACTGAGCTGGAAGGGATTTCGATTAGCCAGGAATGAAACAACAGATTAGGCAGCATATCAGGAAATGCCACATCTGTAGCAAACAAAGCAAGAAAACATTGCTCCAAAGGGTTTATTATAGCCCTTGCCAATTTCAAAATGCACTTGAACTCAAATCACAATGGACTTTATTGAAGAGCTTCCTATTTCACAAGGGTACTTAGTAATCTATGTAGTGGTTGACAAATTGTCTAAATATGCCCATTTTATCCCACTTCCACATCCCTATATAGTTTATAAGGTCGCTATGGTCTTCATATATTATATTTTCAAGCTTCATGGTTACCTAAATCAATTGTTTCTAATCAGGATCCCGCATTCATCAGTAATTTTTGGAAATAGCTCTTTTGTTTGGGTCCAAGGTACTACCCTATTTTATAGCACAACCTGCCACCCCCAAACAAATGGCCAGACAAGATAGTCAACATATGTTTGGAGAATTACCTTCGGTGCTTTTGTGAATGATTGACCAAAAGATTGGTCTCAGTGGATATCTCTAGCATAATGGTGGTATAGCTCTTTTGTTTGGGTCCAAGGTACTACCCTATTTTATAGCACAACCTGCCACCCCCAAACAGATGGACAGACAAGATAGTCAACAAATGTTTGGAGAATTACCTTCGGTGCTTTGTGAATGATTAACCAAAAGATTGGTCTCAATGGATATCTCTGGCAGAATGGTGGTATAATACAAATTTTCGTTCTTCCACTAAATTAACACCTCTATGAATTTCCATACGGGTAGTTACCTTAGAGAATGTTACAATATGAAGCTGATACTACATATGTTGCAACTGTGGAGATGGCCCTCAGCACCAAAGGCTAAATGTTGCAACTTCTCAGGGAGAATCTCGTAAAAGCACAACACTGGATGAAACATTATGCTGATTTAAAAAGAACCAAAAGGAAGTTGGAAGTTGGAGACTAAGTTTACCTATGGCTACAACCATACAGGCGGACATCGGTTGCTCACCGCTGACAGCTGAAACTCTTTCTACGTTTTTACAGGCATTTTCAAATCACAGATCGAGTAGGAGAGGTTGCATACTACCTTCAACACTCAGCTAATGCCTGCATCCACCCCATATTTCACATCTCCCAGCTTAAGAAGAAACTGAATGCCTATGTTGTCTCTCTCATGTCTTTACCACCAATAGATCCACAAGGTTTCTTGAAGCTGAAACCCCAAAATCTTTTAGATCGGAGGGTCTGTCGAGTTGGACACCTTTCTGCCATCGAAGTTTTAGTCGAGCAGATGGGCCAAATCAAAGACGCCAGATAGGAGAAGTTGGAGCTTCTGCACCTTCAATTTCCACAACTTGTGGGCAAAGAGTTTTAAAAGGGGAGGGCAATGTAACACAACCGAATGAGAAGAAGGAAGAGGAAGGGGATTAGGGTTCAAAAAAAGGAAATGTGTATTTGAAGACAGAGATATGACAGTCACGAAGACACAATAAAAAGAGGAGTTCAATTAAAAAGAGGACAATTGGGTCACACATGACGCACTGGGCTGCAGTGGGCTTTATACTGAGCATTGGGCTTTGTACTGGGTTGTTAGTTGTTGTTTTGATTTTAGGCTTGTTATTTGTATTGGGCTAGTGTTGGGTTATCTATATGAGGTCAGGATTTGAACCCAATTCGTTTACCATTTTCTACTAAGTTTGTTAGTTGTTAGAATTGTTCAAATTTTATCTTGGATATGGAAGGGATGTCAGGCAGTTGTTAAGGGTACTGAAGAATATGGACTATGTTTCGTCTCCCTCGTCTCTCTTTTCAATGGAGGTTGGTCAAACTTGGACTTTGACATTATTTGTCTTATGAATAAATTTCAATTCCAGCAAAAGCTTTTCTTCCATTATCTTCTTTTACAAATTACTACAAATTCCTAAGGTACTGTTACATAAACGGTCCGTAAGAAAAGCAGCCGATTATTTGTTGATAAAGATGTTGGTTTTATCATTTTGGTAGAGATAATTGAGTAATTATTTTGGCACTTTAGATTATTACTTTCAGCTCTTTATCGTTGATGTCTCAGCTCTGGAGAAATAGCCACCATTTTTTATGGTTGCTATAGTAATACTTAGATGGTTATTTTGCAAATATAGCTAATTCATCTTCAAAATAGCTTGAAGCTCATGCACTCGATCTGTTGGCACGATCTTCTAAATAACTTGAAGCTCGTGCACTTGATTTGTTGGCACAATAGATGCTTGATGAATTTTCATGCCTCTGAAACTGGGAAAGAACTTTGAATGTGGTATGGAATTCCATATTATCCCATTGTCAAAATCTTGACTATTTAAACTAATAGTATAAGAAAGAGAAGTTTATATTTCGCCTTTAGAAAAGTAGTAACCCACCTCAACACCTGTAACAATACTCTAGAGAAATATGAAACATAATATTAGAATCAAGACCAATCCATTCACCATTCTTTGTTTTTATTTCGACACATGTAACAGTACTCTAGAGAAATATAAATTGTAATAATGGAAATATTATGGATGGAAATTCACTGAAATTCAAACTGAATTCATAAAAAATGATAAAAGCCAAATTTAAGGTTTAGCCAACCTTTATAGAAATTAAGAGAAGAAGATAGAAAGGTATTGAGTAGTGTTTTTCGATATCCCCTTTTTAGAGTAACCGCCACATTTAATACAGGATGCCAAATTCTAAAAAACTTCCTAGCCAAATTCTAAAAAACTTCCTAGCGGAAGCCACAAAACGGTCCTGTCACATGTTGGTGTCCTGCATTGTCGTGTATTTCAGCCCATTATTGTCTTCCTTCATTAATCTTAGCTCATACTTAGCTCATACACATCTTTTATGCAAAACCCACACTTAAGCCATATTCACCCTTATGACTCCATATGTCCCCCAACTGTCAACTGAGATTAGATACTCACACCAACATGCCACTTTCCTTTTGTCTTTATCTTCTATCTTCTAACTCCCTCATGTCACTTCTAACCCTAATCCTTCTTATTCTGGCCATGTGACAATGTCTCCCCCATTTAAAGCACCTTGCCCACAAGATGTGGGAATTGATGCCGTAAAGATTCTAATTTTTTTTCACGTCACATCTTCAATCTCCTGATCAATCCATTGCACTAGAACCTCGGTGGCAGGGATATTACCGACTCAGCACACCCTTTGCTCCAAAAGGACTTGTGGTTCTGGTTTAATTCCTTATATAATGTTATGAGTTAATTAAATATTCTTTATGCATAATGATAAAATTAAGGGAAATTGAACCTACCAATCCTTGGGGTTAAATTCGTTCCACAGAGGTCCCTAGGCTCTGTCTTCTTTTTTTTTAAAGGCCTTTCGTCAACTAAGGCCGAGCTCGTGACGGAAAACAACGACGTGGCATTTTAATCCAAGTCACCGTCCCTTCAGATTGCAACATGTGTCAAAATGCAAGATCAGCACGCCAAAAGACATCACAACCTACCATGTCTGCGAGCTCTTATTTCCCCCTACCACGTCTGCCATCTCTTTTTTTCCTCTGCCCCCTCACATAACAAACGAACTACCGCCGAACACATAACAACCTAAATTCCCAAATTTCTTCTCGGCAACCTACGACGAACCCTAACCTGATGTAAGAATCTGAACAAACACCCAGA
The DNA here is from genome assembly GCA_003952965.2 of Morella rubra. Lineage (NCBI taxonomy): Eukaryota > Viridiplantae > Streptophyta > Magnoliopsida > Fagales > Myricaceae > Morella > Morella rubra. Next base: position 35,258,783 of record CM025855.1, read on the forward strand.
CTTTATCTTCAAGGACAAAATAGTGGCCGAGCTTGGTTGTGGGAATGGTTGGATATCCATCGCCATTGCGGAGAAGTGGTTGCCCGCTAAGGTTTCTTCTTTTTTTGATATCCTTCGTATACATCATCTTCGTATCTACAAGTACCACTCCATTGGCTTGTGTAAGTGGTGATTCTTTTTTATAAACAACCTTTTGCAGATGTGTGGGCTTGATATCAATCCCAGAGCAATTAAGGTCTCTTGGATAAACTTGTACTTGAATGCATTAGATGAGAAAAGCCAGCCATTTTTTATGGAGAGAACAAAACTTTGTTGAATAGGGTTGAGTTTCATGAATCCGATCTACTCTCTTACTGTAGAGATCATAACATTCAGCTTGAACGGATTGTTGGATGCATACCTCAAGTATTGCATTTGAGGCAATAACATTTTAGACTGATGATGTCTTCTACCTAATATCATTGCCTTATTAGAGTTCTTCTTGCAGATTCTTCTACGACGAACCCTAATGCCAAGTTTGAAAATGGAAACGAAGGTGGACCGTGGAATCTAAGAAATTTCAAAATTTAGGGTTCGTCGTCACCGAGAAGAAATTTGGGAATTAAAAGGTGGGTTTACGTTCGACTGTTAGTTTGTTATGCTAGGGGGGCAGAGGAAAATAAGTGCGCCCAGAGACATGGCAGGTTGTGATGTCTTCTGGCGTGCTAATCTTGCAATTTGACACGTGTCGCAATCTGAAGGAACGGTGACCTAAATTAAAATGCCATGTCGTTGTTTTCCATCACGGAATTGGGCCTCAGTTGATAGAAGGCCTTAAAAAAATTAAAAAAAAAAAAAAGACAGAGCCTAGGGACCTCTGCATAACAAATTCAAGCCCAAGGACCAATTTGGAAAAAGTTCAAACCCCAGGGACTGGAAGGTACAAAAAGCCTACCAGTAATTACTATCTGTACCTGCACAAGACATGACACAGTTTACTGGACACATGGCAGAACAAGAGAACTTCTAGAAGATGTCAATTGTCCAAGAGCAAGAGAAGAGCCAGCCTGATCATAGAAGATTCCTTATAACCAAATTTAGCATCTTTTGCCTCTCTCCTCTAACCGATTTTGGCATCTTTTTAACCAAATTTGGTATCTTTTTTTTTCTTTCTCCTTTAACCGCATTTAATAACCGAGTCGAAAGGCTCCCCCGCCTACTTTCCCTCTCTCGGCCCATCGTCTTTTGGTTTGGTTATTCTCTCTCTCTCTTTTTATTTTTTTATTTTTGGCTCTCTTTCACTCTATTTTCTTTTTGGTTTATCTCTTCGTCCATTGTTGTTACCTCCAAGCTTTCTTTAATTTCATTTTTAGCTTTTAGAGTAGTTTTCTTTATACTTTATGAATCTAGTGTCTTGGATCTCAATTCCTTGAAACTAGAATCAAGTTCTTGCCCTTAAATTTTCCGTAGTTCCATTTCAATAAGTTTAGTTTCTTGTTTTTAACTTAAAGCTTGGGTTGTAATGATAAAATATTACTTAATCCAAGAATCTTATGAAATTTTATTCATTTCTAGTCATTTACATTCCACCTTTACTTTCCACTCTTTAATTTCCATAATTTACTTTCTGCTCTTTATTTTCCGTCATTAACTTTCCACTCTTTAATTTCTGTCATTTACTTTCCACTATTTACTTATAGTCATTTACTTTAAATGTTTGTTCATTGGTTGTGCTTTAATTTTGTTTCAAACTTTCAAATCCAAAAATATGAATCTGAACTATATTTAGTAACTTTTATCTTTCATTTTTACACTCATTGCACATATCACTTTTTCATTTTCTCTTTATTACTATTTCTCCTTATTTCTTCGTAAGTTTGAAATTAGTCCATTTTTTCTAAGGAGACGATCTGGCTTTTGGGCTAATTATTACACGACATAATTCTGACATTGGGATAGCCTTTGTGCTAAAGACACCCACTAAGAACTTTATACGTAATGAAAGTCATAGCCACCTTAGATGGTGTGATAGAAGAATAAAATGAGCACACTTAGATAACAATCTACTACCACATAAATGACAAAATAATTTTGTGGTATGGGCAAGACGTCTATAAAGTCTATTGTAATATGACTCCAAGTACAATCTGGAATAGGCAAGTGTTGAAGTAAACCCTCAAGAGCAATGTTTTTATGTTTTGCTTGCTGAATGTTTCACTCTTTGATATACTTCCTAACAACTCCCTAATTGAGTCATTCTAATAGTTTAATCTAAGATCATCAAAACCAAGCAGTTGTGGAAAAAGAAATGGCTGATAGGGTTGGGTCAATAGCGCTTTGTTCCTTTCTGGACAATGCTTATGTCACTTTGTTCTCTCTTCCCCTTTTATACTTTACTTTAAAAACATGCCTTAGCAGTTTAGTCAACCACTTCTGTTGGAAGGGTGTCTCTATCTTCTGTTCAAGAAGATACTTCAAACTTTGTTGGCCTCTTCTTACAACAAAGATTTTCCCAGTTAAATAGGGTCACCATTTTTGTACTGCTGAAACCACCTGTCGGTAGCTCTTTTTCATAGGTTGACAATTGACATGGTTGTTATCTTCCCCTTAAGAGCCTGTCTAAAGTAAGCAAGGAGTCTTCCGCTACGCATCAGAACTGCCCTAAAACCCCACAAGCATTGTATTCCAAGATAAAAGGGTTAGAAAAATCTGGTAAAGCTAGATCTAGAGGTTGAATGACTGTAGTTTCAAGATCCTGGAAGGCCTCAGTAGCTGAAGGAGACCACTAGAATGCATTTTTCTTAAGTAAGGCAGCCAATAGGGCTGCAATCAACTTATAGCCTTTTATTTTCTATAGCACTCAGTCAACCCCAAAAATATTCTAAGGAATTTTAAAGTAGTGGGGAGGAACCAGTCTAGCATTGATTGGATCGTATAAGGGTTTGCTTTCACTCCCTTGTCAAAAACTTTTTTTTTTTTTTTATAAGCAAGCCAATTTTATTAGAAAAAGTGATAGTAGTTTAAGAGACTATACCAAAATTACTTAGTCCAAACAAGCAACAAAACTAAGAAAATCATAAAAATTAATAAAAAGGCAGCCTAACACCGCATCATCCAACAGAAAAGAGTAAGTAACAAAAGACCCTGCAACTTAGCCAAGGACAAAGAACAGTCTTCAAAACATCCATTGTTATGCTCCCTCCAAAGGCACCACCAAACACAAGAGGGAATCATTCTCCAAATAGCCTTAACGAAAGAGTTGGAAAGATTCCTCTCCTAACTCCACAGCACATTCACCACCTTCCCAGGCATAACCCAATGAAAATTCACAATACTAAGAATATGATTCTAAAGTCCACGCACCACGGGACAAGGAATAAGCACATGGTCAACCGATTCTCCGTCACAACGACAAAGATAGCACCAATCAGCAAGGTACACTCCCTTTCTATGAAGATTATTGGTAGTAAGAATTCTCTCATGCATAGCCTCCCACACAAAGAAGGAGACCCTTAAAAGGCATTTCAAGCTCGACACCCCTCTCAATGGAAAAGACAAATTAGTCCTACCCTCAAGGAGAGTATACATAGACTTCACCAAAAAGACCTTATCCTTAGAGCCCACCCAAGACAACTTGTATTTTGCTCCTCTCCTAAGATTCGTCCCATACAAAATGGAGAAGAACGAAAAAAAAACCTCCAACTCCCATTCATTCACCGATCTATGAAAAGGAACACTCCACACTACATGACCAACATTCCCCACCAAACATTCCACCACCGTAGCCTCCATGCAGTGAGCCAAAGTATAAACATCAAAAACTCAATAGACAAAGGTTTATAGCCACAAAAAAAAAATCATGCCAAAAACTAACCCTTCCTCCGTTGCCCACCAAAAATCTGATATGCTTACTAAAGTCACCCCAACCTTTGCCAATGAATCTCCAAAGACTAACACCGTAAGCCTATCTCTCTCACACCCATATTTTGCAACAATGACCACCCTCCAAAGCCTATCTCTCCAATAAGCAAAACGCCAAAGCCACTGACTCAAAAGAGCCATGTTGAACACAATAATACTTTTGACCCCAAACCCTCCATTCTAAAATGGAGAGCGTACCATATCCCACTTCACAGGGTGAAATTTGTGCACATTCCCATCACAACCCCAAAGAAAGTCCCTCTCGATCTTCTCCAACCTCTTTGCCACCGCAACTGGGATAGGAAACAAAGATAGAAAATAAGTCGGGAGGCACGAAAGTGTAAATTTGATGAGAGTAAGCCTTCTCCCCTTAGAAAGATACATATGCTTCCATCCGGCAACGTCCTTTCTATCCGTTCAAAAATCTCATCCCAAATATGGACGCACTTAAAACTGGCACTCAAAGGAAGCAAAAGATAATTCATACGCAAGGAGGACACGTTGCAGCCCAAGACACATGCTAGCTCCTAATCATTATTGATGCAACCAATGGGGATAACCTTGGACTTAGACAAATTAATTCAAAGACCAGAGACCGCCTCAAAGCACAAGAGAAGGCATCTAAGACCTCAAAAGTGGCTCACCTCTACCTCACACAACACCAAGGTGTCATCTGCAAAAAGCAAGTGAGATACTCACCCCCGGTCGGAACCACCTCCTACCTTAAAACCCTCTATACCACTATGCTCCACCACCGTCCCCATCATGCAGCTAAACGCTTCCATGACAATTACGAACAAGAGGAAAAAAAGGGGATCTCCTTATCAAAACCACGGGAGCTACTAAAAAAACCTTTCAAGCAGCCATTAACAATCGCCAAAAACTTCACCATCGATACATAGAAAAAGATCCACCAACACCATTTTTCACCAAAATCACACCTACAGAGAATGTACAGAAGGAAATTCCAATTCACATGATCGTAGGCCTTATGAACTTCCAACTTACATAACATTCTAGGCACTCCCAACCTCAACCTAGAGTCAACACACTCATAGGCGATAAGCAGAAAATCATAATCTGTCTACCCCTAACAAGAGCATTCTGTGAAGATGAAATAATCATTCCCAATAGAAACATCAGCCTATTAGCCAACACCTTGGCTAAGATCTTATAAACACCTCCCACAAGGCTAATGGGGCGAAAATCCTTAAGATCAACCTCACCCGACTTCTTAGGGATGAGAACAATAAAAGAAAAGTTCAAACTCCGAACAAATTTCTCATCCCTGGAAAACTCGTTAAACATCAACAAAACATCACCCTTAACAATCTCCCAACAAGTTTGAAAAAATGCTAGGGAAAAGCCATCAGGACCCAAAGCCTTGTCTCTGTTGAGACTATGCACCATCCCAGTCACCTCCTCCTTAACAAAAGGCCTTTCAATCCACTACGCCTCATCCCCTGAGATACTATCAAACTCTAACTCATCCAAAGAGAGGCGCCAATCAAAGGGCTCTAAATATAAGGAGTAGTAGTCCACAATCTTCTCAGAAATCCCCACAGGATCCTCTAGCACCAAGCTAGAGATTGAATTCGCTTTCTTATTAGAATTTGCCACACTATGAAGAATTTTGTGCAACGATCTCCCTCCTTAAGCCAAAGAGCCCTAGACTTCTGTCTCCAACTAACTTCCTCCAAATCAATTATATTGTTCAGCTCCCTCGAAACCTCCAACTTCCTTTCCTTCCCATCTCATCAAGGTTGCCTTCTAATTCAAACCATCCAGAGACGCGAGCACAATCAATAAAGCCGACTTCCGAATGCTTAAGTCCCCAAAGACTTCCAGATTCCACACTTTGAAATCCTTCTTTAGCGCCTTTAACTTTAAGAATAGCACATAGCTAGGAGACCCCCTAAAATCATAGCCCTGCCACCACTCTTTAACCTTATCCACAAACCCATCTACTTTGAGCCACATGTTCTCAAAACGAAAAGGCTTCTACCACTTAGCAACAAAATAAGGAAATGATCCAAAAACAAAAGAGGTAGCTGCCTCTAGATAAGCTCCGGATACGACTCCCAACAAGGACTAACAAGAAAACGGTCAATCCTAGACCACAAATGAGTAGATCTACCATTGGATCACGTGAACAACCCATCAGCTAACACAAGATCCACAAGCTCAAGCTCGGATAAGAAATCCAAGAACTCCATCATAGGACTCCTATTACTCCCACCACCTGACCGCTTTCTAGAAAAATGAGTCACATTAAAGTCACCCTCAATACACCAAGGGAGATTCCACCAACTATGAATCCCCGCCAACTCATAACACAAAAGCCTCCTACTAATATTGTCGTTGGGACCATAAACTTCCAAAAAGATCCACTGAACCACGTCATCGATATTCTTGAAAATCATCGAAATAGAAAACACCCCAACACTCGACTTAACCAACTTCATACTGCAAGAATCCCAAAGACACAAAATACCTCCAGACGCTCCCTCAACCTCCAAGCAACACCACTTCACATGAGGACCACCCCACAAACTTCTCACCAAGGCACAAGACACCACTGCTACCTTTGTCTCCTGAAGACAAACCAAATCTATCTTCCACCCTCTTAACAAATTACCCACACTTTTACATTTTTCACTATCATTCAATACCCTCACATTTCAGCTAATGATTCTAGGCTTCATAGAGAATTTACAAGCACCCCCCCCCCCACCTTCCTGCTCCTCTTAGAACTAAAGGCACTCACATCATAATTAACTGAATACTCCAAAGATTTTAATTCCCTGAGCAACTTACCACCTTATTTGCCCGAAGACCCACTACAAAGATCCCTCTCCTTCTTTAAAGCAGCAAAGAGCTTCAATAAATTATTTTCATGACCATCGCACAAAACCCCCACCAGATGTCTAAAGAACGAGACTATTTTTAGCACCCAATTTGATGGTGCGCCCAACCCCACACCCTCCACACTATCTGTCGTCAAATAAAGAATCATCAACGGCTCAGTAGTCACCTCATTAATCCCACCCTCAAAATTAACCAACTCCCCTCCTAACGATGAACCCATAGCCGAGCTCCCTTCCAAAAACACAGCATTCATATTAAAGAGACACAGTAGCTGAGAAGACTCCACAACAAAGATAGGAGGAGGACATAAAGCGGAAGCCTACTACGTGCCCTCCACAGGAAAGACAAGCCCCACTTCCGAAAAAATACCCTCTGCAAACCCCTCATCCGACCCACACGCATGCAACAGTGACACCCCGCAGGGATCCTCCACCTCGATCAAGCGTAGGTCGTCGCGCATAGAATCACCCCCGAAAAGCACACCATGCTGGCAGACCATAGAAGAGGCAGAGGAGTCACACGCAACATACCCCAACAAGATCGGCGACACTCCAGCCGAACCCATAGCCGAGTCGACCACGCTAGGGCTCTCAGAAACAACCCTCCTCCTTGCCGGCGTCAACTCTCCTTGAGTAACCCAAGTCACCCTTAGCAAGCATCTACCCGACAACCCCCAGCCCAGGCGAAAAGGATCCAAAGCAGCCCCCACAACACTCTGGGATGATAAGCTGGCTCGCCCAAAAGGGAATGCGACCCGTAGCCCATCCCGTGATGACCCACCCCCATCTAAAGATACTGGGTTGAGCCCAACCCAATCTGCACTTTCGGAGAGAGAACAACATGCATGGCTTCAACTATGGGTTGTTAGGCCGCTAACTTGAAATCGCAAACCAAGCAGCTCAAGGATTTCCTAGGCTCTAGATCCATTTTTTTATTTTATTTTTGGTCAGCCCAATAAGGCAATCTAGCTCAGCCTTAAATCTCATTAAATGCTCCCACAACTCACCATCTGCCTCAGCTGTCATAGCAGGCAACCCAGATAAATAATTATTTTTGGAAAACGCATGACCCTTTACAAAATTTGCATGCGACACCTTTGGGACTCCAACCATCATTTGCTTTTTCATGATGTCAGCGTCAACATAAAGATTACGTGACTCCCTCTCTCCCACCACCTTTTTCTCCGGCGGGTCAGACAGCACCATCTGGGCAAAGGAAACTCCCTACCTGATCGCAGAATCAACAAGCCCCACTTTCTTACGCCTAAGCTCACTATGAACTGAAATTGGCTCCTTACAAGTCTAAACAAACAACTGTCATCCTTCTCTTGATCTCCCCTTAGGGATCATCACAGCCCCACGCCGACGTCTTTCCCACAACTCTACTAGGACTACATAACTGCTGCTCTTATTCAAGCATCTCTAAGCTAAAAACGCATGAGAAGATTCGTTGAATTTTTTTCAAAAGATCTCTGACGTCCTTTGCCTCCACAAGTTTTTCAAACAAGTTCGCCAACCAAACCACCTCATATCTGCCAAAACGAATCTAACTCTGGGACTTTTTGCTCCACTCCATTAGTGTAACAATGCCAAACGAGCTAACCGAAAACTAAAATGTCTTCACCTCAATCACTAGACTACAAACAAATGCCATTGACACCACACAGAAAAAATTAATCATGTCAACAGCTAAGAACAAGAATAGTTAACGATGACGAGAAAAAAGGGTCGGAAACAACGCAAGAGAAAGAAGGGTCGAGAGAGAGAACAGAGCGTTATGGGATGCCTAGTTTAAGGTTGAACCATCAAAGAAAACCAGTCGAAACTTTTTTAAAAGGGATCTAAAAACCTCATTCATGATACTTTGAAAAGTAGACAAGGCACTAGTCAAGCCATAAGGCATGACTAAGAACTCATAATCACCCATGTGAGTCCTTAAAGCTGTCTCAGGAATTCCTCTGGTTTGACTCGAATCTGATGTTTTCCAGACCTTAAATCTAGCTTTGAAAAGAATTTGCTCCATGGTGCTCATCCAACATTTCATCTAATAGGAAGTTTATCTTTAATAGTTTCCTTGTTTAGAGCTTTGTAATCTACACAGATTCTCCACATACCATCTGCCTTCAATATCAGTAAAACAAGGGATGAAAAGGGACTTTAACTCAACCCGATAACCTCTGTTTTCAACAATTCCCTAACAATTTTCTTCTTATGAAAGAAAGGGTATCGATAGGTCCTTACTGAGATAAAGAATGTCCCCTCTTTCAATACTATAGCATGATCATGGGACTTAACAGATTGTAGCCTAGTCGATTCCTTAAACACATCAGAGTGTTGCTACAACAAAACCTCCACATTTGGAAGTAACTTGGTAGTGTCCAGCTCTAAGGGTTTCATAAGCTGCATGAGAATTCCTTTCTTGCTTGCCCTATTGATTCAATTATCTCTCCCTCCTCCATAAGTGGTATGGGATTCATCCCTTGTAGCCGCACTTTCCTCCCTTGCAAACTAAACTCCAAAGTCAACTCAGAAAAATTCCACAGGATTTGCCCCAAAGTCCTCAACCAAAAAATTCCCAAAACCATATCACAACTAGCAAAGGTCAACACATAAGTATTAGTCAAAAAATTATTTCCTTGTATATAAACCCTTAAACCTTCTGCCCTCCTACTCTTCTACGTACTCTCATGGTCTTAGGATTTGGAGATCCTGTGATAGCATGTAAGGATATTTTCGAGTCTTTCTCCTCGATCTCCTAATTCTTTCCTTCTTCTATTTATGCATCCTCCCCTACCTTGGTCACACTTGGATCCCCTAGTTGCAAACCCCCCACTAGAAATAACTTTGGGCTTTTACAAATGTACTTATAAGTCCACTTCTCATCACAATTATAGCAAAGTCCTTTTTCTCTTCTCTCTCTCATATAGTTAGGTGTAAGTTTTTGGATTGAAAAGCTTTTTCTGGGTTGTTAGTGGCTAAATGTGGGGTTGGATGTATTGTTTGGCTGTATGAAGATAGAGTGGGAAGTAATCCCCTGGTAGTTCTTCGATTAAGTAGTACATGTTTCTAATGAATTTCAGCTAAGTCATATGTTGTGATTAGATTTAAAGGGTTAAACATTCTCACAGGGAGGCGGATCTCATCTATGAGTTCACTCAAGAAACAACTCAGCTTGTAGTTCTCAGCTAACCCCCGCTACCTATTTGACAAATGCCTCAAACTGACCCTTGTAATCCTCCACACTAGAAGTCTGTTTCAAGCTAGTTAACATCTCCATAGGATCATCGTAAGAACTAGGCCTAAATCTGGTCAAGAGGGCCTTGACAAACCCTTCCTAACTATGCAAAGTTCCAGAGTCCTTTAGATCTTGGAACCATATTAACGCATGCCCCATTATGTAGTATGATGCCAGTAAGATACAGTGAGTGAGAGGTGTTTGGTGGAAATTGAAAAATTGAGTAGTTTTATTCCACCATCTATTCAGATCTATCCCATCAAACTTCGGAAATTCCAACTTAACTGACTTGAATTGCAGTCCCCCTGGTTCTCCACTTCCCTTCTGTGGAGGATCCTGCTTGTTGACGACTGACACCTCACCAAGATTACTCTCCTTGGCCTGAATCAAGATGTGCATATTCATAGTAAGGGTAGCTACTTTCTATGCTAGCTCATTCAATAACTGGTGTTGATCTTCTTGTTCTTTCTTCAGCAAGTTGACTATAGTGGATTCCTTCAACCATGATAGAATTGTTGGCTTTGATACCAAATGTAACAATACTCTAGAGAAATATAGATTGTAATAATAGAAATAGTATGGATGGAAATTCATTTGAATTCAAACTGCATTCATAAGAAATGATAAAGCCAAATTCGACATTTGGCCAACCTCCATAGAAAGTAAAAGAAGATAATAGAAAGGTATTGAGTAGTGTTGACACTATCCCCTTTTCAAAGTGTAATAGAGGTACAACGTGAGTAGATGATATATTATCTATCTTAGGAACACAGTGAGTGGTCCCATCCGGGATTTTTCATGGTGATCACAATGTTACTGATATTTATGAGTAGATATCTCATGTAATAACAAGTACCCAATGATACATATAAAAAAATACATACATGCAATTCATTCGTAAAGAAACATCCAATAACTATCTCATAATTGTTCCAAATAACTGGTTTTGATGGCATACATCTAACTTCTTTTATAACAAAAGATTTCACTAGAGAATTTTCCAAAAAAGAAGTTGTAATGTTTGGTTATAACCCTCAAAAATAAGCATTTTTGGGTGTTTGGTTGACATACAAAAATCTTCGCCTACACCTCATTGGAAACAATAAAATACTGTAGACTTTGAAAAAATATTTGGGTCCGTTTGTTTACTTGTAAAAATTGTCCTCATTAACACATTTTCAAGAAAAAAAATTTCTTTTTTAGTGTTTGGTTATTCTTTTAAAAATGTTTTCTTAAAAATATTTTCTAATGTTAGACATGCTTAATGATTTATTTTTTTTTCATAAAAAGTTTAATACATGCAATGTATTAAATAATTAGGCTACACAAGAAATAAAATATCACCCAACAAAACCTTATTGTAGACAATATAAAACAATCATATGCATCCTTCGAATTCAAAATATTCTTCAATCAAAAACTTTTTTGGATATGCAGTCGACATTTTCTTTGATTTTGACTTTCTGTGTTTGTCAAGTTTGATTTTGACTTTTGTTTGATTTCGCCATTAAGTCATACGGTAAGTGATGTAAATTGACCAAAATGCCCCTCCAAGACAAATGGACCCTAAAAATCTAAAAAAATTCAATACATACTCTAATACCTTTTCACACAAATTCCAACAAATTTTCACACAAATTTCAATGCTTTTTAAAAAAAAATGCATCAAATCATATATCTCTACACTATTTTACAAACTCAAATAAAACTTCATCTACAATTAAATATCTTTTAAAAAAATTCACTAACATTTTACAAATACTAATAAAACTCAAATCTATTTAAATATTCACAGCACTATCAAATTTTATGCTTCGAAGCATTTTTCGCAATCTAACATCACCTTAAAATCTCATGCCCTCTCCCAAATATGGTCCAATATATAATTACCAAAGAAGATAAATTATGTGCTAGATGTCGTTTTATGGTAACTATGGTATAAGTCGGTTAGTATGAGAAAATAACTACAAAACTGCAAACTGTCTCTTTGGGATGTAGTAATATGACTTACATAGTGTTTGGGAGTAAAATTTTAGGTTAAAATTTTAAGAGTTGGTAAAAATGTGAAGAGAGAGAATGAAAAAGTTGGTGAAAAAGTAAATAAAAAAGTGAAAAAAGTTTATAAAAAGTGAAGAGAGAGAAAGAATTGTAATGATGATAAAATTTTAGATGTTAAAATTTTAGTTTGGCAAACACTATGTTAGACTTTCTCCCTCTCAAAGAATGTTATTTTTTAATAAAATAAGGCTAAGTATGTTTAGATGTAAAATTATTATTTTAGGTAAAAAAAATTTCATTGAAACATTTTTAGGAAAAAAATTTCTTTTCAATGTTTTGGTTGTAATGTTTGACACGCTAGCTTAATGTTTTACATATTTACATAAGATTTTTAGTACACTTTATGGATTAAATAATTAGACTCCACAAGAAATAGAATCTCACCCATTAAAACTTAATTGTAAACAATATAAAATAATCATATGCACCCTTCAAATTCAAAATATTCTTCAATCAAAGACTCATATGGTGTCAATATTTTCTTTAACTTTGACTTTCTGCGTCTATGAAATTTAATTTTGACTTTTTTGGATTTGATCTTTTCAGCATGTAGTCAACATATTGAGTGGTCTAGTCGACTATTTCATTATAAAGTCACACAAATTTTTGCCGTTAGAGCCTTCTAACTTTTAGATAATTTGAATTTAAAGAGATACCTTCAATATAAACATATACTCAAATTAATATTGATAAATCAATAAAACGGCATTAGATTGAACATGATATATCAAAATCCAAAATGATAGAGATTAATTCCATTAAAAACAAACTTTTAGTTGTAGAAAATCTTTTAAAAGATAATAGATGGCTCGTTATCATCAAAATCAAAGGAACTGAGGTTATCATGTAATCTCGAAGCTAACATATTCAATTATTTTCCTTGATTTGGTTGTTTTATTAAAATATACAAAATTAGAAAAATTATTGATTTTTGCCCATAGATATTGAGCTTACTTAAGCTGTGATGTTTCCCAAAAGAAATTTTGATTTATAAAAATTTTGAGCTTAGTTTGTTGAAATATGATAGAGCTTTTACTGTTGACTTAAAAGCTTTTTACTTTGATCTTATTTTCATGTGCTTGCCAAATATATGAAAATAAATAAAATAAATTACAAAATGTATTCTAGTAGTAAACAAACAGACCAAATAGAAATTAAAATATAAAAAACAAGGCTTATGTTCAATAAATCCATCCATTATAATTAGGTTTATTTATAGGGCTTAACAATTTTAACACTTCCCTATTATTTACGAATTGGCCCATTCGATTAAAAAAAAAAAAGTCCAATTTTTACATGTCCTCGCCCGTGTAATACAAGTGCGAGCTCTTGCTCCTTCGCATTCCTAGCTTTCTTTCTCTCCAGCGGCAGATTCTTTCCAATCTTGCTGTTACAAAAACTTACCATTACAAAGAATCTGCCACTCCTTTCAGATCTTGCTTCAACATACCAAGAGGTAAAGATTTTCATCCCACCCTTTTGAGTGTTGTTATCTGATTTTCCTATTCTATTTCTAGGAATTTTTTTCATTTATATTCTCTGATCCTAATGTATTGTTACCTTCTTAGTGCTCGGAATCTGTTTTCTTCTTCTCCTTTTTGGATTTGGAAGAACCACTTTGTCTCTTTCTCTGTGTGTGTGTGAAGATGCAATTTTGACTAGAAAAATTATGGAAACAGCTTTGTAGATGGAGACTCGAGCATCATCGCGGTCGAAAACGGCACAGATTTCTCGTTGTCTTTGATCCTGCGTCTTTCTCTATTTTATTTTCGATTGTTTTCGTGTAGGAGTGTTTGATTGCTAGGGAAATTGGTGAAAGGTGCTGATTTCTTTATTTTTGAAGAAAATGTGAATATTGATTCTTCTCCAAAACGTTTTCTTTGTTTTTAAGCCGGTTTGAAGTGGAGCTTGAACTCGGCTCTTTTGTATGATTACGCTCGAGCTTAAACCGAATTCGATCTTGGTGGATTTTTGTCAAGCTGAGTTCAAACGCCATCTCTAAAGCTCGATTTAAGCCGAGGTCGAGCAAGTTTTTTCTATAGTCGAACTGTGTTCGAACTGTCAGTACTCGGTTCCATTGCAGCCCCATCGTTGGTTATAGGAAGTGGCGGAAAGGATTAAAGTTGAAAATATATATATATTCTTACTGTTTTGGCATATAATGGATTATACCCATGTCGCATGTATAATCAAATCAATACAAGAAGTGGTTTTGTGGAGACAGATTGATATAAGTGAAAAAAGAGAAAATTAGGGATATACTTCTGATGTTTGGTCGGAATACTGTTTTAGATAACTGGTTGTATTCTACAGTTTGGCACTACATCATAAATTCACATTGTGTTCTAGGAACTTTTCTGTAATGAGGGACTCAAAGCCTTGTTTCATTGCCGCACTTATAACTCGAATTTAGTTGTCTGTTGCTGAGGGCGAAAGCAAATATTTAATGCAGGGTAAATGGACATAGCATAGGATTGAAATTACTAGGTGTTGATTGGATCAACTGCAGGGTGATATTGGATTAGATTCTCTGGTTACTACTGACTTGCATGCCATCATCCTAAGTTAGCTATGTTTCTTGTTGATCCCAGAAACAGAGTCTTTTAAATACATTGTTGCGATGATTTCTTTCTGTCTCTGATGTTGCAAGGAAGCCATTATTCTTCAAGATCTTGCACAGATACCCATATTTTCTTGTTTTTTTGTGTATAATTTTATTTGTTCCCCAGCAGCATGGAATCTCAAGTGAAGCACGCAGTTGTGGTGAAGGTTATGGGTAGGACTGGATCGAGGGGTCAGGTGACTCAAGTGCGAGTCAAGTTTCTGGATGACCAGAACCGTTTCATTATGAGGAATGTGAAGGGACCTGTGAGAGAAGGTGATATCCTTACCCTTCTTGAGTCTGAAAGGGAAGCAAGAAGGTTGCGTTGATGGGCTCCTTTGGTCCCTCACCTTCTACCTCAGTTTTGATGACTCTATATTGATGCTTTCTTCTGGTAGTTAATTGATGGCACTGTTACTTTTATCAATGTGTTAGCTTGGATTAGATTTTTGGGTGGAGTACAAGGACTTGTTTTGCCAATGTGATATTTGTATTGGATAGTTGAATTTTCTAGCTTGGAAGACTAGCTTGCGTTTGTTATGCCACTTTTGAGGACATATAAATATGAGGTTCGTTGATGATCTCTGTATAACTGTGCCATCATGACACTCCAAACTGCTCAACTCCTACGCAGATACTTGGGCATAATGCTCATGTACTTGGCCATAAGGTATTGATTAGAAGTTACAACACAATGCTCATCTGATCTAGCGTCAAGTGGGTTATAGGCCAAATATGCCAAAATTGGTCAACTGTTTGATCTTTTGAATTGCCGGTTTTTTCTCCCTGGGCAATGTAGAACTCTTAAGTCCACTTGTGTGTTTTCTGCTGGAATTATGTTTTCAACACTCGACTCTTCTTTCAGTTTCTTTTTAAAAGGTAGTTTTAACCGGAACTTTATTTTTTCACTTGTGATTTTACATTTATACCTTCAACTGTCATCTTTTTTGAGGGTATAAATGTAAAATTTCAGCCAAAAAATCACATGCGGTGCCAGAAATGTCTTAAAATTCAAAGATTGGGTTTGGGATGCAATGTATAAGATCTTTCAAAAAGTTCAGAGATGAAAAATGTATTTATCTTACAAATTTTAATGAGTATTAAATTACCATGAGGATGTAATTATCAAACACTGATGTTTTGCGTATTGTGTAGCAGTCTGCACACGTGCTAGAACATTTCTTTGAAAAAATATTTTGGTCAGCTTAACCATAACATAATTCAATATATTGTTGTCAACTTACAGGGATTCAAAGTACAAAGAAAAAGAAAAATCTGGAAGAATAAAAAAAAAGAATTATAAATACTCAAAATTCAAGTCATAGCCAGAGAGCTGATACTGGTGGACAACGATAATGGCTTGACTGGGTCTTTGTCTGCAATGTTCGATTTTCAGCCCCTCAAGAGCTGATACGGGTGGACAACCATTACCTTGTATCGTTAAAGCAAGAACAAAGAAACAAACAGACTAATTAAAATGGTTTAGCACCATTATATTTCCATAATCCACGATTGAGGAGGAGGAGGAAAGAAGTGGAAACTTCTCCTGAAAAAGAGTGGACAGCCGCCCAGGCTGCTAAAGAGTGAGTTTTAGAATTATCAGCTCGCGGAATCTTTGAAGGTGAGGAGAAAAGGATGGAGAGAGCCAACTTGTAAAACCCGAGATTTCTATTTTAAAACTATTTGACTTTGTTATTTGATATTTGAAATGTCTTCTTTAAATTTGAAATTTGAGTTTAACTCATTTAAAATAGTTGAATCTTTATCTTTGACCTAGTCAAACCTTTTTAAAATTCTAAAGATTTTACTGTAGTGATTATTTAAAATTAAAAGTTTTAGAGTTTAAAAAGGAGTCTATTGTTAGTGTGAGTCTATATATATTTACATATTAGTTTTATTTTTTGCACACCTCACTTTTATGCCAACAAGAGGAAAAAGAAGGGTTTTCTTGCTTTTAAGCAAATTCAGGTATTTCGAATTTCTTTATATTTTATTTGTATTCTTTTTGTCAAAAAATTTTTGAGAGATCAAACCATACGGTGTCTAGATCAAGCTCTAATTATTTATTGATTTTTGGAATAGTTTTGAAGGGTTTCCTAGAGTAATTGAAATTTGGGTTCAAGATTTGTGCAAGAAAAATTTAGGTTCTTGATCTGAGTAGTAGATCGAATTATATTTTTATATCCGAATTTAGACATTTTAAAATTATGATTTTTAGATATTTCGTACTAGACATCTGCAGGAGGATTGAGTTAAAGTTTAGTAATTTTTTGAGATGTATTGTTATGGTTTTGAAAATCTGGAAGTTAGGCTTAAAGGAATCGGAATTGCTGAGAAAGATCCATTGATACAGATTCAAGTTTTGAAATGGATGACATCGCTAAGCTTTGAATTTCTCCATGAACTTGTATGGGTATCTTTATAACACATATATGAATCTTTGGTATAAATTTTGGGATTTAAGGATACCTGAAGAGATCTTTGTGAATTCTGGACTTGATGAGTACCGAATTATTCAAGGTATAGTTTGACTCCGTGAACAGAGGTGAATGTCAATTTTATTGACTAAGTTGTACAAGGAATTTGGATATGAAATTTTACAAATGTATAGTTAACATCTTAAGGAAGAACATATTTTAATTTAGGGATTTTAGGGAAACCGAGATAAGTAAGTTATATTTTAGAATCTAACCAGAGAATTTCAAATTTAATCCGGTCGGGCAGATTTAGAGTTTCATTTGTGTTTCCGTTTGAGCGTATTATAATACGTTAAATTTTGTATTGATAAGTGCTAAGTTAGAGGCTTATTTGCTTGAAGATCCAGGTAAGTAGGGTTATTATGCTAGATTTTCCTAAAAGACTAAGGTGATATTTGAGAAATTGCATGATTTATGGAAAACCCTCAGAGTTTTATGCGTTTTACGTTTTGATAAAATTGTTAAAGATTATAGCATAAAATGTGTAAACATTAGCCTATTTTTATGTCTAATGATATTTCATGATGTTTTCAATGTTTAAATAAAATTTTTTTATATTTATTGTTATTCAAGATTTGTGAATGATATTTCAGAGAAGGTTGTAAAGTTCAAAGTGATGTTTATTGTATTATATGTTATATATTTTCAAACCTGAGGCCCAAAGTTACAGAGTTACAAAGACAGCGCATTGGTACCAATTGCAACCCATTGAGTGCACCCATTTTGGAAACATAGTGGTTTATTTTGTAGATTCTTACCGAGTGCACACTTGGCCAAAACCTTAGTAAGGAAGAATTCTACCCATAGTATTGGCTTAGTTTGGTTGATCCCCAAACTAGGTAGCAACTGCACAATCCTGTCACGGGGGTAAACGTGACCCACAGTTATTGCCAAAAGAATTTTCTATAGTATTATGTTATATAGATAAAATTGTTTTATTGATAAAGATGTTTTATTGAAATTTCCAAAAACAGCTTTCAACAGTTTAGAAAGATTTTAAATATTCTCTCTTACTATTATAGTGTGGCTCATGGGATACACACTAGCATAATGATTTTACTTACTGAGTTGTCGAACTCACCCGCTATTATTTTCTTTATTTTCAAATGTTGATCAAGAACGTGTCGATAGTTAGGATTGGATGACACGTGGGCGAGTAACTGAGAGATTATTAAAATAAATGTTTGACTCTAGTATGAGTCTAATCATGTTTAGACTTGTTTTTGTGTTCTGAAAGAGTTTTTAAGTTTTATAAAGAGAGATTTATTGAAGTTTTTAAAAAAAGTTTATTCTGCATTTTTTTTAGATATGTTTTTAAATCAAAAGTCTAATTGTTTATTGTTAGTAAGTCATCTTCTAACCTTTGAGGTTTGGGGCGTGACACAACTGCTGGAGGTGGAGAATAATTGACAAAATTTTCCGAGGGAACAAAGGAGCAGTATATGTGTCATCTAATGAAGAGAATAGAAGATTGTCAATAACAATGGCACTGTCACCTTGAAACAACAACCTGTTGATTTTGAGGTCAACTACTTCAGAAAGAGCTAACAACGATGCCTGCCTCTGCTTCATTGATTAAAGGGTTGGTGGTAGTGCTACTGTTATTGACTGTCTTCTATTGTCTCAATTAGATGGCACATCTATTGCTCCTTTGTTCCCTTGAAAAAATTTGTCGATTATTCTCCACCTCCAGCAGTTGGCTCCCTACATCCCCTTCTTCTCACCTTCAAAGATTCCGCTAGCTGATAATTCTGAAGCTCACTCTTTAGCAGCCTAGGCGACTGCCCACTCCTTTTCAAGTGAAGTTCCCGCTTCTTTCTCCTCAATCATGGATTATGGAAATTTAATGGTGCTAAACCACCTTAGTTAGTCTGTTTGTTTCTTGGTTTTTTGTTGTTGCCTTTTCGTTTCTTTTTTCTAAGTACTTGTTTGCTTTTGTAGTTGTACCTTTTATTTATAAAATGTTTGCTTTTAACAAAAAAAAAAAATCTTGAGGAAGAAGCGCCATCTGTGAAACCATCCATTAATTACTGACAAATCTGTAGTAGTTTGGGTCGCAATAGCTTTTCGGGTACAATATGTGAAAATTAGGTGATGTTTGTGAAGAATTTTTTTTTAAAGCAATTTTGAGTTTGTATGAGAAAATTTTGAGTGTGACTTCTTATGAGGATTTGTAAAAAAGTTGGTGAAAAAATTAAAAAATGATTGATTGTAAAATGATTTTTATTGGAGTTTTTTAAAAACTAAGGAAAGAAAAAATTTAAGAATTTTTTTAATAAAAAAGGAATGGAGTTTGTTAAAAAATAAGAAGAAAGAACACTTGATATAGTTTTTTTTAAAGAAAAAAAGTCACTTTGAGCCCTCTAACTACTAATATAATTTCAAATAGAGGTCTAAACTACCGATCTTGACACATTGAGCCCTTAAACTTCTATAATTAATCAAATCGTGCCCTAAAATAAAATCTGAGGATCAAAATAGTGTCACGTGGCTTATTCACAACACACATGGCACAAGTTTGATCTTTGGATCTTTTTTAGGGGTGCAAATTGATGAAATTTGATAGTTCGTGAGCTCAATGTGTTAATAAATGGTAGTTTAAGCCTTTATTTGAAATTGTATTGATAGTTAGAAGGCTCAAATGATGTTTCCCCTTTTTTTCATAAATAAATAAATATATATATATATATTATACCAAAATGGTCCCAAGTAGAACCGTCCATGTAGGCGGTAACAGTAAAGTGACAGTAATTAAAATAGTTAATGTGGAAATCATAACTTTATTTGAACAGAGTAGAGTTTGCAGAAAGTAAAGCAAAAGCAGAAAATTTACAACAAAAAGATATAAGAAATAAGAAAATTACAGACTGAACAGGTTGATATGAGGTAAGGTTGAGGTTGAAGGTTGAAGGTTGAATATGAGAGTTGAAGGTAGAGAGAAGGTAGAGAGATGAGGGTAATCTGAACTCTGAGTCCTTCTAACGGAGGGGCTCGGGTTTTATAGAAACAGAAAGGGTAAGGAAAAGTCAAAGTTATCCTGAAACTGTAGTAAAAGTAAGGGTATTTTGGTCAAAGGGTAAAATGGCCATTTGCTGTATGTCAATAGAGGGATAATATTTATATTTATGTTTGACAGAGTTAGTGGGTAATTCTTTGATATCTTCTTTAGTATCTTATTAGTCTATCTTCCTTATCATTAGTCTTCAGCAAGATGTTGGATTGATGGCAGTGAAATCATCAGGAGAAAGGTCATATGCAGCATAGGGATCTTGAGCATCTTCAAATGTAGGAATATAAAAATTATTTACGCTTGATATGTCAAGAGTATCCAATTGTTGTTGGGTATCATCATCCTCAGAGAGCTGTGAGAGGACGTCAAGCAATTCTTTTTTATAATCTTCACGAGATTTAGCGGCCGTAAGTTTGGCCTGTATTTGACAACGTTGGGCAAGAAATTGAGGATGTGTCTCTTGGGTATGTTTGGCTTTAGCAAGGGCGGACAGGATGGTATCAAAAGTAAAAACAGTCCACCATTTAACAAAAAATTTTGGGATAATATTTTAGCATTATCTTGATAAGTAAAGACAAATTTTCAACTGAATATCCAAGGTAACAGGTTGAACTGGATATAGAAACAAAGAAGAGAAGGCATATTTTTAATAGAGGGATTTTTCATGGCAGGATATTTTTGGATAGAAGGGGTATCATGAGGACATAAAGCCCATTGATCAAAAGCCTGCTTAAGGGGAGAGGGAAAAGGGTAATATCAGGACCAAACCGATCCCACCATTGGAGAAACCAATGAGGAATGGGATCTGAACAAGAAAATCCTTTGAACTGAATAAACCAAGTATGATGATGGTTTGTATTTTCAAAAAGTAAAGCAAAATTCTATGCGTCAATATAATCATAATAAGATATATTTTTCAAAGTTTTGTAAGGTATAGATAGGGCTCGGAGAGTCCATGGCTGTCCCCATTCTTTGGATGAAATAACCGTCGTATGGTAAATTTTGAAAATCCAATACGAGAAGGATCATACTTACAGGGAGTCTGTTCGAATTCGACGGACTTCGTATCATGCAAAATATATTGGTAAAAAGCCTGGGTAAACAAGGGTTTTTAGGAACAAAGTTCCATCCAGGTGGTAATATCTGACTTGCTGTTTGGTAAGGGTCAGCAAGAGTATGATACGGATCTTGACAAAAGTTACATGGCGTATGTAAGATTTAGCTACCATGATATCATTAGGATTGCAGGGAAGAGATTGGGCTTTATCTTTTTGGGTGTTATTGGTTTCTTGGGCCTTTTGACTAAAGGTCTTATCCATAGGGGGGAAGAGGTGGAGGAGCTCGGGTGTGACCGAAGGGATATTGCCAAGAAGGGTAAAAGTATTGTAGAGAGGTACAAGCCAAGACGAAGAGAGGGCTGGGCATATGTGATGGAGATGGGCCCGAGGCTGAAAAGGAGGAAATAGGTTATCGGAAAGGAAATCCATAGTGGTTAATTTACGAGGTGGTTATTGGTTTTGAAGAAGAAGCAGAAGATTTAGAAGAACTCATTTGCCCTGTAAAAATTCACGAGTAAGAAAATCAGGGATTGAGTTGGATTCACCTTTAATATATTCAATATCAAAATCAAAAACAGATAAAATGCCTTGCCAGCGAGCAAAGAGATGTTTGGAGGCAAGATTTTTCACATCTTTTAAAAGAATATCTTTAGCAGATTTGCAATCGACACGTATAAAAATTTTTGATTTAACAAATCATCTTGGAATTTAGAAATACAAAGAACAATAGATAAAATTTATTGTTTGACAGTACTATATTTTTGTTGTGTAGGTTCCAAGCACCAGAATGAAATCGGACAATCTGCTCTTTATCTGTGCTATGCATGCGTTGTTTGAGTATGCCACCATATCCAATATTAGATGCATCAGTTTCAATAATTTTAAATACAAAAGGAGATGCAATGCCTAAACATGGTAAATGCTTAACATGTAGTTTGATTTGTTTGACAATATCAGTATGCACAAAGTCCATGGAGGGGGCTTCTTACAGAGACGACAAAGAGTGGTTTGCATAAAGTACGAAGATTTTGATAAAATTCACCAATGTAATTCAAACTTCCTAAAAATCTTGCAGCTGAGTTTTATCAGTGATTTGATCAGGAAATTTATCAGCAAATTCAATTGCACGAGAAATAGGAGTAATAGTACCATGGTAAATATTGTGACCTAAAAATCATATTTAGATTGGAAGAGTTTGATTTTGGGAGCAGAAACAACAAGACCATTAGCTTTAATGATATTCACAAATTTACATAAATGGAACCAATGTTGTTTAATAGATTTAGAAAATTAAAACATCATCAATATAAACAATAGAAAATGAAGAATAAGGATTGAAAATATCATTCATTATATTTTGAAATTCAAAGGGTGCATTCTTTAAACCGAAAGGGCATAACATTCCATTCAAAATGCCAAAAGGAACAGTAAAAGCAGTTTTATAACGTCAACTTCAACAACTTGAATTTGATAAAATCCAGATTTCATATCAAATTTAAAAAACAGTAGAATCATGTAACCTGTTTAACAGTCTTTTTTGTTGGGAATTGGATA
This sequence comes from Morella rubra, assembly GCA_003952965.2. Classification (NCBI taxonomy): domain Eukaryota; kingdom Viridiplantae; phylum Streptophyta; class Magnoliopsida; order Fagales; family Myricaceae; genus Morella; species Morella rubra. The sequence goes on from CM025855.1 coordinate 35,281,544, forward strand.
TCGAATCCATTAAAACTTTATTTAAAGGTTTATAATTGATAACAAGACGAGGAACTCCTCGTTCTAATTCAGCTTGGCCCTGCACATAAAAAGCGCACAGCTCCAAGGTGATTTAGATTTTCGAATTAAACCTTTTTGTAATAAATCAGAAATTTCGTTTTTACATAAAGCTAAAAGCTCTTGATTCATTTGAATCAGCCGAGCTTTAGTAGGAATATTTTGTTAAGAGAAATCTTTTTCATAAGAAGAGTAATAACATGTTTCTTGCGATTCCAAAAAGCAGTAGGAAGAGAAGAACAAATTTCAGATTCCATTTGTTGAAGAAATGTTTTAATATCCTGTTGGAGAACAGCATCGTTAAGTTGTTTCATCAATTTGTTTATAAAGGACTTCATTTGGAGAGAAGATAAATGTTTCTTTTTACGAAGAATTTTGGTCTGAGTAGGAAGATTAATTTCCTTCTTCACAGACAAATGTTTCAAAAACTGGATATCACGGGAAAAAAGGATAATAAAATTTAAATGTGACATCATGTCCTAAACACATGGATGTGATGCCTTCTTCAGTGACAATAAAAGGGTAAAGCAAAGCAAGGAAGGGATTTCCAAGAATTAATTTAGAAGATAAATTTTTAACTAGGACAAAAGTAGTTTGAAAACAAAATCCATTATTACAAATATGAACATTAGGAATTTTATAATTAATAATCATTTTACCACCATCAGCTTGGGAAAGGCGTTCAGTGGTTTTTTCAAAATACTTGGAATCAATAAGACCTTCCTAGATACAATTAAGATCTGCACCAGAGTCAATTAAAGCGATTGTAGAAAAAGTAAAATCCTTAATACGAACAGTAACTTCAGCATACCATTTTTGAAAGATAATTTTATCAATTAATTGAATAAAAGGTTCTTCAGGTAAAAAGGGTGGAGGATCAGAAGAAGAAGGGATATCAGAGATAGTGATAAGGGGATTAGGTGGTGATGAGGAAGAGGAACGGTCAATTTAAGAAGACAAATCTCTGCAAGGAGTTGATTAGTATTTTCTCATGGTTTTGTTAAGTATTTTGTAAGGATTTAATTTCTTGTTTAAGAATATGGATTCGTGTTGAAGATCTTGTAAAGTGATATGTCGAGTATCGATGAAAAACGAGCAAGAATATCTTATAATTATAATGAATATCAGAAGAGTCTTGGGACGAGAGAGAAGAGGAAGTTTCAGCAAACATTTCTTTTATTTTTAAAAGATAAGTTTGTTGTGTCTCAGGATTAGGTATCTGTGTAATAGCATCAAAAAGAAAATTTTCAGTTTTAGTTAAAACAAAAATTTGTTTACAAGAACAATTATCATCTTTACAATTATAAAGTTTGACCATATCGGATTCAAGGAAGAAAAGACATATTATCAATTTGATTAAGAGAAAAGTCTTTTCATCAGGGGGAGGAGTAGAATTAAGCAATATAGAAAAGAGTTTATCTTTTAGATCAGGAGAAATATCTAATTGTTGGATTTGCTTTTTAGTAAATATTTGGAAGCAAAATGGCCAGGTTTACCACATTTCCAACAAACACTTTGGTTTTGGAAAAGTTTAAATGGTTTTTTTTTAGAAGATGGTTTAAAAGGCTTATAAAGAAGTATGTTTCTTTTTTATAAATATTTGTGAGAAGAATATGATTTTTGAAATTTAAAAGCGTTTCTTTTGTTTAGAAAGGGAAATGAGAGAAGGATAACCATATTGTTCACAAAAAGATCCCAACTCCATCGGTTATTTTTCTTATCAAATTCTAAAGTCTTTTTAAACGAAGATCATTACATATCCAAAGGCCAGTTTTTTGATAATATTAATAATATCACCATAAGTAAAGTATCATAAGAAATAAGGCCATCAGAATTAGCAAGATTGAAGCAAACCTTTTGGGCAAAATAATAAGGAAGACAGCAATAAATTTTTCTTTCCAATAAGATTGGTGACAATCATCACGATGTAAAACTTTAGAAAGGAAAACATCTTTATAACAACAAAAATCATAAAGAGTAGGACATTTTAAATCAACAAGATTATCTTTATAAGAAGAAGGATCACCAATAAAATTTTATTGTAAAAAGAGCATTAAAGCATCAGGGATGGGTTGACCATTATGTGAGTATCACTAGTATCATTTAAAGTAGAAGTAATCTTATTTTTATCAGTTTAGGTAAATAATGATCCCACCAATTTTTTAACTAAAACCTGTAATCAAAAATTAACGATTTGATATTTAGTTTTTAAAAATTTGATAGTCATTTATGTAAAATATTAAGATTTCATAGAAATACCATCTATATTCCATTCATAAAGAAGGTCATGCAAAGCAATTGTAGAAGTAAGATGTCGTTCTTCTAATTCAGCTGGTCCAGTACATAAAAAGCGATTAAAACGTAATCAATATAAACAATAGAAAATGAAGAATAAGGATTGAAAATATCATTCATGATATTTTGAAATTCAAAGGGTGCATTCTTTAAACCGAAGGGCATAACATTCCATTCAAAATGTCCAAAAGGAATGTAAAAGCAGTTTTATAACGATCAACTTCAACAACTTGAATTTGATAAAACCCAGATTTCATATCAAATTTGGAAAAAACAGTAGAATCATGTAACCTGTTTAACAGGTCTTTTTTGTTGGGAATTTGATATCAAATCCATTAAAACTTTATTTAAAGGTTTATAATTGATAACAAGACGAGGAACGCCTCATTCTAATTCAGCTTGGTCCTGCACATAGAAAGCGACACAGCTCCAAGGTGATTTAGATTTTCGAATTAAACCTTTTTGTAATAAATCAGAAACTTCATTTTTACATAAAGCTAAAAGCTCTTGATTCATTTGAATCAGCCGAGCTTTAGTAGGAATATTTTGTTAAGAGAAATCTTTTTCATAAGAGAGAGTAATCACATGTTTCTTGCGATTCCAAAAAGCATTGGAAGAGAAGAACAAATTTCAGATTCCATTTGTTGAAGCAAAGTTTTAATATCCTGTTGGAGAGCAGATCTTTAAGTTGTTCATCAATTTGTTTATAAAGGATTTCATATTGGAGAGAAGATAAATGTTTCTTTTTACGAAGAATTTTGGTCTGAGTAAAAAGATTAATGTCCTTCTTCACAGACAAATGTTTCAAAAACTAGATATCACGGGAAAAATTAGGATAATAAAATTTAAATGTGACATCATGTCCTAAACATATGAGATGTGATGCCTTCTTCAGTGACAATAAAAGGGTAAAATAAAACAAGGAAGGGATTACCAAGAATTAATTTAGAAGATAAATTTTTAACTAGGACAAAAGTAGTTTGAAAACAAAACCATTATTACAAATATGAACATTAGGAATTTTATAATTAATAATCATTTTACCACCATCAGCTTGGGAAAGGCGTTCAGTAGTTTTTTCAAAATATTTGGAATCAATAAGACCTTCCTGGATACAATTAAGATCTGCACCAGAGTCAATTAAAGCGATTGTAGAAAAAGTAAAATCTTTTATTCGAACAGTAACTTCAGCATACCATTTTTGAAAGATAATTTTATCAATTAATTGAATAAAAGGTTCTTCAGGTAAAAAGGGTGGAGGATCGGAAGAAGAAGGGATATCAGAGATGATGAAAGAAGGATTAGGGGGATGGGATGAGGAAGTGGAAGTGGTCAATTTAAGAAGACAAATCTCTAGCAAGGAGTTGATTAGTAATTTTCTCATGGTTTTGTTGAGTATTTTGTAAGGTCTTGATATCTTGTTTAAGAATATGGATTTCGTGTTGAAGATCTTGTAAAGTGATATGTCGAGTATCAATAGATGAAAAACGAGCAAGAATATCCTTATAATTATAATGAATATCAGAAGAGTCTTGGGACGAGAGAGAAGAGGAAGTTTCAGCAAACATTTCTTTTATTTTTAAAAGATAAGTTTGTTGTGTCTCAGGATTAGGTATCTGTGTGATAGCATCAAAAAGTAAATTTTCAGTTTTAGTTAAAACAAAAATTTGTTTACAAGAACAATTATCATTTTTACAATTACAAAGTTTGACCATATCGGATTTAGAAGAAGAATAAGACGTATGATCAATTTGATTAATAGAAAAGTCATCTTCATTAGAGGGAGGAGTAGAATTAAGAAATATAGAAAAGAGCTTATCTTTTAGATCAGGAGAAATATCTAATTGTTGGATTTGCTTTTTAGTAAAATATTTGGATGCAAAATGTCCAGGTTTACCACATTTCCAACAAACTGTTTTGGTTTTGGAAGAAGGTTTAAATGGTTTTTTCTTAGACAAAGATGGTTTAAAAGAAGGCGAGGGTTTATTATGTTTATAAGAAGTATGTTTCTTTATTATTATAATATTTGTGAGAAGAATAGTTGGTTTTGGAAATTTATGAAAGCGTTTCTTTTGTTTAGAAAGGGAATGAGAGAAGGATAACCATATTGTTCACAAAAAGATCCCAACTCACATCGGTTATTTTTCTTATCAAATTCTAAAGTCTTTTTTAAACGAAGATCATTACATATCCAAAGGCCAGTTTTGTTGATAATATTAATAATATCACCATAAGTAAGAGTATCATAAGAAATAAGGCCATCAGAATTAGCAAGATTGAAGCCGAACCTTTTGGGCAAAATAATAAGGAAGACCAGCAATAAATTTTTCTTTCCAATAAGATTGGTGACAATCATCACGATGTAAAACTTTGGAAAGGAAAATATATTTATACCAACGATAATCAGAAAGAGTAGGACATTTTAAATAACAAGAAAATCAAGTTCTATCTTTATAAGAAGAAGGATCACCAATAAAATTTTTGGTAATAGTGTAAAGAAGAGCATTAACAGCATCAGGGATGGGCTGACCATTATGCATAAATGTATCGCCACTAGCATCTAATTTAATGGCAGAAGTAATCTTATTTTTTTCAGTTTGGGACAAATAATGATCCCACCAATTTGTTAATTGGCCAGTAAAACCTGTAATCAAACAATTAACGATTTGATTATCAAAAAGGTCGGAGCTTTTTAAGACATTAGAATACATAGTCATTTCATGTAAGATATTGAGGATTTCATATTTTCAAATACCATCTATATTCCATTCGTAAAGAAGGTCAGATGCAAAAGCAATTGTAGAAGTAAGATGTCGTTCTTCAAATTGAAGGTCAGGAGGTGTAGGACGAGGATAATAATTTCGTGAAGTACCTTGAGTATATTTAGAAGGGATTCGAGTGGAAGATATAACGATTTTATTAAAACTTAAATCTTGAAATTGGTTTTCTGAATCGGACATACTAGCGGATACGTTATCAGTATCAGTAGAAGAAGAATGGTGGTATTAGAACATGAATATTCTTAGTTAAATTAAGAGAAATTTTTGAAAGCATATCCTTTATTTTATGTAAAACAGTGTTAGTATTAGCAGAAGGATTCTTAGAAAAGGGGGCCATCTTTGGAAGTTCGTGAGGAATGAAAAGAGGAGTGGTAGTAGTAGAAGAACTGGCAATAGAAGAGGTTTTATCAAATGTTCTATTTTATTAAGATTTGTTCCAACTTGTTGTAAAAAGGTGTTTGTATAATTATTTTGTTGAATAATATTATCAAGATTTTTATCACTATTAGAAACTATTAGTTTTAAAAGGAGTGGCTAAATAATTACGAGAATTATTACTAAAACTGATAGTTTCCATAGGAGGATAAAATTCAAATATTTTTTTTATGATCATGAGTAATCCAAGGAAGATCTTTAGTTAAAACATTTAAAGAAGGAAGATTCTTTTCAAACCAAGAGAAAAAAGGAATATGTTGTTGAACCTAAATCATATGATTATAATAATTAGTACGTGTGAGCCTAAGGTTGTTTTGTAAAAACAAACCATATTTGATTTTGATGATATCAAAAGTTTCTAAGTACTTTGAAATCTTGTAATTTTTTTTGTCAATCCACTTTTTCTAAATGATATATTTCAAAGGATTGGGTTTTCTCTTCTAAAATATTTTAAGTGGACTTGAACACATTACACAAGTTGATAAGATCAATTTCTCCCTTTGTAGGTGTTTAAAAAGGTTTTGGAATGGTTTGGATGCTTTAAAGTTGCTGATTTTCTCTCCAGCAGTTATAAGTGTCGACACATTACTCATAGTGTCGACACATTGCACTTACACCCGAGACATCATTTCAGACCAAGACAAATGTCGACACATTGGCTTTATGTGTCGACACACTGCACTATCTCCCGAAGAGCTCAACTCTAATTCATTTTTTGAAGTGTCGACACATTGAAGACTAGTGTCGACTTCAATGTGTCGACACACTACACTATCTCCCGAGAGCTCAACTTCAGTTCAATTTTTTGCTGTGTCAACACATGCTAACCATGTGTCAACACATGCCACGGTTTAATGAAAAATTTGAATATTTTCAGAACCTTCAAATCACTTTCAAATGAGTAGGCACCTCTCCAACGGTCCTTTTTGCTAAGCTTTGATGGCCCATTGAAGTCAAAGGAGATTTAAATACTAGAAGAAAAAAGAGAGAGAGAAGGATCGTACACATAGACTTTGCAATTATTCTACGACCTATACTTCTAGAGAGAGAAAGTGCTTTGAAGAAGAGAAAAGACCACCTACCAAGAAAGCTTGTGATTCCTCTGCCAAACTTCAGCTTTCTACTGAGATCTTTGTCTTATTGCGACTCCTTTGTGCTTTACACTTGTATATTCGGCTTTAAAGAGCCATTCTTTGATCTTCCTTTGTACCCATCCTTTATAAACCACTTGAGTGTTGGGTAAACACTGAGTCCTACTCGACTGGGTAGAAGAAATCCCTTGGGTTTTGGGATTTGTGAAGAGAGTTGAAGCATGAGCTCGAAAAACGCTTTGTAAAGGTTCCTTAGCACCCGGAAGCTAAGGTGTATTTGCTATTTGAAGAATAGTGAAAAAAGCCAAAGAAGTAAATAGCCTTGAGGTGAACGTAGGCAAGTATTGGTCGACCACCTAAAATTACGATGTCATTTCTTTAACTTCATCTCTTCTTTTTACTTGCTCATATCTCTCCTTGCTGTGTTCTATGCTTTACCATTATACTGCTTAAATTATCTTGGAAAAATTTTTTAAAACTTATTGAACCACAATTCACCCCCCTCTTAAGTTGTTATTCAGACTTACAGTACGTATAAGAGCTTGTTTATCAGATGAATATTTGTTCAAAAACCAAATACATTTGACAGAGTTATCAGCAGATTGAAAATATTTCCGTAGTATATCTTTATTTAAAACAAAATCAGTTTGTAATACATGTATAGAATGAGAGCGTTGAAGAGAAAAAACTTCAGATTGAGTAGGAGATGTTTTTTCATCAGGAAGAAGAGGTGGTTTAGATAAATTATCATAAAGAGGAAATTGAACCGGTGTTTCAGTTCGCGTACTAGTTATCTCAGGTATTCCTAGATTGCCAGGAATACTAGAAGGAAATGTAGAAGTATTTGGAAGAAATGAATTCAAAGCAGACCAAAAATTCCTAGAACTAGAAGTTCGTGAATCAACAGATGATCATGAATTTGTAGATGATCTATTATTGAGAAAGGATAAAGTAACAGATCTATCTGTATGTTGAGCAAAATATTCAATTTGTTTATTTTCTTTTTTGGGAGGGGGAACTACCAAAGGGAGTTTCCATTGATCCGGTAAAATAATATCATCTCATTTAATCATACGAGGGATAGTGATATTTGAAAATTCAGTACTTGTATTTAAAAGTAAAGTTTCGCCAGAAAAAAGACGAACTTTAAACCGAGGGTCTAAGGTTGTTTTCATGAGTTTATAATTGAGCCGATATATGACAGCAAGGTATTGAGCACCTTCCATCATATCATAGCCTGGAGATTTTATATTTAAAATTAGAGAATGGAGGATTGTTGCATCAGATAAAGAAAGAGGGAAACAAGGATAGCAATTAAAATAATGGGTCCTTGATGTAAAGAAGATTCAACAATACCAAGTAAAGAATTAGAAAATTGATTATGGCAGCCATCACGTAAACAAAAAAGAACAAAAGCATTCAAGCCTTGTCGTGTGAGAGGTGTGGCAGCTATTTGAACTAAACCCATATGCATGTATTTAAAACCTTGAGCATGATGTTGTTTTATCATGTCAGTATTAATGAGATGCAATGATTCATAATTTTTATCAATAGGTATCAATTGTTCAATAGTGTTAATGGCATTATCCGTATGAAATGAAAATTTATAATGCTTATATAAACGCGAGTCCTTGACCTTGGGTATAACCCAATTATTCAAGGGCTTGTTATCTCCCAATGAAATATGATAATCATCAGTATTAAGATGCGAAAAAGATGATGCATTGTTATCAATGCAATGATCCATACTACCACTTGCCATACTACATTTACTATTTGATCGTTTAAACATATTGTTTAATGTATTGTGTTTAGTGTGAAAAAGTGTTGAAATTTGTGTGAAAATTTTGAGATTTTAAACATTTGGTTGTAAAAAATTTGAATTTTTGAAAATTTTTCTTAAAAGTTAAAAATGTTTCATAACCAAAATATAAATTCTGAAGGTGATTTACTTTACTTTTGCCCTAATGAATAAATAGAGAATACAAGGAATGAAAGTGAATGATAGTAGTGACTCAGATCAAAGTTAGTTATTGAAGGAGGGCAAGAGGTGCAGATAGAAATATTTTCTGGTCGAGTTGTTGTGAGCAAGTGTGCAGCTCATTTAATTACGTACAAAAAAAAATGGACCATTTAATTCGAACAAAAATTTAGAAACTTAAAAAAGACCATAAGCTAGTTTTTTTTTTTTTTTTTTGTCTAGTTAAAAGTGAAAGGATAGTGGCTTTTGAGCTCACGGGTGCTTCGTCAGCCCATTGTCATTAACTCTACAGTAATCATGTTGCCTGATATTTTTAAAAAAAAAATTTGGGTATGCAAACAAGAAAAAAAAAAAAAAAAACAAACAATGGAGCGTAGGAAAAAAAACAAAAACAAAAATCTCGAAGACAGACCCTTGTGGATCATCTACTACCAGAGACAGAAGCAACGGGCCAGCGGGGGCCATGGTCCTCCAAAAATTTGAAAACTTCTGTAAATGTTTTTTTAGTACTGCCCAAAAACTAAAAAACGAATCAGTCTAAGTTCTCAATACCAGGTAAGTGTATTACTTTTAATTTCAACTTCAAATTTAAATAAATAAACTACACTGATCAAGAGAAAAGAATCATTCTCTTTCTTCAACCACCAGTAGACGTTTTCTCTTCATGACAGTTCATAATCCTCTTTGTTACACTTTTTGTAAGTCCATTCTATTTATTTAATTAAATAATTTTATAGATTTTTTTTGCCTTTATCTGTCATAGTTGTTACAATAATTTCATTTTTTGCAATCATACTCAATCCAATTCACCTCAAAAATATTTTATTGCCTCAGTTGATTCTATATATAATACTTGGACTTGTTAAGCGGAGAGAGTTCAAAAAATATAAAAAAAAAAAAAAAAAATAGCCTCAATTCAATTATTAAGTTTTTTCTTTCATTAGTATTTGATTGAGATAAATAAATTTTGTTCAATATTTGATTGGCCTGATGTCTCTATAATGATAGAAATCAATAAGATATATTAATATAAGTGTTTGATGTTTATTCACTTTTTTCTTTGTTGATTTCTTTGTAGCGATAAATTTTATAGGTATGCAATGCTAATTTGTGCTACAAATTGTATAGAAAATCACGACGAATTAAACATTACTTTTAATTTTTTTTTTAATTCTTAGTTTCTATAATGGGCAAGCCAAAGACCATTTATGCCGTTTTAAGAAAAATTGATGATGATCCAATTTCTACAATGTCTTCGTTTCTATTCTCTAAAACACTATTAAATCCTGCTTTAATAAAAAAATTTCTAAATTTTAGAGGTTTTATTTTATGTGTATCCATGATTAATTTGTTTTTACATCTTCTTCCTAGTATACTATCAATTGATTTTCAAAATAATTTTTGAATTTTTTAATGTATGTTAACTATATTATATCGTTATCCCGCCCTTCAACGCAACAATTCTGGTTCCGCCACTAATTGAAGTCTCAATTTTAAGTTGTAGGATGTTTGACATTGTCATCCTAGGACATTTGGTACAAGTTAAAATTGAGACTCCAATGTCTTTTTCATCATATAACTTAATGCTGTTGGAGGACAAACGATATTGGTCTAGTCAAACTAGATGTACTTATCTCCTGCGTGTGAAATAAATTAAAAAAAGAAGCAAAACTAAAATTTTAAATAAAATGCCAAAAAAAAAATCAAACACAAAATTGTCTCTGAAATTTTACTACCAAGAAATTAACGCTCGAATTTTAAAAGTGTAAACGGTAAACATATTGATAATTGTGTCCGACTAACTAGTTTAACCATTTGTGATGTAGATTGTAAAGTACATTGAGTAAATGGGTAAAGTCATAGTTAGTCCCTTATGTTTAGGTAAAAATCAAATAATTCTCCTGACGTTTAATCCCACAATTTAAGACCCATAACTTTCAAAAACCTATCAATCTTCGCCCCCCGTCTAAATCAAGCGTTAAGTCCGACGAAAATCATGCAAAATGACGAAATGCCCCTCTGAGGCTAAATTTTTTAAAATAAATAAAAATAATAAAAATTTAAGAAATAAATTAAAAATAAATAAATTATTGAAATAGAGTTGTAATAGTTTTATTTAATAAATATTAATTTTTTAAAAAATATATTTTTTTATTTTTAATGAATTTTTTTAATATTTTTAGTAATTTTATCTTAGAGGGCATTGTGGTCATTTTTCATACTTTTCTGTTTGATTTAACGCCTGATTTAGACGGGGGGCGAAAATTGATAGATTTTGAAAGTTATGGATCTCAAATTGTGGGATTGAAAGTTAAGGGAGCTATTTGATTTTTGCCTAAACATAGGGGGCTAACTATGACTTTACCCCTTGAGTAAAATAATAAAACAATTTATAAATCAATCCTCCAGCATAAAATTGGCACCCTAACATATTTGATTCTATGTAATAAAGGAAAAATATGTATTTTGTAAAGATAAGTTACATGTATCATTTGTTTAATGTCTAATGTCTAGTCTTACTTAAGAATCTAAATGAACTCAAACAAGTCTAGTCGAGTTTATACAAGCTATTAATGAGCTTAAACTAATCTAAACTGAGTTTTTCTCGAGTTTGGTTTTATTTTTGAGTTAAAATTTGTGTTGAATCTCAATTGCGTAAATTAAGATAAATAGAGGTTGAGGTTATCCGAATGATTTATTCTTAAACTCTTGCTCCTAAAGTATGACATTAAAAAAAAAAAGTCAAACTCAGCCTAGAAGAAGAGGGAAAAGTAAGTTTCAATCAAAATCTTTAACCTCTCAAGTATAGCTTTTGAAAACGTTTTTGGCCATCGGAAAAACAATGATCCAATCTTTACCAAATTTAAAATTTGCTTATAATTTACATCTAAGCATATGATGTAAGAGAATATTTCGCAACACTTTAAATGGGCATGAGAATCATTAATGCGATTACAAAAAAGTTCTTGAGTCCTTAAAAATTTTGATTTTAATTAGATATAAAAAAATTTGCAAACATTATGGTCTTTTATAGAATCAACTTGGACAAATTCTAATATTCAAGTGAACTTTCAACACATGTATATAGTTTTATTTTGTTTTTGACTAAGAACCGATTAAACTAGGTTATTTTTAAATCTTTTAAAGATTACTAAAATTTTTTAAGTCCTTAAACCCATTGAATTAGATTTTATTCTGTCAATTTGAGATTAAAATTACTTAGTATGAAAAAACAGAACCCTATAAAAAAAATAAAGTTGTTTTTTTTTTCTCTTCTAAACAAAAGTTTTTTTGGTTTTCCTTTTCTCTGGTCAAAAGTCAGCTCCTACTTACTTAAAACCCTCTGAAAAACAATGGCAAATGATCGTTAATGGCATTCGTCCACCGGTTTTGAAAACCCTAAACGCAATTGGTGGTTTGTTTGTGTCACGCGGTTCACGTACCAGCCGGAGATAGTTAAAAGATGAAGGTCGTGGCATTGGTGAGCGGCGGCAAGGACAGCTGCTACGCCATGATTAAGTGTATCCAATACGGTCACCAGGTTTATTTTCTTTCTTTCCTTTCCCCCTTTTTTTGGTCCCATAGAAAATCCTGGAAAATTCTAGCAAGGAATGTTTGAGTCTTATGTACTTAATTCTCTTTGTCTCTTTCGGTTTTTTCGTTCGCAAGTTGACAAGTTTTCTAGGCCCTTTTTTTTTCGGGGGGGGGGGGGGGGTGTGGTGGGGGGGTGTTCTGAAAAAATAATTGACAAATATGGAAGTGCTGTGTTTGGTTGATATCGTGATAAAGAGAGGAAATTTAAGGGAAGCTAAGGGAGTATAGAATCTGGGAGTTTATGCTACTCTGTTTTGACTCCTAGCTGGGTGTTTGTAAAACTTAGTCTTCTGATATAGTAACAAAAACATATTTGGTTTGGACGCTGGAGAGTTTAAGAAAGCAGAAAAATAAGAGTCAGGTGAACACTACAGGATGGAATGATTTCTCTGCAAGAAGACTACCTTCGTGACTAGTAGATTGTAGAAATGGGAACAAGGAAAATTGGGGTTTTCAATATTTGGGTTTGGAAATAAGAAAATCAGAAGCCTGGATTCAGAAGAACTTAAGATAACTATTGTAACGATATAAGGGACGCGCTAGCCACATCTGCGCTTTGACTTTAGAAAGACTAGTCAATGTTATTTTTGAATCCCCTTGAATCGTTATAAGCTCCAGTTCTACTCAGTAAGGAATCAATGTGGGACTTGGCCTTATATCATTATTTTCTCATTACTTGTCCTCTGCCACTCCATGTGGAACTCAGGATGTCACAACTATATATTCCAAGTTGTAATTTGCTTTCCTTTCCATAAGCCAATTATAGTGGCTTGCAGTTCTAGTTTTCAGTTTTAAGATTTGTGTTTGATCCGTGTGGGTTGGTTGATAATTATCAAAAGAAAAACAAAAAGAAGTGATGTCTTGTTGCTTTTGTAGGTTGTTGCATTGGCAAACTTGATGCCAGCCGATGATTCAGTGGACGAGCTTGATAGTTACATGTACCAAACTGTTAGTCTCCCTCCATCTCTATTTTCCCTGTTGGAGATTTGTTTAAGATTTTCTTGAAGCTTTGGAAAATATCAGAAAAAGAAACAACAGTAATTGATCAATGTATTAACCAGGAAGAAGTATAATTTATTGATTCAGTGATGCTGCTCTGAATCATGATATTTCCTTTAATTCTACTTCAGAGTTTTTAATGAATTGTGATAGGATTTGACGCTGGATAGATATTGGTGCTATGGCAATTAACTTTCGAGCAAGAGTAAAAAGAGGTTGGGTGATCTATGGAACTGATTCTTTCATACCTTACAATAAGAATTGTTGACAAAGTCTTCATAAATTTTTCTTTGTACACATCTTTGTGTTTATCTCCTTGCTGCAAGTTTTTTTCCTTTTTTGTGCTCTATTTTTTTTTTTGTTATAATACTAGATAATAAAGGCTAGTTTCTTTGTAGATGACAAGCACATAGAGATTTGTTGTTATTACGCTTTGTTTAGTATTTGATTGCGATTGCTGAATTCTTTCTTCAGGTTGGGCACCAAATAATTGTTACCTATGCAGAATGCATGGGACTGCCATTGTTCAGACGGCGAATACGTGGATCTACAAGGCAAGCATTTTTAAGTGGGGACTTTTTTGATAAAACGAATTAGCGGATCTTGGGAACTTAAAGCAGTCTCTTTCTCCTCACGGAATTAACAAAGCGATCATAACTTTTAATACCATCCGTGCAAGGCTTCAGTGGTGGAGCCCTATGTAGACTAGGGCAGGCATCAAATCTCCAAAGATTTAAAAGATCTTTGAGATGTACATGCTTAACATAGAAGGCTTTATAGTGGCTATACTTTTGGCCCCCCAATCCCAAGTTCTTAAATTGGTCTTTGGGAATATACACATCGATATATTTCTTTGCAAGAGTAAATTTTTCTGTAGCAAGTTGTAAATCACTCATTGACAATGAATGAAAGTTGCCATATTCTATCGGGAGCTAGTATATCTATATCCCCATTTGTAATTCGTCACCCATATAATTACTATGACCAATTTGTCACCATAAATTATCTTAAACTAAAGGTTGAGAACAGCAAAACAACTTAAGCTTTTATATATTGCTGCTTTTTTTTTTTTTTTTTTTCTCTTCAAGGCTTCTCTTCAGAAAGCATTGAGACATTGAAATAAGAGTGTGCCATGCTGAACACTTAGCTAAACTGTCGAGGTTTTACTGTCGAGGTTTTTATTTAAATTTCTAGCTTGTGGAACTTTTGTCCTTTTTTTCTTAAAATTATTTACAGCAAACGATTTCAAGAGGAAAAAGAACTTGAGAATATCCCATCTCAGTATAGTTAATGTATAATAATAATACACATTATAATGGAGCAAGTACTTCTTATAGTGCCTTTAGATGGGCTATGAAAATTGGTTCAAATTTGAAAGAACGTGAGAGCATATACCAGAAAAGTGGGTCCAAATTTAAGAGTAATATTGGAACTTAAAATTGGTAAAGGTTCATTTTTTGTGTTGGAAACTTCCATGTATTTTGGGAAAATCCAAAAGGAAAGTAAGCCATCTAAGATGGATTGGAGGGTATATTCTGATCATCATAGCTTTATTTCCCCTATCCCTGCGAAGGAAAATTGTTGATGTTGCCACCACAAGAGTTATTTTGTATTTCTGGCTAGTGCAAAACCTGTAGTATTGAATGTACTTAATATGGATCTTTTTTCTTTATAAGTCGTGTATTTTATCTCAAGATCATGTTTGTGTGCATAGGGAAGAAGGATAAATTTAGTTGTTTGAAGATCTAATAATTTACCAACTAGTCTGTGCAAACATATTGTATTCGTAGTTACAACCAGAAAAGAATATGAGGGTAACCATGTCTTTTGCTACTAATATTACTTGACCATTTTTAAGTTACTTAATGAAATTAACTGGCAAAGCTTATGTTCGTATTATTTGTGTTGGTTTTGCTGAAGATTATTTTGGGGGTATTTGGTTTCTCTTAATAAATCAGTGCCATATTTTTTTATCAGATGACAGTGCATAATTGCAAGATCCAAATGGTAGGATGAGATTTTCTCATAATTTCCATGACTTGTGTAAATTTGAAGAATCATGAGTACTTCATTCATTGCTAAAAGTTTGGGTGCTCCAAACATCACAAATGCTTGCCAATTGATTGGGAGGGAACATATTTAAATCGTTGGCTAAGGTACTGGCTGTTATGCATCAAGGATCCTGGAAAAGGTAGTTTATAAGTCCTAAAATGCTTCTGTTGTGCAGATTCAGCCTGTTTGCTAGTGAGTGTCTTGTAGCAGATTTAGAGGTCAGATTCCAAGAGCCATTTGTGAGTTTGACATTAGGAAGGCTTTGGGTCATGTAATTTTGGAGGGGTTGTTCCATTGATATGCTAGGAAGGATTGGATTTGGCAATGTATGAAAACGTTGGATTCTATCTTGTACTTGTACTGTGATATTTTTCAGTTTTGGTAATGGCTGTCCTTCTGGCTTATTTAATAGTTCTTGTGGTTTAAGACAAGGTGTCCTATGTATCCTTTATTAGTCATATTAAACTGTTATGTAGGCATGTGGAAGGGGATGTATTATCTAGTTTTTGGCTGGTGGGTGATTCTGGAGGTTAGGTATAGGGTTTTTTTTTTTTCGAGGCTCCATCTTTTACCTTGCAGCTGCAAATTTTGCTATTTTATTTTATTATGCTGAGGCTGTTCTTTGTTTTAATACCAAATCAGTTCTTTCATGTTTGGAGCGGAGTTGATTTGAGTACTAATTTGGGAATTGGGACATGAACTGTTCCCTGTGGGGTGTTTGAAAGGTGGAGGTTTTGACTAGTATTCTCTGCTGTAAGGCAGGGCTCTCTTCCTTTGGACTGTCTTTTGTTATGTGATTTTATTTCATGAGTTTTTTTTTTTGACGAATAAGCACAATTTTATTAGAAAACAAAACGAAAAGGAGCGAAAACAGTACAAAGATTGTACTGAAATCACTTAAAGCATACAAGCAAAAAAGCTAATGAAGTCATAAAAATCTACAAAACAACCCCCAACAATGCATTTGCCCAAAGAAAGAGAGAAAGTAGGAAACCACCCTGCAAACGCTCCAATGACGAAGCTGTATCATCCGAACGCCTACTGTTACGCTCTCTCCAGAGACACCAAATACATAATGGTATCATCTTCCAAATAGCCTTCGCCAACGGATCCACAAACTTCCTACCCAAACACAACAGAACATCCCCCAACGTTTCCAGCATAACCCAATAAAGATTCATAATTTCGAACACAAACAACCACACCTCTAGCCATCGGACAATGCAAAAGTACATGATTAACCGATTCCCCATCTTCCTTTCACAAATAACACCAATCAGCCATACAAACTCCCCTCCTTCCTATCAATAGTCAAAATTTATCAATAGTCAAAATTCTACCACTTGACGTGGCCATTCCCACACAAAGAATAAAGAGAAGAGACTCCAACTCTCAGTAGGGACCTTGGACCTCCACACTCCACGCCATGGAAAAACCTCGGATCTTCCACCAGACTCCCAATAAAATTCCATAGAAGGTTACTTGCAACTACAGTGAAAATACCATCACTAGAACCCACCCATTGCCACTTGTCATCAATCTCTCTTCGAATAGGCATCTCATAAAGAGAAGAGAAAAAACCCACAAACTCCAATTCCCAGTCATTCCCAGAACTAATGAACCGGACATTCCAAACCGAATAAGTGGAACCAACCTCCATACTATCCGCCACAACTGCAAAAGGATGCCGAGCTAAAGAAAACACAGTAGGGCAAAAGCACCTAAGGGGTCTATCACCAGACCACCTATCATGCCAAAAACTGATTCTTTGACCAGAACCCACAACAAATCTGATATTGCTCTCTAAAGGACTCCCAGAATGGAGAAATGTGTATTAGGGTGGATTCTGTAAATCATATTTGTTGAAGGGAGTAAATCTCACAGTTACTGAGAGTGGTTATATTCTCAGGCAACTAGTCTGATGAGGATGTCTTGCAAGTGCATGAGTGCACGTCTAGAGTTTTCTGTCTTTTTTCATGGCAGTGTTTGATGTTGGTAGAAAACATTTCTGGAGGGATTTGTTTTGTGAGGGTGTTTCCTTGATAGATTATGTCCAGACCCGTTATTAGTTCTTACTTGTACTCTCTTGGGGAGAGATATTCATGCTTGGAATCTTAAGGCAGTTTTGCTTTCTGTAATTGGTAGTAAGAATTTGTATTTGAGTCTATTTCATTCTAATTTCCTTGTGAGACATTGAAAGGATAGGTTGGTTTATGAGCTTGATCCAAGAGGAATTTTGATGTTTGTTCTTTTTACATGGCGTTGAGAGTGTCTAATGAGATTTCATTACCCTTGAGAAGTATGAGTAGCAAAGTCCCCTAGAGAAGAGGAGTATGGCCCTTGAGAATTGGTGCTGATATTCAAGAGTTATTTGACCGCCTGTTGCTTCCTTGTTCAGTTCCTGGAGAATTATGGGTTTTTGCCTTAGCTTTAGTTGGCTTCAGAGGGTTAAATGGACGATGCCCAAAAAGTAGTTGATTTGATTTAGTTGGTAAGGATTCGTTGGGCAGAACAATAGTAGGATGGTCTGTGTGCTATTCCTAGCCTTATATGGACTGTTTGGAGCGAGAACTAATCAGACTTTAGAACCCTTGAGGATGCTTGACCTGAAATCTTGTTCCATAGATCATTATACGATTAGATGCTTGCTTTTGGCTCTATCCATATTCATTTTTGAATTTTTATTGAAAAATTACATTTTGATTTTGAGAACTAATATACTGAACAAACTTTCCCCTTCTACTGGAATTCTTTTTTTGATGTTGATTTTGTTGACTCTGTCAAGGTCCCATCTGCTAGAATTCCCAATCTGTTAGGCGTTGCTTATTTGGTCCTTTATTAGTCTTAGATAACTTTTTGTTTTGATGTCATGAACTAGTAGGATAATAAGAGCTAAATTTCTGAATATTTTATGTACATGAACACTGGAGGACCTGGTTTGGTCAGCAATTATCTCTCCCTCTTTGCCTCTAGTCTAGCCATTAATTGAATCGCAACTACATGAATCTCTTATTTGGGTCGCTGAAACTTTTTTTTAAAACCTTTAAGCTTCTATAAAATCCCATAAGTATGGAGGAAGCAGGATTCCAAAGTTGAGTTTAAACTTTTTGTCACCCATGATATTGAAAGGAGGCATTCTTATCCAGAGGCAAAAGGGGGAGAGGATATTTTGAGGAGGCTCTCATCTATTAAACGATGGGCTGGATTCTAGAAGTTCTGTTGTGTAGATGGCTAGGTTCTAGGAGTTGGTATATGATGGTGTCATGATCAGATTTGATCTGCATGAAAGTGCATGAGTCCGCTGAAGATGTCTGTCATTGCTTCTTAAATTTCTATAATCAAACTTCCTTTGACCTCTAAATTGTTGGATCAAACTTGATATAAACCAAGATAAAGCTCTTCATTGAAGATTGGATGATTCACTTCTGAATCCAGTCATATGAACTTAACGTATATAATCCACTTTCTCACTTTCTATGATTTTATGGGTCAATTAGGCATCAGAAGCTTAGCTACACTATGACTGCGGGTGATGAAGTTGAAGATATGTTTGTTTTGTTAAATGAAGTCAAAAGGCAGATACCTTCTGTCACAGCAGTTTGTTCTGGTGCTATTGCATCTGACTATCAAAGACTACGAGTGGAAAGTGTTTGTTCAAGGTTGGGGTTTGTTTCTCTTGCATATTTGTGGAAACAGGATCAGTCAATGCTCCTTCAAGAAATGGTAAACAGCATACTAACGCCCAGAATGGCAACCAATCATTATTTAGATCAGTTTCACTAACAAGGTGTTTCTCTTTTGATTCCCAACTAGATAACAAATGGGATTGTGGCTGTCACTGTGAAGGTATGATTCTTGGTTCGACTTGCTGTCTTTTTATATTTCTTTATAACTGTTTATGTAGCTCATTTCCCTTTGCTTTCTCAACTGGATATAGTTTTTGGGCTTTCCGTAATGAGGTGTTGCTAGTTTGTTTTTCTTTGAGCAGTTTGTTCAAAAACCTAATGACAGGAATTTGAGATTGATTTTCTTAATCATGAACGAACATGATTGTTCTTTAAGATAATCATTGTGATTATGCTTATTGAGTTTGGATTGACAATCAACACAAGTTATTTCTCCTGGAAAGATTTACAATTAGGATCGTTTGATAACCACTTTGAACCTAACTTGCAACAATGGCTGAGATTCTCAGTGATTGATTAATTCACAAGCTAAGTTTCTCTACTCAGGTGACAGTGCGTGTCCAAACTAAGTGATGAGTTTTTCTTTTGGTTTTCTGTTTTGTTTTTTTCTTTCCACCTAACAAGCTAGGAAAGCATCTTCATATCTCCATATAATTGGGAATGAGAGGCAAGGGAGTACATGGCATAAGAATAAGCTTATATGCATATGCAATGATCTTACAAAGGGCTTCTAAGATTTTTTTTTTTCTTCTTAATTTATTCTGAAGATATTGAGCAAATACCACGCAGTTAAGAAAAGATGAGATGTGAGTCTTATAGAATGAGTACCACGTTTGTCAGTGTGACTTTGGTTAGAGGTGTATGTAGTAGCTCCACGCCTATTGCTTAAACTTTTGGGTTGGGTACTTTAACTGGGCACACTGCTCTATTTATTTGTTCGTTCTTTCATGCCATGTGTCTTTTTGTCTCGTTTCTGTTTCATTGGACTCTGATTCGGGGGCCATCATGTGATAGGGATGATACGCTATATTTGTTTTAGCAGGATGGGAAGAGAGTTGGAAAGGAGGGGGGGGAAAGAGAAGGGCTTCCCAAAATCACCTGTTTGGTAAGAGGGAGAAGGGTAGGGGTAGGACATACCTCTCTAGGCCCCCCGAAATCAATCTGCCCCAAGTGAGGAGGTTGGAGGAGGGAAAAGTTAAGCTCTCAGAAAAAATTTCCTCTTTATTTTCTAAATCATTTGAACTGTAGCAGGCTCGAAAGGAATTAATCTTCAACAATCACTCCTCGTTCCTTTCCTTATGAAACAATATGAGGGAGTGGTAGGCGCCTTCCACTTTCCCCTGGTTTCTCTTTCTCTTTTCCCTTCTCGATCCCTCTTACCAGCTATGAGGGTCCTCTTAGCTTGAAACTACAATCGTCCCTCTGTCCTTTTTTGCATTGATTTGTTAGGCCTCTACATCTCATAGCTTGACTTTTTGAATTAGATGCTTTATGAGGGACCGGGAAATGAAGCTTTCACCTTATAATAATCTGTCTGCAGTCTATAGATGAGATAATGACATACCCAATATCGGAGAAACTTGTGGCGCATGTATGAACTTTTTTTTTCTTTGAGGGAGGGCTGGGTGTTGGAGTTTGTATACCCTTCTTTGGTAGAATAGTTGAGATTAGAATATAGGGTAGTTGAGCGTACAGCTTGAATTGCGATATACCTTGCGTGTATCTGACAAGCAGATCACTTCATTGCACTATTGTGTGGTGATATTATTACTTTCTCTCACCCTTTTTGGAACTTTGAAGTGGAAGCTTTCACTTTCTGATCTCGTTACCCAATAAATGAGTTCTATTTTATTTTTCAGTTAAATATCACTTGTGTAAAATGAAAAAATGTATATTTCACTCTGGTTTTTGTTGCACCCATGATTGAGCATCAGCTGTGCATTTGGATTATCTTTGAGAAGATGCTAGCAACTTAACACTGTTGTTAATAATTGACATCCAGGTGTCAAGATTGCATCTTAGTAAAGGTCAGGTACATGTTTTAGTTTTACGAAGTGTTGGCATTCATGGTAATGTTTTAGATTTCACATTATAGTGTTCGATACAGAATTGGTAAAACTCTTTTCTCACCAGAAGCTATTTTCATGTTGAGGGAAAATTTATATTCACATGGATGGCTTGTAGATTGGAGTCCAACACTGTTTCAATTTCATAGGTTGCGGCAATGGGGTTGGACCCTGAAAAGCACTTGGGCAAAGATATAGGGTTCTTGAAGTCGTATCTACATAAGTTGAAAGAGTATGGGAAATTTTTTTATTTTGTTATCTTTTCTTTTAATTGTCGTGATGAAGAGAAAATTGTGACCTAGTAAATTTTCCAGCAAAGGTGAAAGTGGTCGTTAACTCTGCCATCATGTCACAGGTTGTATGGGATTAATGTATGCGGTGAAGGAGGGGAATATGAGACTTTGACACTTGACTGTCCACTCTTTCATGTAAGTTCACGTCCGACTGTTGCTTTTGACACCTCTCCTCTCCCCACCATTAATAACAATGGTCACAGTATGTCACGAATAAGCTGGAGTTCTGCAATCCTGCTATTTTAGCCATTGTTACTCCTCTTATGACTTCATGTATTGGAATTATGCCTCTTCCTTGCGCATAATCCCAACTTTGCTAAGGTTTAGGTCACTTCGTGTGTTTTATTGAATTTATAAATGTGTTGCTTTTGAAATTGTCCTTTTGTTGTTATTATTGTATTGTCATGACCATTTATCACTATGAATTTACAGAATGCCCGAATTGTACTCGAAGAATTTAATGTTGTACTGCACTCTTCTGAGGCCATAGCTCCAGTCGGGATTCTTCATCCCTTGTCTTTTCATCTAGAAAATAAGGTAGAGTCATATGCTGTAAGTGGCATTGACCAAACCTCTGAGATTAGTAAGGAGAAAGTCGGTTTTGTATTTGAAGTGGAAGAAGATTGTCAAAAAAGCTGTGAAGTCACATGCCAGGCTCCTGCCGAAGTCCCAGAGTTAGATGAAGTTGCAGAACATAGACTTCAAATTTCAAGAACAAGAAGTAGTACTTCATTTTCCATTTGTTGCTGGCTGCAAGATTCATCCAAAACGTCGAAAGGTATGATGATTTTGTTGTAGTTATTTCCTGCAATCATATAATCTGAAACAAACGCAATGGATGTAATTTATTACAGGTCATGATTGCAATGTTTAACTGTTTAATGTGTAGGATTGCAAGAAGATTTGGAGGTTGTTTTGAAGAAGATTGAACTAGAGCTTGCGAGATATGGTTTTTGTTGGGAGAATGTTATATATATTCATCTCTATATCGCTGACATGAATAACTTTAATATAGCAAATGAGACATATGTGAGATATATAACACAGGACAAGTGCCCCTTTGGTGTTCCGTCCCGCAGTACCATTGAACTGCCATTATTGCCAGTGGGTTTAGGAAGAGCGTACATTGAAGTTTTGGTTGCGAATGACCAGAGCAAAAGAGTTCTGCATGTTCAGAGTATTTCCTGCTGGGCACCTAGTTGCATTGGACCATATAGCCAGGTAAATTATATGGAATTTTGAATCTTTGGCATTGCAATTACTTGTCAGCATTACCACTGGTAATCATCACATTATGCTTGGTTTAGTTTGCCAACTAGTACATTGAACCTTCTTTCGTGTTATATTTTTTTTATGTCAAGAGATTGATACAGGCGGGAAGGTGATAGTTTTATTCTAATTTGAGCTTATGCCACTTTAAAAGTCAAGAGCATCTTTGTATTTTTTAGATTTCTCGAAATGAGTTTTACTTTTGCTCCATGGAGTCTTATTTGAGTTTTATCTGTGTCAGTTTGAGCATAAGAATGTTTTGGTGTTTGGTACAACTACAGAATGCTGTCTGATAGAAAGCAAGTCCTGGCTCAAAGGGAAATCAGACTTCTTGGGTACAAAATGGTCTGATTTTGACAAAGATGAAGCCATTTTATGTTGTCCTGCTAGTGGAAAACGAAGATAGGAATAAAAAACCTCATTATCTTTCCCAAACTTCATAGACCTGACCCAAACACTACATGCCCCCTTTCCTTTTTGTGTTTAAGTCTATTAATAATCACATTGTGCTTGATTGCTGGTAAGTTCCTGTCTTCTGAAAAAAATAAATAAATTTTGTTACACAAATTTGATGCCCTACAAAAACTGTATAACTAGTGGAATTTCCCAACACTTCCTTTCATGTCCAGGCCCAACCAAAATTGAAACTTAAAAAAGATGCCCTATGTCTGAACCAAAATTAGGCTTGGGCTTCAGTGAAACTGGATTCTGATATCAGTATCCAACCCAAAAACCTTAAAGAAGTAGGTGAAAAGGCCAAATGTACATAAATTTGATATGAGCTAAAGAGGTGGCCAGGCAGTTAAACCTGACCCTACCATATATAGACAGCAAGCAAGAGCTGTGCTTGCTTATCCTAAAAATGAGATTCTTGTCACTTTGGTGGATTTGGATAAAAGTGAAGAATCACTCTTGCTGAAAAGTTTGTTGTTTTTTGTCAACTTGTGGGATGGCTATTGAGTTCCTGTTTTTTTTTCTTTTTCTTTTTTTGCTTTAGTCTGTATGTGTTTGTATTTTGTTTACGTTTGGGTACTGGGTTTTTGGGGAAGACCTTTGTGAGGCCCTTTTTTGGTGTGGGATGCCTGCTTAACCTCTGTATTCTCTCATTTCTTATTTTCCTGGGTTGCATTGCATTTTCAAAAGGCTTCTTGTTGGGTGCAGTGGATAGCTGACTGAAGGGCCAGAGTTTCTTCGAGGATAGATAGGGGTGAGGTTTGTTTGAATCTATGTGTCCTGCCTTCTGAGTAGAGGGAGACAGCTACAAGGGCAAACTATCCTGTAACATTCACAGTTTGGTAGGATTTCAGCTTGATGTTGGACATGAACAGGCATTCACTTTGTTCTGTTTTCTTAGTCAATTCACGAAAGTCTTACATATCAACTCCCAAACCTTACTTTCTTCCCCTAACCACATCGTAGAACTAGTTATGGATTGTCTGCCAAGAGTTAGTTATGGATTGTCTGCCAAGAGGTAGACTTTCCTGGTGATCTGAGTGTAAAAGAAAAAGAAACATAGCTTCTCTTTGAGAGGTGGCTACATTACTGATTTTAGCGATACTGGATTTTAAATTAGTTAGTTTGGTGCTAGTATGTGAACAAAGTCTGTAAATCCTTGGATATTTTTTTCAATAACATCTGTTGTTTCCTGCCATTACCTTGACGTGGAACTCATCCAGCCACTTGTTCTTGACATTTTGCCAACCTCTAATTTTGCTTTCAGGCAACCTTGCATTCAGAGATACTATATATGGCTGGGCAGTTAGGGCTTGACCCTCCCACAATGACTCTCCGTACTGGAGGCCCTTCTGCTGAGATGGAACAAGCACTAGAAAACAGCGAAGCAGTAGCAAAATGCTTTAAGTGTTCAATATCTACTTCTGCTTTTCTCTTCGTTGTTTACTGTTCAACAGCTGTTCCATTGTCGGAAAGGCAGAAAATTCAGGACAAGTTGGAAACTTACCTTGAGCACATAAGGCTTTTGCAATTAGACGAAGGAAGCATTATTAAATCTCTTGATCCTATCTTTCTATATGTCCTTGTGCCTGATCTGCCAAAGCGGTAAATTTTACATATAGCTCAAACAGTTTGATAGAAAGCATAAATATGCATGTGGGTTGTGGGTTAGGGGAATGGTACCACATTGGTAACTATCAATACAGTTGAACATGGTGTGATAGTACATAATATGTGATCACAATCATCAGAAAAGGACATTCTAGTGTGGTACCCTAATAATATGGCATTTGTTTTCAAAATTTTAACCTTCTAAAATTTTATCATCATTACAAAAATTTCTCTCTTCTCACTTTTTCTCCAACTTTTTTCACTTTTTCACCAACTCCTAAAATTTTACCCTAACATTTTAACAAAATTTTGTTTCCAAATGCCATGTAAATGTTTTCGATCTGTGTATTCATTTGCTAGTGCATTTGCAATCTGTCCTGAAAAAAGGTTGTACTCTAATAATCAGGGTGTATCCCATTAGCTGAAGGTTGTGGTCTACATTAGCTTGGATCGACGATGACAGTACTAGAATTATGATCTTATTCCACCCACCTCTTTTTGTTGTGTCTTTTGCAGGGCACTTGTTGAGTTAAAGCCCATTCTTTACGCCCCAGAGGATACAGACGAGAAAGCTGCAACTTTGCAAGACCTTTCTTGTGTAAGGATCCCCAGTTATTGGGGTTTTCAGCAATCGCAGTGGCATGATTCTTGCTTCCAGAAATGTGTTATTGATGGAAAGATCTGCACGATTATTCTGTCCATCACAGGAGGACTAGCTGTGAAAATATGTTCGGACTCTCTTGGTGGTTTCCTGGATAACAAGGATTTTCAAGATTTACTCCAAGAGGAGCAAATGGAGAGAGTATCAAAATTTTGCATTTATCTTCTTGACAAACTTTATATGGAGAACAATTTCTCTTGGGAAGACACAAAGGTCTGTTTCTATCCCAAATTCCAAGCCAGCCTGTTTTAGTAGGTCCATTCTTTAATGGGGGACTTGATCCACATAGTCTTGATTACCTTCAACTCGTGAAATTCAGTTTTAGTTTGTGGAACTCTTCCTCAACGAAGACACAATCTATTTCAGGCTTTTCCTTTCTTCTCTAACCTTCATATGTCTGAAACTGCTTGTATGATCCCCGGGCCCCATCACGACTTTGCTTCAATTGTCTGGTTACAATTGTTGGTCTTATTACTCCAGATTCACACACACTAGGAATCAAAATTTGATATATTCATTTTTCTTAACTTATTTGCAATTTGTACTCTAGATTTCTGCCTTTTGGGCCTTTGGACTTCATATCTCATTTGTTAACTTAGAATGTTGCTTTTCAGATTAGAAGTCTGTCTACTTAACAATTCCCGAAGGAGCATGTATAATAACTAAACCATATTCATGGTTAGCAACCTCCTAGAATCTGGATCTCTAGTCAACTCTTGGCAAATGGATTGTCTAGAAAAAAGGTCTGGTCAAATTAAATGAAAAAGATGCAGCAAAAGAATGTATATAGATATTTCTTAAGCAAATTTATGCAAACTGCAATATGTGTAATAAAATGATTAATGAACTCACACAGAAACTGAAAATAATGACATTGAGATGGGTTAGGGACTCGTTCACACATTCTCAAAAGTGATAGTATAGTTGTCACTGTGGATATGTATGCTCTGATTTTGGCATTTCTACCTTAAAGGTATGATGATATGGTAAAGCTAAGTAATGGAATTATCTAGGCCCTTGGACTGTAGCTGCAATGATAAAATTATGGAATGGGGTTAGACTAGGTTAAGTCCAAATCTTGCCAAGAAAAAGAGATTGGACTTTCTCATTCTAACTTGAAGTGAAGTTTGCGAATAATGTTAGGGTAATATGCACTACTTCTACATCAGACCTGAAAACATAGTTTGGCCAATTGTGCTCATGGTTTGTGAGTGGCTGGGTATTATATGGGTCAACCGATCCATTGCAGTCTATTCTCCAGAAAAGGTAACCTTTGGTTATTGATTACCTAAATAGGACACACATTTTCTGCTGTTTGGTAGATGAGTTTATTGTATGATACAAATTTGGTGAATATTTGTTTCTTCTGGGTTACTTCTGCTGTTTTGATAGAGCTGGCCCATCAAATTTGTGGCGCTCTTTTATGAAATGGCTGCCTTGTGTTTGTGTCATCCCTTTCTGCTTGTTTGACAATCATCTGAGGTTTTGCTTTCCTATGTGTATTCCCGCTTGATTCGTTACTCTTTTTCAAGCAGTTACTAATTATGACAATGTTTTTGTTGTGTCTAATTTTAATGGTGCTTTCGCTTTTGCAGAATTTGAGGTTCTACTTCCCAACAAATCTTGGTGTAACTCTGGAGGCACTGTCCCTCATCTTAACCAATGCATTCAATGAATTAGCTGGAATGGGTCAGAGAATTGAAATTGGTGAAGAGCCCATCTTTAACCTTGTTCCCGTCTTAGGTGCTGGGAGGTCTGCTGCATCCATGGACGATATACTAACCTGTGAACTGTTTGCCCAGAAATTGTGAAAAAGCTTGGTTCCCATCAAAGCATGTATTTTCCGTTACCAAGTTCGTGAGGAATATGAGAGTAGAGATGTGGAGAAAGATCCATTCATGAGGAAGTTAAAGAATTGTGCTAGACATGAGATATATCTTCTGTTGAAATCCCTCACCCCAGCATTCTGGCCCAATCCTCTTTTAGGTAAGTTACTTTTGTGTATCGAATGCTTCAAGTTGTGATCCATGTGTAACATTGTAGTCCACAGTGATGTACGTGGATCTACAGTGATGCACAGGAATCAATTCTGATGGGAGACATAATTGGATTATACCAGTGTGAAGTATTGAATTGCCAGACTAAAATTTGTGAGTTGACCTTCTGGAACTGTCTCTGCCATTGAGAGAGCACCAAATCTACCTTAGCTTGTAACACGCTATTCAAAGCTATACTCCAGGACTGATTCGATGAACGAAAGGACCCGTATGTCTAAAAATGGATCATAGAGACCAATTCATTCAAAGTTATACACCAGGAACTGATTTGTTAAAGGTAAATTAACAGAGGCTGTATCAAAAATTAAGCCTAAAAAATGAGCTGTTTTTTCAATCTAGAAGCATGGGTAGGACAGAAGCCACAGTTACATGGTGGTTTGGTTTTGAAGCTTGTAGCGTGTTTAGCTGTGTTTCATGAACAAGAATCATTACCCATGAGAGCTACTCTTGTTAGTTCCTTGGTTAGAGAAGAAGATCCAGGTTACCTTGACCGAATCCAGTCTACATTTTTCCTTGCTCGGTGGGTGGATCTTGTTCTCCAACAAAGGTTGCCCGAATCCCCCA
This sequence comes from Morella rubra, assembly GCA_003952965.2. Taxonomy (NCBI): domain Eukaryota; kingdom Viridiplantae; phylum Streptophyta; class Magnoliopsida; order Fagales; family Myricaceae; genus Morella; species Morella rubra. The sequence goes on from CM025855.1 coordinate 35,309,488, forward strand.
GAGACTTGCTAGACCAAAGTGGGCTCCTATGAGCTTTTATTTTTCAGTTGTTAGCAGACCACTTTCTCAACCATGAAACCCCATAACTACAAATTACAGCAATTTATGATCAATTGTGGCAGTTGCCTTTGATTATTGGCTATGTACAGATATTTGACAGCGACCTTGGACTGCAATAAATTACAAAAAAAAAAATTCAACCACCGACGAACGATCGACCATATCTGTTGACATAAAGGGAGAGTCCTAAGAAGCCAAGGTTTTAGTTGTTTCCATGCCAAGTCTGTCGCCCTTTCTTCTTTGTTTCTCTCTCTTTCTAGCCAGGCAGGTGTTGGGGGCTTTCATCTGAGAAAGCAAAAAGACTAAAGGGTGTGAGCCATAGCCAGTTGGTCGAGGGGACCATAGACAGTTCAAGAGTGCAATGGATGTGTGAGGCAAGCAGAAAGGAAAATATGGTCCACAAGGCTCTTCAAAATCCAATTAGATTAAGAGCCTAATAGCAAAAGAAGAAAATCAGGGAAGTTGTTTGGCTCTCAATGGTATTGGCTTTTCCCCTTTTGTTTTTGGTTTTTTCCCAAAGTTCCTCAAACAACATCCAAATTCCATTATTTGAGAGCAACATGCCGATATGCCTAGCAAAATATTTCCAACTTTACAATTTTCTCCATCATAAGAAAAGATATTACAATAAAATGCCAAAATAGAACTACTAATTGATCAAATGATTTTGATTTTGTTTTTGTTTTGCCTCTAATAGGTAAATACAATTCTTAAAGGCGAAAAATTGATATTACAAATTTTGCCACTCTAAATACATTAAGTGATTAATTTGGGACATTGTCAGATTAAGCGCATAATATAAGCATGTTTACTATATTAATGTAAAATCAAGATGAATTGCGATCCTAATAAATCTCATGGCATATCTCATACTTATCCCACAAATTACTGACCCACCAATACTAGAAATTTAAAGGGGTCTCTCACCTAGTGTAACAAAATTAATGAAACACAATTGATATAATACACTTAGAATCATGGTTTTTGGGGACCATCGCATAAAAGCTAAATTTGTATGCCTATTTAGAATACATGGTGTCTCTTTTTACATATATACATATTTATAAATAACCTGCTTTTTCCATTGAGATTTCAAATCGATCTTCAGTATATATCTTGTAGATTTCACAAGAAAACAAGATAAAGAGGTTGAGGGAAAAAATATAATGAGGGTCAATAAGTACAAGAATAATTTCTAACTTTGGGTTTGAGATCAAAATCTTTTTCAATGTAAAGTCAGAATTGAATCATCTAATTGGAAGAATTTATCTAAGTTACGGAATTGCTCCTAAACAATAAAATTTGAACTCATGTCCACTCAAAAAATATTCCTACTCTAGAAATAAAAGCCTATCGCTCCAACTATTAAACCATCCACGGCCAAAACTAGATATTTTTTGATAAGAAATATAATACTATCTCACATATCGAGCGCTGAATTCCACGAAGGTGTGCCGTTTTTGTCATTGACTCTTCCGTGGCCGACAATTAAACCGGAGAATGATGTTTGTTGTAAGTACAAAAATATCAACAGCTTCTAGATATTTTTTTTTTCTTTTGTTTCCTTTATAAATAATCAACAACGTCGTCGTATCTACCCAACCTTGCAGGAAGAGGTTACGTATAATGATGGTGTAATAAAGCATGTCAGGTTAATTAGGAAGGAGCCTTCCAATATTACGAAAAGGAAAAAAAAAAAATACAGTGATGGTTTCTTTGAATATTGCTACCCAACAAACTAGGCTTTCTTCAAGCAACAATCTAATAATGCTTGCTTAGGCGTAATTAAGCACTACAAAATCATACAGAAAAAGAAATAGAAATACAAAATGTTCCTCAATAAATTCCTCACTATACTATCTAATCCACCAACTGCACTTACTTCAAGCAACAAACTAAATATTTGCATATATATATATATATATATATATATATATATATATATATATATATATATCCACAATCAAGCTACTATCCTTCAAAGACCAAATAAACAATTCCCTCTCTTTGAACTGAACCGTTCTACCAATGTGGTGGAGGTCAGAAATTGATATTTCGAGCGACTTCTTATAATAATAGTTTAATATTTTTAGTATAAATTTTATTCAATGTAATAAAAGTATAGAATATAAAACATATATCATGAGGTTATATTTTTAATTTAAGCTCAAGAGTTTGTGTAACATACGCCCAAAAAATTCATAATAAAAAGATAATTCGTTGTTTTATATTTCAAAGTCAAAAGATTTTCTTTAAATTTGAAATTTATTTTTTATTTCTTTTGAAATAGTCAAACCCTTAAATTCGAAAGTTAAAATTTGAAACATTTGCATTTTGAAATTTAACTCGAGGAGCGTGAGTCTTTAAATCTATACTCTGGTTTTAGTGTTTGCACAATTCTTTTAAGAAATCAAACTATAGGGTATCTCTAATTATTTTCATGAATTTCAAGACAATTTTGATGAGTATTCTAGAGTAATCCAAATTTGAGTTCAGAAATTGTTCAGGAAAATTTATATATGTCCCTGATCTGAGTAATAAACTTATCGATATTTTTATATCTGACTTTTGATGTTGAACATTGTGATTTTTAGGTTGTTCGTACTATAATCTCAGTTTAATATTTTTATGTATTATGGTTTTAAAAATTCGGAAGTTAGGCATTGAAAAATCGAAGATGTAGAAGAAGTCCCTATGAAACCGAGTTTTTGAACCGGATGACCGGATGTCAGAATTTAAGGATATCGATAAATATAGTTATGAATTTTTGAAGTCATGAGTACCAATTTATTCAGAGTAGTGAACACTGTAATACGTTGTTCGATTAATAGAAATCGATATATTCAAAACTTATGTAGGAGGCCATTTTTTTCAGGAAGGTAAGTAGAAATTTGAAACCGAGTCTTTAAGGAGGCAGTTAGGTTGAACTTGTTTCGTGTGCATAGAATTCCAAACGATTTTCATATTTAGACTTCTAGAGAATTTAGTTCAGAAATTGTTCAGGATATATGTTGATCTGAGCTATCTGAATGTTGAACATTGTGAAGTCGTATTATGGTTTTAAAAATTCGGAAGTTAGGCATTGAAAAATCGAAGATGTAGAAGAAGTCCCTATGAAACCGAGTTTTTGAACCGGATGACTTAGATAGGATTCGAATGTATGAAATTTTATGGATGTCTTTATAACATAATTATACAACTTTTTTATAAATTTCAGAATTTAAGGATATCGATAAATATAGTTATGAATTTTTGAAGTCATGAGTACCAATTTATTCAGGTATAACTTGACTGTAAGTGAACATAGGTGAATGTTGATTTTATAGACTTTGGATATAAAATTTTGTAAGTGTCTAACTTATGTAGAAAGAACATATTTTAGTATCAAAATTTTCGAGAAACCCGATATAGGTAATCTATATTTTATAAACTTACTAGTGAATTTCGAGTTTAACTGTGTCAGATTTAAGGTTTCAATTATGGTTTCGTTTGTGCTAAGTCATCGTTTGCTTAAAGGTAAGTGAGATTATTATGCTAGACTTTTCAAATGGTATGCTGATTTTTTTTTGAAATTGCATGTTTTATTGAAAACCTTTTTATGCATTAAGTTATGATAAAATTGTCAAAGATTATAGCATGAAATGTGTAAACATGAGCCTATTTTTATGTTCAATTATATTACATGATATTTTCAATGTTTAAATCAAAGCTTTTTAATGGTCATTGTTACATGTAAAGAATAGAAAGATCAAAGTTCAAGTACTATGCATTAAGCTTTAAGGGTTTGAAAACATAGTAACATACTATAAACAAAACAAAAACAGGCTCATGTTTACACATTTCATGCTATAATCACAATTTTATCATAACTTAATGCACATAAAACTCCAAGACTTTTCAATAAAAACATACAATTTCAAAAAAAATCACTTTGGTACCATTTGAAAAGTCTAGCATAATAATCAAAATATGTTAACTATACACTTACAAAATTTCATATCCAAAGTTCACCTACAACTCTTTAGTAAAATCGACATTCACTTAATCAAGTTAAAGCCTGAATAAATCGGTACTCATGACTTCAAAAATTCATAACTATATCTACAAAAATTCTAAAATATTTCATATTGAAATTCGAAGCCTAGCTAAATCATCAGGTTCAAAAACCTAATCAGTTTCATATGTAGCATCTCCGATTTTTCAATGGCTAAATTCCAAATTTTTAAAACCATGCCAATACATCTCCAAAAATCATGAAATTATATTACAACCAACCTAAATATCGAAATTTTTCGACGTCTAGGGTTGGCTATAAAAATATCTATAGGTCTAGATCAAAGACCTAAATTTTTCCGAACAATCTCTGAACTCAAATTTTGATTACTCTAGAAGACAAATAAAATCGTGCATTGTAAATCTAAAAAAAGAAAAAAAAACCCCGAAAATCTTAAGATATTTGGAATACTGGAATTGATTCAAGAGATTTAAAAGACTAATCAAAATGCAAATGTTTTAAATTTTAAAACCATCTCCTTTTCAAACTTTTAACATTTAAATAAGGTTTTGAATTGAAGGATTTGACTATTTCAAAGGAGATAAAAACCAAATTTCTAATTTAAAGAAAATATTTCAAATTTCAAGAGAATGGTTTGAATTTGAAATATAAAATAATAAATTTAAATCATTTTATCTTTTTATTAGGAATTTTTTTTGGGCCTTACAGTTTGTAACCTAATAGATAGCATTAGTCTAAAGGTAATCATACAAATAATAATAATAATAATAATAATAATATAAAACATACAATACACCATAATACTAGGACGGATAGCAGTAGTACCAGAGTGCATATTTGTATTTTATTTTCAACTTATGTGAGTTTGGGAATTTCATATGCTTGCAACGTGTCATATTACATAATTATTTCATGGGTATGGAAAGAACCTATACCCAAAGGTGATCCTGAGAATGGGTGACGGTACCGTTCATGATGGGAAACATGCAAGCCACCATTAATGGAAATAATGAGTGTTTCCCTATGCAATGGCTTGAGACCTGCCTAACAGGGTCTTGGTGTGTGTGATGCATGAGACAGTCCCAGAGGAGAGGAGGGACGCACAACCCTGACTTTGGAGTTAAACAGAGCGCAGTAGGGACACCTCTACCAGGACCGGAAAAAGAAAGAGAGAAATGACCGGAAATAGATGCATCATTTTTGCATTACATCAAGCATACATTGAGATATTATTGATTGCTATCAGTGCTTTATTTACTGTACCTTGTTTACTGTGATCGTTACTGCTTGTATATTATATATCATGTCCCCTTCCCCTCCTTTCCGAGTCAGTAGGACTCATTGCTTTTATGTGTTTTGTATTTTGTATGTGGTGCAGTGGATACTTGAAGATGAAGCTTTTTGAGAGTGAGCAGACCATGGATCTCGATCCTTAATATTGTTTTGAAGATCCAAACGTGGGTTTCGGATACGTTTGAGATACTAGTGGAGAACGAGCCCCACTAGTACCTCAAAGGACCTCCTTTACCCCCACTACTCCGTCTAGAGGATTTTGGTCTGATCGATGTACCCCCAGCACTCTTAGCCTCGACCCTATCCACGGCCTTCCAGCGGAGGGTAGCCGTGTCTCACCTGAGACCAGTGTTGTAGACCTTACCCTAATACTGATGCGGAGGATTAGTGGATGTTAGTTTTGATGCAGTATATTTTGTTTTCTTTATTTTTTGGTGTAGATTTCTTTAAAATATTGTTGTATTAGAATGACAAGTTTCAAAAAGCTTTCACTTTTGTACTTATTTAGCCCTTTTTGTAGTCCTCTTGAAGGACGTGTTTTTGAAAAACAATGTTCAATAATGAAAAACTTGTATTTACTGTTCGAGTTTCTTTCTTCTCTTAGTTCTTACTTCTCATTTTTATATTGTTGCTCTTCTATTTATACTAATAGTTTTTAAATAACTAAACTTTTCCAAACCATTTAACACAAGTCGATTTACCTTATTTTTCTTGAATTGCGTTATCTATTTTTAATGCATCTTCCTAATTCCTAATATCACAACAGTATTTTCAAATAAAACTTCCGCCAAATTTTTTGAGGTCAATCAGTTGATGCCTTCTAGGAATAATTCGTGTCGTAATCTCTACCTGTATGCATGTTATCTCTATAGATGAGCCTAAGAAGTAAGTACAGGTATGAGATGTGACAATTTTTTATACAAGAGTTGAATATAACCCATATTCTTCATGGAGGAAAAGATAAAAAAAAAAAACTCATAAATGGGGAAACAGCAACAATGCGTTGATGACTGATGAGCTTGGGCAATGGGCATGTGCTTGAAGACCTGAGGTGGTGCTGAGGTTAATGCAAGAGCATCACTCTTGAGCGTCACAGAGAGATCGTGAGAGAAAGGAGCCTGTGAGAGAGAATGAGAAAAAGAGAGTGAGAGGAGAACGAAAATGAGAGGTGCGGGGAGGGAGGGGGAAGAGAAGAAACCCTATATGGTTTTAATTTTTTTTTTGAAATTATAGATTTAAAAAAGAAAAAATTTGTGAAACCGGAATTCTGCTTGAACTGACGGTATTTTCCGGTTCCATTATCGATATTGCCATATTTCTAAATATACATACCGATTCCGATACCAGTTCGCGGTGAGAACTGGTAATCGGAGGCGGATGCCAAAACCGAGACCGAAATTCCGGTCCCGCGGTATATTTGCACACCCCTGAGTAATAGTAAGAAAACATAAATATATATCAACAGAGTTACTGTTGATAGCAGCCCACAAGTCGAAAGCCTCGTGCTAAGGAAGGGGAATATATATATATATATATATTTTTTTTTTATTTTTTTATTTTATTTTTTTGAGCTGGGAAGGGGAATATTCAAATTCGCTAAAGGATACACCGACTGCATATCACGTGGGGGGGCTATGTTGGCTACTGATAGGTCAGTGATTCTCTCTCTCTTTGTACGCCCTTTTTTAATAAACCCAGATAGCAGCTGGTACACCGTTGGTGGTGGGCCTAATGGCCCTTCAATCTTCATACAAAAAACCCTATTAGAACTTAGAAGGTGGAGGACTCTCAGAAGGAGGAACAACATCCCTGATTTTTGTTTTCTTTCCTAATTGTCTCTTTGGGTATATTGGGGCTTGAAAACCCATTTAGCATCCTCCGAAGTCCAACTTCCTTGCAAAAGCTTATAGGTTATGTTTGGATCGTGATTTTCTCTCCTTTTTATTTATTTTTTAGATATATTTTTTTAGGTGTTTGTGAGAATGATGAGACTTATAGAAGAGATGTTTAGAAAGATAAGAGTTTTTGAAATTTATTATGTTGGAAAATGTGAGGGTAAAAAAATATGTTTAGAAAGAACAGTCATGTAAGATGAGATTTTCTGAATTTTCGTTAATTTTTTTTTCACATATTGAGATCAATGATCAAAAGAAAAAAAAAACCTTTTTTGAAATAAAAATACCTTTTCAAAGACCATTAAACAAACATTGATAACTTTCTTAAATACAAGGGACAGAATCCTAGTTGCTTACTATCAAGTCATTTCTTAGTGAAGTTTTCACTTTAATCTTTATAATTCATTATAATTGAATTCAATGAGACAATAACATACTTAGTGAATTTTATGCTAAATTGAGCCAAAAGATGCTCTGATTTGTTTTATCCATAAAAAAGGACACTTAAACCATCACACCCAATGTTCACAATCAATAGGCTACATAGTTAGTAACCCTCATACTATTCTTTTTCCAAAGAGGTCATTGAAGCATTTCTATCAGTCTCAAAGGCATACCTATCAATATGGGGCTTTGGAGATGTATTCAAGCCATTGATAAAATTGGTCAGATCCAAAGCTTTATTACAAAAAAGTACCTAGTAACCAAAATAATCTAATCACAAAGATATGTTGCTGAGACTAACCAATGCCTAATTAATCATAATCTTCCAAAAGTTAACTTAGGTAAAATTAGCCTCCCGTTTGGACAAATTAGTTTGGAATACTACTTTTTAGTGGGCAAGTTCAAGTTCAATCTTCTATAACTTTTCTACGCAATTTAAATGATATGTGTAGTGAAAGGCCTCTCTGCATGCTCAAAAATTTTATGTGCACTCTCTTTTAATTGTTGTGCGCTCTATATCTATTCCAAAGTCCGTCTTCGATGGGACACAGGTCTCGTGCATGCATGAGTTTTTCTATTATTTAAAAAAATTAAGTAAAATTGAAACGATTGGTTGAAAGATTAGAAAAAGAAAAGGCACCAAAAAAAAAAAAAAAAAAGGTAAAGAAAAAAAAAGGAGAGACTTTTTGCTATATACAATCATCTTAATGCCGCGAACTTGATGCGGCGACTGTTTACAGCAGAGAAGCAGTTAGATTCGACAGTGGTTAAAAAAAGGGGAGAGAGTTGCCGTTACACTCAACCACCCTTGACAAAATTCAGATGTAGATTTTTTGAATAAACAAAACGGTGACGCCTTATTTCCATTATTTTTTTAGTTTCTTTTTAAACTTCTGGTGACATAGCAGCTGCGATGGCCGATGGGTTTTCTTTTTTAACCGGTAATATTCCAGAAAATTGAGGGTATTTAGTTGTTCATGCTCTAAATTGGCATCTGGAAAGCAAAAGTGACGAGACTCGACCTGAAAATACAGAGAGACGACAGAGGAGCGGAACCAGAGAGGAGAGAGAGATCTGAGTTGGGGGAACGAGTTCAAGACCGAGTGACGATACGTACGTTGAGCTGTGTTGTCAGCAATTAATGGTCGGAAGTTCGTACAGTATTCAGGGAGAGAAAGAGATAGTAGAGCTGATCCTGACCGTTAGATCCCATCTCTCAAATCCTACACCAACCGTACGATTTACTCCCCCTCTCCCTCTCTATCTCTCTCTCTCTAGCCTAGCTCAAAATTTGGAGCTGGAGCAGACTTCACTGTAACCGATCGGTCTCAAAGTTCGTTGTCTCTCACGCGGTGCTTTCTCAGGTGCTTTCTTGATTTCCTGCTCTGCGTGTTTTTTAATTCAATCTTTTTCCTCTTCAAAATGAATTAAAGTAGTTGTCTGTTTTGTCGTTGCGAAAATGGAGGAAGAAAAGAAACTGAAACTTTGGATCCTGGCTTTTGTTGCTTTGATTATTGAAAGATTGTAGCTCCTTTTAGGCTCGGTAAAGTGGAAAGTGCACATTTTCTTTGAACAATATCTGGTCCAGAATTCAAGTTGCTTTCGTTTCTTGCTACTTTCCCCTAGTAACCAACATATACAAAAGGAGAGCAAGGGAGAAAGATTGTTTTCGTTTGGTCAAGAAAATCACTGCCAATCTTTCTTTAGATTTGAAGGTTGGTTTTCCTTCTGATTTGAGCTTAGTTCTCATTTGTAGTTTTCTTGGCTCTTGTACAGATTTGAGTTCTGTGACAACTTTACTGGGATTGAGCACAAGGCAAAAACTGTGCACTTAGATTTCGCCGTGATGATCGAACTCGGGCCAAGATTTTGGATTTTGTTTTTCTATGAGTGGTTCTCCATTTGAGGAATCTTCAGAAACATAATCAAAATTTGAGGTAAACGTGGGCTACGACAGTGAAAAACCCTGATTCTGTTGGATTTTCCATTTTCGACCCTAACCTACCTCTTGAATGAATACAACTTTTGTCTGGTTCTCTTTGAAATTTAGCTCTATCGCTTGGGTCTCAGAATAAATGGAACGAACTGTTTAGGTAGAATTAGAAAGACGGAGAGAAGGCAGAAAGAGAACCAATGGAAGATTTTTCAAAGTACACCCATAGCCCAGCACATTTAGCGGTGGTGTGCCGAGACTATGCTGCCTTGAGGCGCATTATCTCGACCCTTCCTCTGCTTGCCAAGTCCGGGCAGGTTAATACAGAAGGGGAGTCTCTGGCGGCTGAGCTCCAGGCTGATGCTGTCTCAGCTGTCATCGATCGCCGTGATGTTCCTGGTCGTGAGACTCCTTTGCATCTTGCTGTGCGACTCCGGGACCCCATCTCTGCAGAGATTTTGATGGCAGCAGGTGCGGACTGGAGTCTCCAGAATGAGAACGGTTGGAGCGCTCTCCAAGAGGCGGTGTGCACTAGAGAGGAGTCAATTGCAATGATTATTGCAAGGCATTACCAGCCTCTTGCTTGGGCAAAATGGTGTCGTAGGCTGCCACGTATTGTTGCCTCAATGGCCCGTATTCGTGATTTTTACATGGAGATAACTTTCCATTTTGAGAGCTCGGTCATTCCATTTATTGGCCGCATTGCCCCATCAGATACCTATCGCATTTGGAAGCGTGGTTCTAATCTTCGAGCTGATATGACCCTTGCTGGTTTTGATGGATTTAAGATTCAAAGGTCTGATCAAACATTTTTGTTTCTTGGAGAAGGGTACTCCTCAGAGGATGGCAATGTGACTTTGTCACCTGGTTCTTTGATTGTTCTTTCCCATAAAGAGAAGGAAATTACTAATGCTTTGGAAGGAGCTGGTGCCCAACCAACAGAAGCAGAAGTTGCCCATGAAGTGGCATTGATGTCTCAGACAAATATGTATAGGCCAGGCATTGATGTTACGCAGGCTGAGCTTATCCCTCATTTGAATTGGAGGCGACAGGAGAGGACTGAGATGGTTGGTAATTGGAAGGCGAAAGTTTATGATATGCTTCATGTGATGGTGAGCGTGAAGTCCAGGCGGGTTCCTGGTGCTATGACAGATGAGGAACTGTTTGCCGTGGACGATGAAGAAAGGATGGTAAATGCTGAAAACAATGATGACTATGATGATGTTTTGACAGCTGAGGAAAGGATGCAACTGGATTCTGCACTTCGTATGGGGAACTCAGATGGTTTTGGTGAGGATGAGGAACATGGGGTTGTGGAATACCACGAAAATGCTTCATTAGGTTCCAATGACAATTGTGAATCCAATGGTGCTAAGGAGAAAAAAAGTTGGTTTGGTTGGAACAAGAAAACTTCAAAGAATAATGGTGATGATCCTGAAGATACAAAGATTTTGAAGAAGTTCTCTAAGTTGGCCCCAGAAGGTGGAAACCAGAAACCAGTGGATCATCAGAAATCCTCAGCTGAGTTTCCTAAGGAGGATATAGGAGATGCTAAGAAGGGAAAGGATAAAAGCAGTAAGAAGAAAAAGAAGAAAGGTGTCACTGGTGAAACTAAGCATGAGAGTGAATATAAAAAGGGTTTGAGACCTGTTTTGTGGTTGACACCAGATTTCCCTCTGAAAACAGATGAGCTCCTGCCTCTACTTGATATCTTGGCCAATAAGGTCAAGGCTGTTAGGAGACTCAGGGAACTTTTGACAACTAAACTTCCACATGGGACCTTTCCTGTCAAGGTAATTTGAGATATACCCTCATTTTCTTTTGTTATTGCTGATACACCAGCTTTACCAAACTTTTTTTTTTTCACTCAGTTAGGTGGGTTTTGCATTATAAGTATTGATATCTGCTGATTTCCACTTTCTGTGTTGATTATGATTAGTCTACTTCATGAACTGTCTTTGCCTTTGTCCATTTTTTTTCCACTTTATTGGGATGATTACGAAGTGGGAAAAGCCTCTGTTATTGTATTCGAGAAGAAAAGCTAAGGCAGATGAGATCGAAGTCTTTTGGTTGCTGTATTGTTGAATTCTTTTCCCTCTTTTCTTTGTTCATTTGGGGTGAGGGGAGGGGAGGTGGAAGAGATTTGTTCTAGGGATTGGAATAAGTTCCATTGAGAAACAGTTAGCTGTCCCTCCTCACTGTTTCTCCACAATAGGTATAATATTGTCATGCAAAATGGTAAAACTTATGCCCCTTTGACACTCAGAACTGCTGAAATGGCCCTAGAGTTCTTATTTCATTCTTAAAAATTCCAGATCAATTTGGAGTTCGATCTTATTCTTGTAAACCTTTGATTCTTACTAGCATCTTATTTGTCTAACATAACTTAAAACATAACATTGGGAATTCCATAAGCATAGGGGTATTACGATTTGGAGGGGTGGTACTTGGTGTCCAATGAGGTAGTATAGTGAGATGGGAGTGCCCACACTTTTGAGGATCATAGATTATTAGTGCTTAGTTTGAAACTGTTTTTTTTTTTGGTCGCTTTTGGCCAGCATAATTGCTACTGATTGCCTCACCTTTACCTCATATTGGACTTGTTAATCTTCGTAAATAGATTTTGCAACTGAATTCCCCCCCTTTTCTCTCCCACCTTCCTTTTGTTTCTCTTTTTGTATTTCTCTTGGATACTTTCTGCCCCCCCCCCCCCCCCTTTAGGACATTTTCAATTACCTATTACCTTAGTAAAAAAAAGTGGAACCCTTAATATGCGCAACTGGAAATAGGAACTTCTGACTGATTTTCCTCTTCGGCCAAATCATCATGTTGTAGTTTGCTGAAAATTGTCCATTTCGTCTATAAATGTGATCGCTTCTAACATCTCTTGTGATGTGTGCTTTTGAATATGACCGTGTTATCATGTGTCACCAGAGTGAAGCTAAAGCACATGTCAGGTAGGCATTGAAATGGGAAAAAAGGACCTCTGTTTGCAGTATTTTGTAATTGAAATAGTGTTAACTGTCCCATAAGAGCCCTGTTTTAGGAGAAATTGGAAAATTTTTTTTTGGAGAAAATACATGATTATTGTGTTCTCAACTAAGATTTAAAGGTAAATTACAATTTGGTGAATCTAGCTCGAAGTGTGTAATTTCCCAAGGGACTTTGAATTACTGCATTATATTTCAAAATGACCTATTATATTAAGGTTGCGTTTGAAACTCCTTAGAGTTATTATAATAATAAATAACTATAAAATAATCTCTCTCTCTATCAAATTATCTCTTTCTATGACAATACACATAACAAATTTATTCAAATCGTCTCTTTATTTACTTTTTTACCAAATCCCATAAAGTTGGCAAACACCATATAAGTTCCACCTAGAAAGCATCTAATACAAGGTTTGACACTCATACCATTCCTTTATAGTTAATTTTCTTCTTTCGTTTCACATTGGACTCGGGATGTTATAATTTCTCTTCATTATTGTTACCAAATTCGCTTTGTTATGGTTTATAACTCCTAAAGGAAGTGCTCGAAAGGACTAGTCAACGTTTCTTTTGAAGCTCCTTAAAGTTATTTCAAGGGCTAGTTCCACCTAGTAATGAATCAATCTGGAGCTTTTATTCTCAATTCTTCTCCTTTCCTATTTAATGCAGACTTGGGGTGTTATAGAGTTTATCAAAGTAAGCTTCTTGTTGACTATTGCTGTATAATATGAAATTTCATTTTGTTATACATGTTGGTGAAGGTTTCTTACAGAAGGATCCACAGATTCTGGTTCCAGCATTTGAGAAATCAGTAAACGAATTTTTAATTTTTAATCAGAATGAACAAAAGATGAGGATATAAAGGACTCAAGAGTTATCTAAAAGTAGAATTCCAGGTGTTTGCCTCTTTGGCATGAATGCGCTAGTTTCTTTTCACGGATTGGGCATTAAAACTATGAGCATTCATGTTACTAGGGAAAAACTTATGGCATATTTATTGCTATTCACAGGAATGAGTGTGGCATATTTATTGCTATTCACAGGAATGAGTGTGGCATATTTAATGCAATAGGAACATTTCACCTTGTTATTTGCTGTTTTCTATTCATTTGTTCACCAAGAGTTTTACAGAGGATGTTTAAAGGACAATACCAGTGATGGGTTTGAGGGCTTGAGCTGACTACAACCTAATTATAGATTTTGATGTAGCTTTGTGTTTATTTTTTATTGCTTTATGGCTTTGCACTACTCTTCATTGATTTAAGTTATTGTTGGGCTGCTATTGCTTGGCAACTATAGTAGAACTGGTTTTAAAATAGTCAAGTGGGATTTAGACGCCTGAGATATCCTAGATGATGTGTGTCCAGTCCTATCTCATGAACATCCTCCCTTGCACTTTCAACCCTTCAATATCACTCCTCTCACACGCACACTTCATGGACAAGAAAAAGATGAAAACAATAGGAAAAAATCCCCAATTTGTATGATAAAAGCAAGTATTAGGTACCTAGGCCTGAGACTAATACCGTTTTATTGATTTGCAAAGTGTATGTATAACCATCTTATAGGATTTTGTGTGAATCCTTCTTCAGTTTTTACTTCCTGTAATGAGCTCTCTGAAGGTACTCTACATAATGGCGATTAAGTCAATTAACAAAAGCTGCTTTGGCAGTTAATCTTGCTAACATTTTCTGGTTGCATGACTATTGGATGTTCGAAAACTCCAATCATTTATGCCAATGACCTCTGGATCAGTGACACTTATTCCTCTCTTATGGGGCAAGGTATTGGATTCAAGACCCACATGGGACATGTATAATCTACCAATAGCAATATTCATAAATGATGATTTTTTAAACTTAGTAAAAATTATGCTCGGTCTGCTTCCAAATTATTTCCAGGCAATTTTTTCCCCTCTTTTTTCCTGGTTATGCTGGCTGTTTTTGTAGTCAGTTACTATAGTTTAGAAAACCTTCCTTATGATCCTAACTGCTTCCAGTTACCTTCTGGGAATTATTTTGATCGTGACTACTAGGTGTGACAGCATTATTAGTTTGACTATCCACATGGTGATGATGGCTCGGAAGCATATATAACCGCCAACATGTTTCCTGTTTTTATCATTATTTTTACTTTCTTTTTCTTTTTGGGGGGTTGAGAGAAATGGTTCAAAATTTGAAATATTTCGCTATAAGGGGTCAGTCTGACGTGGGATGTACAACTATTGCACCCTATTCCCGTAGGAGGATGTCTATGGGTTTAAGGGCTCTTTTAGCATCCAAAGTATTTATCTTTTCCTATCAAAACTGCCGTACATTTTCTATTTGTCTGTACTTTTCTCCTCGCGAGGAAACTTAGGTAAGATGGATCCAGATTACTTGTTTAGTACGATTGGTGTTAACTTTGCCTCATATACATGACTCTAGTAATGTTTTTGCGATTTGGGATGACATCACAGGCACACACTTTTAGATAATAAGCTTTTATAGTGCCTTACGCTGTGTTCTATAATATGTCTGCTCATAGCTTGGTTAATAACTTCAAGTGTGGGAATAGGAACCCAGGTTCCTTCGTAGATCAGGTGTGACGATGAAAGCACCCTCTCTCAATCCCAATTATTCATTGTTCAAGTTCAAAAGAGAAGTTTGTGATAATCATATGACTAGACAAGTTTGCATTCTAGCTTCTGCTTTTGGACATCATTCTAAAATCAAATCCTCTTTCTGCAGCTTGCAATCCCAATTGTCCCAACTATTAGAGTTCTCGTTACTTTCACAAAATTTGAGGAACTTCAGCCATCAGAGGAGTTTTCAACCCCTCTCTCCAGCCCAGCACATTTCCAGGATGCCAAGTCCAAGGAATCAGAGGGATCCACATCGTGGATTTCGTGGATGAGAGGGAGTCATGGTGGGCAATCTAGTGACAGCGACAGTCACCGGTATAAGGATGAGGTTGATCCTTTCCACATACCATCTGATTACACCTGGGTCGATGCAAATGAGAAAAAACGCAGGTTGAAGGCAAAGAAAGCCAAGAGCAAGAAACATAGGAAACAGGCAGCGGCAAGAGGTGGGGATGGGGTACATCAGGTCAATGAGGAAGGTGAAGAATAATTAAATTGACATCTCTTTCATAGTTGCTTGCTTTTAGGTCCATTACGAGGAAGAGGGAGTGAAAAGGTTTAACTCCCATTGGCACCTTTTAATTCCCATTGGCAACTGACCTTCATTTTCCCCCTTGCATAATTGAGTCGGTGGGTGGTTGTTGGCGATCAATTTGTTGTTCGTTAAGAAGGCGTCATCTTCATCGTCATCATCAGTTGTTGTATTGTTATGTCAAGTGAGATTTACAGAGGAGCAGAGTCTTCTCGTTTACTGATAGCACGTTTTCATTCTAATTTTTCCTGGACGTCCAATCTTGTATCTAATTCGATCTCACTTCTTTGATTTTTTTTTTTTTTTTTTTATTTGGCGATTGGTATTCTCTCTCTCTCTCTCATTCTAGTGCAGATTAAGAACTATTCTTTTCAGCTCACTTAAGTTTGTTGGGGAAGAAGATCATTCTTCCATCTTCAGGAGAAAGATTGATAATTGCGTGTTGGTTGTAATAGCTTTTTCTCAGTCCACTTAGCTTTCTTGTGAAAGAAGATCATTCTTCCATCTTCAGGAGAAAGATTGATAATTGCGTATTGGTTGTTATAGCTTTTATTTCACTGAAACTATGTTTTTCAACTGTTAATGCAGCGATAGATTAACATCTTCTCTAATTTAGTTCAATGCTATCTGTATACATTGCCGGACAATATGAAATCTATTGTAGGATTCATTTGATGTGTCATTGCTACGCGATCACTGAAGCTAAGCTAAGAGACAAAAGTAAGGCTCGATGGTAAGCACTTGGTCATCCGTTAGTCATTTGGGTCGACCAACAGACACTCTCCAAATCGGATCTTTATCCTGCAGCAAAATTGAGCTGCAGTAATGCAAGGACGACGAAATTTTTTCCAACCATAGAACTTTGTTTGTTTAAGACTAAATCCTCCTTGCACTCCAACATATAATAACAAAAACCCTAGCTTCTATTATTGTCGAGAATTGTTTCACACCCACTGACGGAAAGGACCAGAAATTGAAACATGTAAAACTTCATTTGAACCATACATGAATCTATTGCACAATAACAGAAGGTGTATTTACGATTATGGCAGTTTATTATGATTTCTGTAATTTTCAGTATTCTTGTATAATTTCTGCAATATACAACGTTATTGTGTTCCTAGTTCTCGGCCTGGTATATTACAAAACCTGCATCATTATGGGAAAACTAATACTAACTGAATGCAGGAAGCAAAAAAAGTGGTAAAAATCTCTACCAGAATCTGTCTTTGTTCACACTTAAGTATCCAGCCATTACTTTTCCCCCAGTGTTCCTCATTCCATCTATAAGGAAGCACCAAGTGGAACCCAATGCTCCAATGAAAAAGTCGGCTTCCGCTGCCAACAAGAAATTGACAAGAGCATTGTTTGTGCTAATCTCTCTACCGAGACTCGCTTCGTAATTGGCCATAGACATGTTTCCCTCTTGGCGTGTCACATTTGTGTGGTAAAAATTCCAGTCAGAATAGCTTTTTGACTTATCAATGACTTCCTGGATTTAGATTACACAAGTGATTATGTCAAGCATAAAGCTTGAACTATCAGTTTACTTCCGAAAAATTATGATAAGGGGAAACGAAAGACGAAGAATAATTTACCTGCATTTCTGTAGAAAGCCAGACACTGTTAAGTTGTGGGAAGCGCTTCCTGAGGCGTTGAGCAAGATGCACGTATTCTTCAAATTCTACTACCTTCATTTCGCATGATTTGTCTCCCATTCTTACATGCATGCTTAGAAGCAGCCTAGGCACCCAAGGTTTGTGACTAGACCACACATACTCTTCTATACCCGAACTTGGCGGGTCTGCAATTTCCTGAGACAAGACTTCTCATGAGGCATAATCATCAAAGAGAAAATAGTACGTTGTGTGACATGTAACAGAGATTAACCCTCACGATGGTGATTGCAGTAATATCTATCATTTTTCATCAACATCATTACTGCTTATGGCTACAAACAGCATGCCCACATGGGGCTGTTCAAAACCACCAGCAACTGCCTCCAGTACCGCCACTGGTACCGGTCAGCTGTAACTGCCTCCCAGCGGTTACAGGGTCGGTGCTGCCTTTCGCTGGAAGGCAGTGATCCAAGCGGTGGTGGTGGAATCGCCAGACCACCAAAAAAGAAAAAGAAAAAAAAAATAGGTAGGCTGGAGGCAGGAGTGGGGCTCAAATCGGGACTGCCCTGCTCCTCCTCGTTTTCATTTTTCTTTTGAAGAGCAAAACCCAAAAGTCAAAACAAAATTTGTTTTCATTTTGGTTTTGTCCCAAAAACGAAAATGGTTCCTCCCAAAACAAAACAAACCATTTTCGTTTTGTCTTCCCCCTCCCCCTTCCCAAATCCTTGGTCCCTGATCTGCAGCTCTCTCTCCCTCGGATAGGTAGGCGGTAACCGCTTACCGCCCCCACAATGGAGCGATTTTTGGTCTTGGAAGGGGCGGGGGCGGTAGCAGTGGCCCCCTGATTCCACTGCTGAACAGCCCTACACCCACACATGCATGCACAAACCCATCACACAACCCCACGGGAAAAAAAAAGGAGGGCGTGCTTTGGATAAAAAAAATACTAAGTTTTGTATAATCCTTGAAAAAATTGGTTAAGATGTGTTTTTGTGGCTGTTTGTAAAAGTTCTTGATCCCGTAATGAATATGTTTGGAAATGAAAAAACTTGAAGCCACTTTTTTCCGGATGTGAAGTGATGGGATCCACTGAACTATATTGGGGAATGAAATTTTTGTGGGAGGTAGGTTTTTTTCAATGTACTTTTGGTTTTTTGTGTCTTCTTCAATTGCAAAAACCATGACAAATGATGAGAAGAAAAGCTTATTGCCAAAATATGAATTTATTTTCATGTAAAAAACATAATAGGAATATAGGAAAGGAAATCTGACAATGAAAAATGTTTTTGGTTTGAGAATGCAAACACACCTTTAAATGTTGATCTCCACCCAACCTGCTTAGACTTGGCCATAACATAAATCCAAAAGACCCACGTCTGAGTATAGAACACAACAGATTTATAGGGGCTAGTATACCAAAGTATGTGTATTCCATAGGATTTGCTAACTTGGCACCAGATTATGAAGGCTTACTCAAAACAAGTAAGATTTATTTAAGTACGCATACATTTTCTAACAAATAATATCTTTAATACCAGGGATAACTAGATTCCAAACTGAATTGAGAAATCTAACACCACGGATTAATTGCCACACTAGCAGACAACGAAGTTCAATGATTTATCCTTTTATATCTCCACAACGGAACTCCCATAGTAAGACAGGGTACAAGAAGTTCATCCAACCACCAATATACAGGGAGAGAGGCAGAGAGGAACTTCTTAATTCCTCAATGATCTGTAATTGGAGAACGATGCCTACATTTTTTCCCTGCACATATCCTCTAGGGAGATGAAGAGGGCAAAAGGGAGAAGATTGACAAACCTTTGGCCATTCGTTGTTGAGACTTTTACGAACCATTTTTGCAGCTTTCTTTCCAAATATCACATGGCGGGCACCATTTAATAAGCCGCACGTGTAATCTGTTGGAAATCTCATAAAGTAGCGTACTGCCTGAGACCAATGTTGAGAAGATTTTCATCAGGTTCTAAATGTTCATTTCTTTCTTCCTTTTTCAGAAAGTTAGACAATAATTCTCTTCTAAAACTGCACATGGTCCATGAGCATTAAGATGGAAGATTTCCATTCTTACCAAACCATATTTTTTTTTTTTATAAGTCCATTCTTACCAAACCATAAGATCTCAAAATGTAGATCAATTCAAGAAATACCTGTGCTCTCCACCATCTTAGATCCATCCTATGATGATGAGCGAGTAAACTCCCATTTACATCTGTTGTTGGTTGCAAATAACTCCAAGGATCCCCCCAAATCCTGCAATAAAATCGATGGAATAAAACGTCACTCTGAAAATCTCTGAGAGAAGGTTAGCTCAACTGGTTAGATATGGAGGAGCTTACTTAGGAGTCCTTGCAGTCCATATTTTCTCTGAAGTATAATTTTCTTTTGCAGTTATGATTCCACTTTTCCACGCCTCTTCACTCCCCAAAAGCTCAAATGCACGATCTCGGCATTCTTGAGATGTTTCTGGAAAGAAATAGCAAGACCAGCTGGAGCGGGACAAACCTGCAGTACAGTATTTGCCACTTATAGTGTCAAGCATTGACAATTTTGAAGATGCTTTTTGTCACAAGGTGTGCATTTAAGTTTTTTAACCTAAAGAAATGATTCTTTGAGTAACAAAGGAGAATAGATGCACATATCATGTTGCTGTGAAACATGAAACTAGCTAGATATTATTGAACCCCAAACACCAAAATATCATCACCATGGGATGATTGTGAAATATCAATCTCCTTGTTTCAGGAACAGCTTTGGAGTTTTTCCAAAAAATGAAAGTAGCAGCTCAAATAATAGCAATATCAAGTTGCCCAGAGAAATCGATGATTAATGAAACTTATTGCTACAGTAGATACCCTTACAACCATCGTGGTCAGCCCGGTTGTAGTAGTTAGAAACAAGAACCCTTTTCTCAGTCATTGAAATAGCAAGAAGACCAAACATTCCAGCAAGCTGTGCTCCACTACCAAATCCAGGTAATCTGTCCCAATCAGCTACAAGAAATCTTACACCTGGGTCACTGCAGTTCAATGGATGCTGATGGAACCATATGTCACGTTGCACTTTTCTAGTCAAGGGGTAGTTTTCATCATCTGAGCCAGTAACCTACAATAGTGAGTCATTAATTACGAAGGTCATCCTTAATTTTGTGCCATGGACTGCAGTCATGGTGTGTTCAATGGTGCTATGAGAATAGTGGAGCTGAGAGAGATCTATTGGCAATTTGAGTTCATTTTCTAGACACTTAAGTCAGTTTATTAATGTCTAAAGATATGTAAAGATTCTTGTCAGAATGTCGTGGTAACATTTTTAATTGACACTTTCATTCTAAATTTGTTGGTCAGAAATGTTCATGGCAGTGTCTTTCCCCTCAGATATTATAGACGCACACACATTAGGCGTTTATTTAAACATTATATATATTAGTATATAGATGTATGTATGTATGTGTGTGTGTGTGTTGAAGTGAACTCTGGTAATCGTAGGTATATATCTCACTCATGATTACCAGATTTTAGCGGAACTTTAAAGGTCCATAAATTCTGTCTGTAGGAGAAAGGTAGAAACTAAAATGGCACAAACTGTACCACCTAAATCTCCACTACACAGATGTGAACAGTACTCACAATCAATTACTACAATTTGAAATGAAACCTCAGATCCTACGTATCTAAGAGACAAATGTGCTAGAATTATGTAGGGGTGAAAAGGTGCAGCATATTTCACATTTACGTAAATGGTCATTCTTAGAGATATCACCTACAGCCACCATCCATCTAGCCATAGACCTCTTGTTGTCATCTCGAAATTTGAGTTATCCTTGTGCATGTCATCATTTAATGGTCATATATGTATCATCACTTCAACCAATATTATTTTTTGGTCAGTAAATAATAAAGGTTTCTCGACTGTGGACCAACTGTCAGTGCCAAACTACTATCTATGTGTGAGTCAAATTGTCACAAGTACAATTAGAGATTGCAACTCTCCTGTCTAGACAAAAACTTCAATGTTATCCCTCTAGGAAAATAACACACGCACAGACACATATATGGAACCTCAGCACTAAACACTGCAACAAGCTGAAATCAACACCGAAGCAAGATCTACAATCCAAATGCTCTCTCTTTTTGGTTTCTCTTTTCATAGCACTCTAATATACCCACAAAGGTTATTCACAACAAAACAGAAACAGCTCTCCTGAACCAAAAGGCAAAAACAAAAAAGAAAAAGAAAAGGGAAGCAGTGTAGCCATTCCAGCCTTACTCCCTGTTCTCCCTTAAATATAGCAATGATAATATTGGTCTGGGAATGCGTATATAAGTACATAAAATCATCATGTATATGCACACAAAAAATCCATACCTAAAACCTCCACATGTAGTGGGTTTCTAACTGAATATACTGTCAGGTAATAGATACATTATTATTGGCTTATAAATGATAGAGACATACCCAAGGAGGATAAGCACCTTCAGATACTGCCTTAAGCCTAGAGTATCTCAGCTGCTCATTGCTTGTAGCCGCTGGGTGCATGTCTAGCAATCCCTTCCAACCTGCCCAAGGTGGGAAGCTCTCATTCTCAGACCGCTTATCAAGACGTTGATTCACTTGTGCTGTCAACTTGCAGTTTTCCAAATGAGGGGCTTTTGGCACACTGTATCCAGTTAGTCTCAAATGCTTCAAGTACTCACTATCTTCATTTAACATGGCACTCCAAGCTGAATATAGTAAGGAGACTTTCTCATCATCGTTTCTGTCATTCTGAGTTTGCAAATCCCTTAGTTTCTCTGTTTCCACTGGCTCAGAATTGAAGTTCGTCCTAGTAACCATATCTTTAGCCAAGAAATAACAAAAAGTTTCAAGTCACAAACTGTTGTACATTGCTAGCAATCAATAATGAACAACTTCCAAATAATTAAAAATCGAACTTCATAGCTACCCATTTCTAAAAGGCACAAGAATTAGTAAAATCTTCAATCAATTACTGGAACACAAAGCACGACTACAGGCTTTAGATGGAAGGTTGCTGCTGTCAAATGAGAAAGTGAGAACAAACTGTTCCCAATAAGTTGTTTTCATCCATGAACTTCCCCATGAATTGCCAGTTAAACCCCAATAAAACCTTCCTGGTCGCCAACTAACGACTCAATTTTGGCTAACAATAATAATGAACATTTCACTATTATGATTCTTATAAGGAATTCAGCGTCTTTACTGGGCTTATGATTTTATAGCCTGACAATATGCAGAAAATAGGAAGAAATAGAAGGGAAAAAAAACAGAGTATGGGAATTTTACTTACTGATAACTTCTGAACTTGAAGTCCCTGGTGAAACGCCCATTGAAATGGCAGAAAACGAAATCCCACCCAACTCGAAGGAACCAATTGAAGTGAGTGCAGCCAAAAACAGAGAGGTGAGACAGACTCCACAGAGAAAACCCACAACACAAATTTGGCAAGGAAACGAGCTCCAAATTTGCAAAGCCCTCTGTGATACTATTCTCTCAAGAGATTTCTGACTTAATGGCTCCATTTTTTACCTTTTTCAAAGAAAAAAAAAACTATCCTTTTGGGAACGTTTCCTCTAACCTCTCACGGAACACCAACTAACTCATAACTACGGTCACATGAAACCATTACGCACTATTCTGCCAGCCCATAAGTTTTTCATAACCAGAAGTGCTGGAGAATGGACTCATCTTCAGCTGCTCCGACCCCAGCAAAGAACAAAATTCAGAGAATCGCCGATCTCAACCACCCCTTTCACCGTTTAACTTTGTGGCCCACCCCTGTATTCAAAGTTTGTCCGTGGAATAATTCTTATAGATTTTCTTCGATTTTCAATCTCGAAGGAAATCTTGTCTCTTAACAGTCTTCGAGTTCTTCAGATCTTGTTTAACTCACTACCTGAAAATTCATTAGATCTCACAATTTTAGCAGCCCAATTATTCTGTCTCCTTCTTTTCCACGGCTCACAGCCGATTTTTCAAAGTTCTAATGGCCAACTGTCTGGAAAAAAATTATTTTATAGTCTTTTCCTGAACCCTAGCTGTGATATGACGTGGGATCGTTAGGATCATATGAAAAACTCTTTTTCCATTAATTCTCTTATATTCTTTTATTCCAAATTTTGGGCTTTTACTAATTGTGATCATGTCTATTAACATATCACAATTTACCCCCGAAAAGATGAGATTGAGTTATGAAATCTTTTTTACTAACAATATTAACTTATTTATCCTTTGCTATATTCCACATGAGCCAATAAGATCAAAATAATATCACTGATTAAATCCCTAGCTCATATAATTCTTAATTCCAATTTGTAACTTGTTGAACTCCCAAATTGTTTCTAAAACAATTTATTAATTACATTGGCTAGTGATTTTCTAGAGTTCAATCCTATACAGATTTAATGAATATACTATCTCGTTAAGAGACTGGTAGATTCTTATTGAGCATTTATACAAAACTATGTATTATATACAAGACTCAACTTTGTCTGGAATATTTAATTCATAAGGATCATCACATATAACTCAGTTAAAGCACAAGTATACAATAAACAATTCCATACAAACCTCTCAGGTCTAAGGATACTATAAGTCAATTGTGCTGAATATCATTCTCACCATCGGTGTCACTTCTAGAAGATATTCATATTTGATCTCATTCAATGCATGTACTCTTACAGTACATCCACTCGTTTGCTTAAGGTCACCACCTCAATGACAAAGTCCATCATCCTATTTAATAGAGACACAACAAGTGTAGACCTATATACATAAACATGTACCTTGGTCTAGAACAAACGTCAAGTAAACAAGGAACGAAAAGTCATACTCTCCGCCTTTAATTCATTAATCATTGACAAGACTTTTCTACCATGTCACTTAACAATAAAACTATGTGACATCTTATGCCACAACATAATACTCATAAATAAATAAACACATATGATAAAACAAAAGAAATAATTATTTTATAATTATCCTTAAATAAAACTGATTTTTAGAGCATACTTCTTACAATCTCCCACTTGCACTTAAAACTAGTTATACATATACTTGACTCCCATTGATTCTAAATGTTTCTTAAAAGCCTTTTGTGTCAATGCCTTTGTGAACGGGTCTGCAATGTTCTCATCTGATGCTATCTTTTTCATAACCACATCACCCCGGTTCACTATGTCACGTATAAGATGAAACATTCTTTCAATGTGTTTTGTCCTCTGATGAGCCCTTGGTTCCACCACCTGTGCTATAGCACCATTGTTATCACAATAAATGGTGATAGGAAACTCAATCGAAGGGACAATCTCAAGCTCTTGTACGAATTTACGAATCCATACAGCTTCTTTTGCAGATTCACTTGCAGCTATATATTCTGCTTCAATAGTGGAGTCAACAGTAGTACTTTGCTTGAAACTCCTCCAACTTACTGCTCCTTTACCCAATATGAAAACAAATCCAGATGTCGATCTTCTATCATCGATATCAGATTGAAAATCCAAATCTGTGTACCCTGGACATTGAGCGAATCCTCACCTTCAAACACCAACATGTAGTGCTTGGTTCTTTTCAAATACTTAAGGATATGCTTAACTGCTGTACAGTGCTCAAGTCCTGGGTTTGATTGATATCCACTCACAATACTAACTGCATGACTAATATCTGGCCTTGTACAAAGCATTGCATACATGAGGCTCCTTACAGCCGAAGCATAAGGACATGACCTCATCTTATCTCTCTCTTCTTGTGTCTAGGGAATCCGGCGACCCACCATGTGACAATTTACATCAAAGTTTTGCATATTGAACAATACGCAAAAAAATAAAGGTTTTGTTTAATAAATCTCAATGGTAAGTTACAAAACCAATATAAACGAAAACAATTTTCATTTATTCCTATGCAACAATTGTCTAGATCTTAAACAAATTTCAGGAGTGTGAGGTTCAACTAACCTAGCTCTAATACCACTAAAAGTTTGTCTATAGAATAATTCTTACAGATTTTCTTTGATATTCAATCTTGAAGGAAATCTTGTCTTTGAACAGTCTTCGAATTCTTCAAATCTTGCTTAGCTCACCACCTGAAAATTCGTTAGATCTCACAACCTTAGCAGTCCAATTGTTCTGCCTCCTTCCTTTCCACGCCTCACAGTCGTCACAGGGTTTCTCAAAGTTCTAATGGCTAACTGTCTGGAAAAAGCTATCTTATAGTCTTTTCCTGAACCCTAGCTATGAGATGGCGTGGGATCGTTAGGATCACATGGAAAACTCTTTTTCCATTAATTCCCTTATATAAGAATATTCCAAATTTTTTGCTTCTACTAATTATGATCATATCCATTAACATATCACAATTTACCCCCGAGAAGATGAGATTGATTTGTGAAATCCCTTTTGCTAACAATATTAACTTATTTATTCTTCCACCATGCTATATTCCACATGAGCCAATAGGATCAGAATAATATCACCGATTAAATCCCTAGCTCATATAATTCTTAATTTCAATCTGTAACTTGCTGAACTCCCAAATTGTTTCCAAAATAATTTATTAATTACACTGGCCAGTGATTTTTCAGAGTTCAACTCATACAGATTTAATGAATATACTATCTCGTTAAGAGATTGTGATTCTTTATTGAGCATTTATACAAAACCATATATTATATACAAGACTCAACTTTGTCTAGAATATTTAATTCATAAGGATCCATATAACTCAGTTAAAGCACAAGTATACAATAAACAATTCCGCACAAACCTCTCAGGTCTAAGGATACTATAAGTCAATTGTGCTGAATATTATTCTCACCGTCGGTGATCACTTCTAGAAGATATTCATATTTGATCTCGTTCAATGCATGTACTCTTACAGTACATCCACTCGTTTGCTTAAGGTCACCACCTCAATGACAGAGTTCATCATTCTATTTAATAAAGGCACAACAAGTGTAGACCTATATACATAAATATGTACTTTGGTATAGAACAAACGTCAAGTAAACAAGGAGCCAAAAAGTCATACTCTCCGCATTTGATTCATTAATCATTAACATGACTTTTCTATAATGTCACTTAACAATAAAACTTTATGACATCTTATGCCACAACATAATATTCATAAATAAATAAACAAATATGATAAAACAAAAGAAATAATTATCTTATAATCATCTTTAAATAAAACTAATTTTTAGGACATACTTCTTACTATTCCTTTCAACTGCAATATAAACAAGCTCCCTAATTACGCGTGAGAAGAACACGCTCTTTACAAACAACCAAAGAGGGAGACCGGCTTTTAGTGAGGAAAAATTCGACAAAAATAAGTTCTTGAGACAGACAGAAAATTCGCAGAAACATTTAGCTTGCAAGTACAGAAATTGGCAGGAAAGAGAACAACGACAGCAAATAAGTCGAAATGCCCGGTCTATTTTCTTTTCTGTTTCGAAAAAGAATAATACAAACTCTTCTACCCTTGTCGGAAAAGCATAACATAGCCAACAGATGCGCTGCTCACCATCAGGATGACATGCAAGCAGAAGACACTTGCCAAAAAAGGGCGTCAGTCAAACCTCTGGAGACGATAAGAACCCACGAAAGCAACCCAAACAAGTAAAAACAACGTTCTTGGTTTTCTACTCAGAGAAAAAAAAAAAAAATCCATGGTCACTGTACTTTTAAAAAATAATTAATAGGACTAATGCCAAAAAAAAAAAAAAACCCAATTAATAAAGTTAAGCCAAACCCACACAACAGAAAATGCAATAAATTCGCTGATACCGATAGCAAGGAAAGAGACGTTTTGGAAAATAACCTGTTATGATTGGATTGGTTTGGTTTTGAAAATATTATATTTATTTTTATTAAAATAGTGTAGATTTTTTTATGATTGATGAAAAGTATGTTAAAATTTATTAAATTTATAAAAGTTTGTAAAAACTATTAGAGTTTGTAAAAAATTATTAAAATTTGTAAAAAAAAAAATTAGAATTAATGAAAAATTGATTGTAAATTTTTTTTTAAGAATTACCCAAACATAGCCATAACAACAATTTCTCAGGAACCTAAAACTATATATCTAGCTCACCACTAGGCTTTAAAAATAGATAGACATGTGCATATGGTGCGGTCTCTACTCTTTTTTTTTTGGAAGGGTAAGTGGTGCTGTCTCTACTGGTACTGGTGTTTACAGAGGAGAGTGTCCAATGGCGAAGTCAGAAATAAAATCTGAAGGGGGGTTAACATCTTAGGGATAATGATAAAAAAAAATTTACTATTTAATGTAAAAAAATTATCTTAGAGTTAAAATATTGAAAATTAAAGATTAAAAATATTAAAAATATATTATATTGAAATACACATACCACGTTAGGAGTATTAGACAATACCACTGATTTTTTTGTCAAAAACTTATCCATTATCTAAACAAAACAAAACAAAATTTAATATAATTTCACATGTCACAACCTAATTCTAATCACAATTTTAATATAATTTTAAAACCTAATTACAATTTCAAAATTCAATATAATGCACATTAATAATTTTACAACCCAACCATAAACACAAAATTCAATAAAAATACTAACCAAAATTCACAGCATCATAACAAAAAGGACATAGGCGGATGAGCTTAAAGCTAGGCTTTAAGGGGTCCAGCCTGGTCTAAAAGGAGCATATTAGGTTTTTTTTTTTTCTAAAAATCAAATGTTTTATATTGGCCAACTTGGGCTAGGGCCCGGTTGGCGCCACCCCCACCCCCCTATGCCCACCAATGGGGATAGATCCCCCCCCCCTATGCCCACCAATATAGATCTATCCAGTGGTGCACTGCAGGTAGAAGTTATTCTATTAATGGCCCACTCACACTCTTTCCTAATCTTCGTTATTAGACATTCTTAAGTTGGCGTTTGAAAAGCAAAAGCATTACCTAAAAGGAACGAAATGGCAAAAAAAATTAAACAAAACCACCGAGAAAACAAAAAGATTTTAAATCAAACTGATAAGAACAGAATAGGAGGATTACTTGGGATAGAGTATCTTCCTACATAATAGGTCCTGTTTGAAGTTGACCCTTCCGACCATTAGCATAATCAACATTCTAATCATGCATGCCTACAATAATATTTTTTTGCTTCCAATGGAAATATTTAGATGCCAAATTAGAAAGGAGTTATCAAGATGTTTTTTTTTTCATAATCCAACCATAAAACAAAGTTTTCTCTTTAGATTTATATGAAAATTGATTTAGGTCAATTAATAGATTAACAGCTAAATTATTCAACTAGTCTATGGGATTTTTATGATTCTCAGATTAGTCTATATGATAAGTTTTTTTCTTGCCTCCCTGTGGTTTGGATCAATTTCCAGTTTAATCCCTCAATTCACTTAGATGACGGAAATTGCGGATGTAGCTAACGGCTAACACGTCACACCTAATGAAAAATAAACATGCAAAAGCATAGACATTGACTTGACTCCCCTAACTTTGAAAAAGTGTGTCCTACATGCTAAATGGATAAGTTTAGTCCCTCTCTTCACTTGGATGACGGTATCCATTTAGCATGTGGGGTCAACTTTTTCAAATTGAGGGAGTCAAGTTAACACCTATGCTTCGCGCGTCGGATTTTCAATGCGCGCGACATAGTAGTCATTAGCTATGTCGGCAATTTACGTCATTCAAGTGAACAGAGGAACTAAACTAAGAATTAATTCAACTCACATAGATACACATAAAAAAAAACTTAATTACCATAGAAACTAATTAGGAAATGCAAAAACCCTAAGGATCGGCCGAGTAATTTAGCCTAGATTAATATTAGAAAAATATTAAGTACTTGAATGACAAAATTTAGAGTATTAAAATTAGTAAAAAAATGAAAAAAAGAATAATTTTTAATAAATTTTTTATATAATTATACTTTTCTACTACTACTACTGCTAATTTTTTACGTTTTCTTTTCTTCTTTTTTTAACTTATCTTTCTGAAAGATGACGAAAGCACAAAATGTTTATGTAATGCAGCCTATCATATGAGTTGGCAACTACTTAGAGAAAAAAAAAAAAAATATATATATATATATATATATATATATATATATATATGAGTTGGCAACTTTCGATAGCAATCTCTCTCTAACGCTGGTAGCTGTGTACACTTGCCGTCCAGGGTTGTACACGTGTCGATTGAGGAAGTGTTGTACACGTGTAGTTGTTAGATAGCGAGTTTATAGTTTTTGGCAGTGACAGCGATTAGCTCAAATAGTGTGCTGGATTTGATGGCTTCGTATAGCGCCTGCGCCAAGTGAAAGCGACTGCCCTTTGGTTGGGTCTTAAACAAATGAGTAGAGTTATCATAATTTGTACTTTTTCTCACATGCTTTGCTTTTCTTTCGGTTCAAGAAAGGCCCGTTGCTTTTTTCCAAGATAAAAAAAAAAAAAAAAAAAAAAAAAAGATCGAGCTCTGAGTCGGCGAAGATTATTCCCTTTTAAAAGACTCCAACTTCAATCTCTTAACCCGAAGAAATATTCTTTCCGAAGAAATATTCTTTTTAATTAAATATATTTTGCATCCTATTGATATTTTATGCCTCAAACAAATTTTTTGTCATCTTACCCCCATCAACTACTTATTTCAGACATATCCCTCCATTAAAATTCTCTTAATTTAGACACAAATTTTCTTTCAATAGGTTGTTGGCTATGGATTTGTGGTTTATTAAGAACACGTCATCATCATCCTCAGTTCTTTCAGCCGGTTGTTGACTATCGATTTGTTGTTCATCATCATACTCAGTTCTTTCAGTCGATTGTTGGCTATCGATTTATTATTCGTTAAGAATGGGTCATCGTCATCCTCATTTGTTGTATTGTTATGTCAAATAAGATTTACAAAGGAGTAGAGTTTTCTTGTTTACTTTTTCATTCTAATTTTTAAGAATTAGATAGTTCAATTTAAAAAGAGATAAACACGTTATGATGATTACACAACATATATAGCACAATGCTATATGTATTAATTACCTGACAAAATAAAATCTATACAGTTACATGACTACATTTATTTTCGAATCGAATCCTACAATTCAGATCTTTATGTTGCAGTAAAATTGAGCTGCAGTAATGCAAGGACATAGCTGAGTCGAAATGTTTTCCAACCATTACAACTTTTTTTTGTTCAAAGACTAGATCGTCCTTGCACTCCAACAAATAATAACAAAAACCCTAGTTTCTATTATTGTCGAGAATTGTTTCACACCTACTGACGGAAAGGACCAGAAATTGAAACAAGTAAAACTTCATTTGAACCATACATGAATCTATTGCACAATAACAGAAGGTGTATTTACGATTATGGTAGTTTATTATGATTTCTGTAATTTACAGTATTGTTGTACAATTTCTTCAATATACAACGTCATTGTGTTCTAGTTCTGGGCCTGGTACATTACAAAACCTGCATCATTATGGGAAAACTAATACTAACTGAATGCAGGAAGCAAAAAAAGTGGTAAAATCTCTACCAGAATCTGTCTTTGTTCACACTCAAGTATCCAGCCATTACTTTCCCCCCCGTGTTCCTCATTCCATCTATAAGGAAGCACCAAGTGGAACCCAATGCTCCAATGAAAAAGTTGGCTTCGGCTGCCATCAAGAAATTGACAAGAGCATTGTTTGTGCTAGTCTCTCTACCGAGACTCGCTTCGTAATTCGCCATAGACATGTTTCCCTCTTGGCGTGTCACATTTGTGTGGTAAAAATTCCATTCAGAATAGCTCTTTGACTTATCAATGACTTCCTGTATTTAGATTACACAAGTAATTATATCAAGCTTAAAGCATGAACTATCAGTTTACTTCTGAAAAATTAAGACAAGGGGAAGCGGAAGAGGAAGAGTACTTTACCTGGATTTCCGTAGAAAGCCACACACTATTAAGTTGTGGGAAGCGCTTCCTGAGGCGTTGAGCAAGATGCACGTATTCTTCAAATTCTACTACCTTCATTTCGCATGATTTGTCTCCCATTCTTACATGCATGCTTAGTAGCGGCCTAGGTACCCAGGGTTTGTGACTAGACCACACATACTCTTCTATATCCGAACTTGGCGTGTCTGCAATTTCCTGAGACAAGACTTCCCATGAGGCATAATCATCAAAGAGAAAATAGTACGTGGTGTGATATGTAACAGATATTAACCCAACAGGATGATGATGATTGCAGTAAAATCTAAATCATTTTTCATCAAGATACTGCTTATGGCTACAAAAAGCATACATATATGTAGCTGCCATGTGAAGGCATGCCCACTAGGGCTGTTCAAAACCACCAGCAACTGCCTCCCAGCGGTTTCGGCAGTGCCCCTTTTTGCTGGGAGGCAGTGATCCAAGTGGGCAGTGGAATCACCAGACATCCAAAAAAGGAAAAAGAAAAAAAAAAAAACACTGGAGGCTGGAGTCCAGAGGGGTCTCGAATTGGGAAGCAAAACCCAAAAGTCAAAACAAAATTCATTTTTTTTGCCCCCCAAAAACAAAAACAAAAACAAATCGTTTGGCTTTCAAAACTAAAACTATTAAATGTTGATCTCCACTCACATGCTTAGACTTGGCCATAACATACATCCAAAAGATCCAAGTCTGAGTATAGAGCACAACACATTTATAGGGGCTAGTATACCAGAGTATGTGTAATCCATAGGATTTGCTAACTGGGAACCAGATTATGAAGGCTTACTCAAAACAAGTAGATTTATTGAAGTACCACACACATTTTTTAACAAATAATATCTTTAATACCAGGGACAACTAGATTCCAAACTGAATTGAGAAATCTCACACCACGAATTACTTGCCACACTAGCAGACAACGAAGTTCAATGATTTATCCCTTTATATCTTCACAACGGAACTCCCAAAGTAAGACAGGGAATAAAAAGTTCATCCAACCACCGATGTACGGAGAGAGAGGCAGAGAGAAACTTCTCAATTCCTCAATGATCTGTAATTGGAGAATGATGCCTAAATTTTTTCCCTGCACCTATCCTCTAGGAAGATGAAGAGGGCAAAAGGGAGAAGATTGACAAACCTTTGGCCATTCGTTGTTGAGACTTTGAAGAACCATTTTTGCAGCTTTCTTTCCAAATATCACATGGCGGGCAACATTTAATAAGCCGCACGTGTAATCTGTTGGAAATCTCATAAAGTACCGAACTGCCTGAGACCAACGTCAAGAAGATTGTCATCAGGTTCTAAATGTTCATTTATTTCTTCATTTTTCAGGACGGTAGACAACAATTCTCTTCTAAAACTGCATTTGGTCCACGAGTATATAAGATGGAAGATTTCCATTCTTAGCAAACCATAAGATCTCAAAATGTAGATCAATTCAAGATATACCTGTGCTCTCCACCATCTTAGATCCATTTTACGATGATGAGCAAGTAAACTCCCATTCACTTCTGTTGTTGGTTGCAAATAATTCCAAGGATCCCCCCAAATCCTGCAATAAAATCGATGGAATGAGAAGTCAGTCTGAAAATCTCTGAGAGAAGATTAATTAAACTGGTTAGATATGCAGGAGCTTACCTAGGAGTCCTTGCAGTCCATATTTTCTTTGAAGTATAATTTTCTTTTGCAGTTATGATTCCACTTTTCCATGCCTCTTCACTCCCCAAAAGCTCAAATGCACGATCTCGGCATTCTTGAGATGTTTCTGGAAAGAAATAGCAAGACCAGCTGGAGCGGGACAAACCTGCAGTACAGTATTTGCCACTTATAGTGTCAAGGGTTGACAATTTTGAAGATACTTTTGGTCACAAGGTGTAATTTTAAGTTTTTTAACCTAAAGAACAGATTCTTTGAGTACCAAAGGAGAATAGATGCACATATCATGTTGCTGTGATACATGAAACTAGCTAGATATTATTGAACTGCAAACACCAAAATATCATCACTATGGGATGATTGTGAAATATCAATCTCCTTGTTTGAAGAACAGCTTTAGAGTTTTTACAAAAAATGAAAGTAGCAGCTCAAATAATAGCAATATCAAGTTGCCCAGAGAAATCAATGACTAATTGAACTTATTGCTACAGTACATACCCTTACAACCATCATGGTCAGCCCGGTTGTAGTAGTTAGTAACAAGAACCCTTTTCTCAGTTATTGAAATAGCAAGAAGACCAAACATTCCAGCAAGCTGTGCTCCACTACCCAATCCAGGTAATCTGTCCCAATCAGCTACAAGAAATTTTACACTTGGGTCACTGCAGTTCAATGGATGCTGATGGAACCATATGTCACGCTGCACTTTTCTAGTCAAGGGGTAGTTTTCATCATCTGAGCCAATAACCTACAATAGTGAGTCATTAATTACAAAAGTCATCCGTAACTTTGCACTATGGACTGAAGTTAGACATGGTGTGTTCAATGGTGATATTAGAATAGTGGAGGTGAGAGAGATATTTTGGCAATTTGAGCTCATTTTGTAGAGACTTGAGTATGTTTATTAATGTCTAAAGATATGTAAAGATTCTTTACAGAATGTCGTGTAACATTTTTAGTTGACACTTTCATTCTAAATTTGTTGGTCAGAAATGTTTGTGGCAATGTCTTTCCCCTCAGACATTATAGACGCACACCCATTAGGTGTTTCATTTTAACAATATATATATTAGTATAAAAATGTATGTATGTATGTATGTATGTATGTGTGTGTGTGTGTGTGTGTGTTAAAGTGAACTTTGGCAAGCGTAAGGTATATATCTAACTAATGATTACCAGATTTTAGTGAAACTTTAAAGGTCCATAAAATTCTGTCTGTAGGCGAAAGGTAGAAACTAAAATGACACAAACCATACCACCTAAATCTCCACTACACAGACACGAATGGTACTCGCAATAATTTACTACACTCTGAAATGAAATCTCAGATCCTACACATCCGAGAGACAAATGTGCTAGAATTATGTAGGGATGAAAAGGTGCAGGGTAATTCACATTGATGTAAATGGTCATTGTTATTGATATCACCTACAGTCACCATCCATCTAGCCATAGACCTCTTCTTGTCATCTCAAAATTTGAGTTATTCTTTTGCATGTCATCATTTGCTGGTCATACAGGTATCATCACTTCAACTAATATTATTCTTTGGTCAGTAAATAATAACATTTTCTTGATTGTGGACCAACTGTCAGTGCCAAACTACTATCTATGTGTGAGTCAAATTGTCACAAGTACAATTAGAGATTGCAACTCTCCTGTCTAGACAAAAACTTCAATGTTATCCCTCTAGGAAAATACCACACACAGAGACACATATATGGAACCTCAGCACTAAACACTGCAACAAGCTGAAATCAACACCGAAGCGAGATCTACAATCCAAATGCTCTCTCTTTTTGGTTTCTCTTTTCATAGCACTCTAATATACCCACAAAGGTTATTCACAACAAAACAGAAACAGCTCTCCTGAACCAAAAGGCAAAAACAAAAAAAAAAAGGGGAAGCAGTGTAGCCATCCCAGCCTTACTTCCTGTTCTTCCTTAAATATAGCTATGATAATATTGGTCTGGGAATGCGTATATAAGTACATAAAATCTCATGTATATGCACAAAAAAATCTATACCTAAAACCTCCTGTAGTGGGTTTCTAACGAATATGCTGTCAGGTAATAGATAAATTACTATTGACTTATAAATGATAGAGACATACCCAAGGAGGATAAGCACCTTCAGATACTGCCTTAAGCCTAGAGTATCTCAGCTGTTCATTGATTGTAGCCGCTGGGTGCATGTCTAGCAATCCCTTCCACCCTGCCCAAGGTGGAAGCTCTCATTCTCAGACCGCTTATCAAGACGTTGATTCACTTGCGCTGTCAACTTGCAGTTTTCCAAATGAGGGGCTTTTGGCACACTGTATCCAGTTAGTCTCAAATGCTTCAAGTACTCACCATCTTCATTTAACATGGCACTCCAAGCTGAATATAGTAAGGAGACTTCCTCATCATCGTTTTTCTCATTCTGAGTTTGCAAATCCCTTACTCTCTCTGTTTCCACTGGCTCAGAATTGAAGTTCGTCCTAGTAACCATATCTTTAGCCAAGAAATAACAAAAAGTTTAAAGCCACAAACTGTTGTATATAGCTAGCAATCAATAATGAACAACTTCCAATTAATTAAAAATCGAACTTCATAGCTACCCATTTCTAAAAGGCACAATAATTAGTAAAATCTTCAATCAATACTGGAACACAAAGCACGACTACAGGCTTTAGATAGAAGGTTGCTGCTGTCAAATGAGAACGTGAGAACAAACTGTTCCAATAAGCTGTTTTCATCCATGAACTTCCCCATGAATTGTCAGTTAAACCCAATAATACCTTCCTGGTCGCCAACTAACGACTCAATTTTGGCTAAGAATAATAATTAACATTTCACTATTATGATTCTTATAAGGAATTCAGCTTCTTTACTGGGCTTATGATTTTATAGCCTGACAATATGCTGAAATAAGAAGAAAAAGAAGGGAAAAAAAACAGAGTATGGGAATTTTACTTACTGATAATTTCTGAACTTGAAGTCCCTGGTGAAGCACCCATTGAAATGGCAGAAAACGAAATCCCACCCAACTCGAAGGAACCAATTGAAGTGAGAGCAGCCAAAAACAGAGAGGTGAGACAGACTCCACAGAGAAAACCTACAACACAAATTTGGCAAGGAAACGAGCTCCCAATTTGCAAAGCCCTCTGTGATACTATTCTCTCAAGAGATTTCTGACTCAATGGCTCCATTTTTTCCTTTTACAAAGAAAGAAAAACTATCCTTTTGGGGACGTTTCCTCTAACCTCTCACGAAACACCAACTAACTCATAACTGTGGTCACATGAAACCATTACGCACTATTCTGCCAGCCCATTAGTTTTTCATAATCAGCAGTGCTGGAGAATGGACTTATCTTGAGCTGCTCCGACCCCAACAAAGAACAAAATTCAGAGAATCGCCAATCTCGATCACCCCTTTAACCTTTAAATTTTGTGGTCCACCTCTACCTTCCTTCCAACTGCAGTATAAACAAGCTCCCTAATTAGGTGTGAGAAGAACACGCTCTTTACAAACGACAAAGAGGAAGAAAGAGACCGGCTTTTATTGATGAAAAATTCAACAAAAATAAGTTCTAGAGAGGGACCGAAAATTCGCAGAAACACTGAACTTGCAACTACAGCAATATGCAGGAAAGAGAACTACAGCAAATAAGTCGAAATGCCCGCTCTCTTTTCTTTTCTGTTTCGAAAAAGAACAATACAAACTTCTTCTTTTCCCTTGTCGGAAAAGAATAACATAGCCAACAGATGCACAACACACCATCATGATGACTTGCATGCAGACTTGCAGAAAAAGCGAGTCAGGGAAATGCTGGAGACGATCAGAACCCACAAAAGCAACCGAAACAAGAAAAAACAGCATCCTTGTTTTTCTACTTAGAGAAAAAAAAATATCCATGGTTTTCACAGTACTTTTTAAAGAAGAATTAAAGGACTAATGCAAAAAAAAAAAGAAAATAATAACAATAATAATTTAAGCCAAACCCACACAACAGAAAATGCAATAAACTCGCTGATACCGAGAGATAGGAAAGAGACGTTTTGGGAAATGAACCATGTACAGAAAGAGCATGTCATCCTAATATCATAGCTCACTACTCTGGGCTTTAAAAATAGACGTGTGCATGTGGTTGTAGCGGTACTGGTGTTCACAGAGGGGGAGTGCCCCCACCAATAGGGATAGATCGGTATCCAGTGGTGCAGCTGCGGGTAGAAGATATTCTATGCCACCGAGGGCCACTCACGCTCATTCCTAATCTTCATTATTAGACATTCTTTAAGTGGTGTTTGAAAAGCAAAAGCATATTCTAAAAGGGCATAAAATGCCAAAATACAAAACAAAACCACCAGAAAACAAAAAGATTTTAAATCAAACTGAAAAGAACAGAACAGGAGAATTAATTGGGATGGAGTATTTTCCTACAGAATAGGTTGTGTCTAAAGTTGACCCCGCCTACATCAGTATAATCAATATTCTAATCATGCATGCCTATAATAATATTTTTTCCTTTCCAAAGGAAATATTTAGATGCCAAATTGGAAAGGAGTTATCAATATGTTTTTTTTTTCAAAATCCAACCTTAAAACTAAGGTGTTGTTCGGTTAGTGTGTATTTTGAAAATTTTTTGTGTTTTGAGAATTTTTAAGTAATATTAATTTTATTAGCATGCGTGCTGTAGTTATTTTTAGATGATGTTAAAAAATATGTTTGGTTTGTATATTCTTAAAATTTAAAAAATCTTGAGAATGTAAAAAAACTGTACATTTTCTAAATTTTTCTCCTTAGATTTATATGAAAATTGATTTAGGACAATTAATAGATTAATATTACAACTCGAGAATATCAAAAGTGATAATTTTACTTTTTTTTACTACTACTACTAAATTTTTAGGTTTTCTTTTTTCTTTTTTTAACTTATCTTTCTGAAGATGACGATGACGAAATCGCAAAATGTACATGTTATACAGCCTGTCAAGTGTCATATGAGTTGGCAACTTTTCATAGCAATTTCTCACTGACGCTGGTGGGTGTGTAGACTTGCTGTCCAGAGATTGTACACGTGTCGATTGAGGAAGTGTTGTACACGTGTAGTTGTTAGATAGCGAGTTTATCGTTTTTGGTAGTGATAGCGAGTAGCTAAAATAGTGTGCTGGATTTGATGGCTTCGTATTAGCGTCGAGTGAAAGCGACTGCCCCTTAGTTGCGTCTTATCATAGTTTATACGCTCTCAACTGCTTCCGTTTGCTTTCAGTTCAAGAAAGACCGTTGTTTTTTCCCGAGAGAAAAGGAAAAATGATCGAGTCTCTGAGTCGGTCGAGGTATATATTTCAAAACACTCCAACTCCAATCTCTTACCGACTTAACCCGAAGAAATATTTTTTTTAATTAAATTCATTTTACACCATATTGATATTTCGGGCACATCCACTTTCAGTTAAAATTTTCTTTGAGCTTGGACGAAAATTTTATTTTTGACCTAAAATTATAATTTTATTCTTATAAAATGATATAACGATAAAATTACATTTTAAACAAAAAAACTAATTTTCATCAAACTTAATAAAAAAATAAATTAAGAAAAAAAAGTGTTTGAAATCAATATTTAGTAATTGTAATGTAACAAAAATAAGATTATAATTTAAGTTTTGAAAATAAAAATTTGAAACTTTTTTTGGGAGGGGGTGGTGGACCTGGCCAGGCCTCCCCTTGTCTATGCCATTGTATATGTGTGTATGGGTCTATGTATGTACCTGAATATTGTATATATGAGTGTATGTATATATACATACGTACATATGTATCGTATTCATATTTTATGTATTTTATGTAAGAACTAAATAAGATGAGCTAGAATAAGATATGTTATCTTTAGACATTTATGCTTGAACAAACTAAAATACCTACAAAAAAAAAAATAGAGTATTTTTGTAGGAGAGAGACTTTAGTCTTAGCCTTATATCTTTTTGGGTGGTTTTGATGGAAAACACAAACCCTTTTATATAGGCAATAACAAGAACTCTCATTTATAATTCCTATAATCTTTGGGCTACTCCCATTATTTCATCCATGAAACAATAGCAAGCTTCAGTCACCTTGTAATTAAAGGCTATTACTTATCATTAATAGACGAAGTGAACCGTTTGTCTAATATTCTCCCACTTGGTTCACTTAATGAGAAAGGTAAAATTAAAATGGCCAAACTAATGTCTTCAAATTTTGTCAAGGTATCCTCCACACACGAACCATGGTGTCATTGCTTTCTATAGTGAGAATTTCCCTTCCATGCATCACAATACATAGTATCCCTTTAAGTACTTTATGAACAATTATTAAAAGTTATTTTGGTCCAACTAAATCACCAAATAGATATTACGGATCCGTCACTTTATGTGCAATATTGAAACTGAATTCAACTTTATTCTTAGGGAAATATATAGCGACATAAGAGATATTACACTTTAAATAGGCTCATATGCTCCACATGACCCTGAAAACTATTTTGTTGGTCCTTTGGTCAATGGATCAGCTATCATTAAATCTGTATTCATGTGGTAAATGTCACTACATTATTTTTTATGTTTTCTCTCACACTTAGATACTAATGTCAATATGCTTGTTTCTGCTTCCACTCTTATTGTTGTTTGAGAAGAATAATGTAGCTGTATTATTACAAATAATCCTTATTGGTCTTTTAATGGAATAAACAACTCTAAGACCACAAATAAAATTCTTCTGCCATCTGGCTTTTGTTGTTGCTTCATTGCACGCAATAAATTATTTTTCCATAGTAGACGCGACAACTATAGTTTGCTTCGTGCTCTTCCAAGATATAGCTCCTTCAGCAAGAAGAAAGATATATTC
The DNA here is from genome assembly GCA_003952965.2 of Morella rubra. NCBI lineage: Eukaryota > Viridiplantae > Streptophyta > Magnoliopsida > Fagales > Myricaceae > Morella > Morella rubra. The sequence continues at coordinate 35,349,395 of CM025855.1, forward strand.
AGAAGTAAACTTTTTGGTGTCTACACAATTGGCCAAATTTGAATATGAAGAGCCACCATTTGCAAAACTTCTGTATGCTTGTAGGTTAGCATGTAGTCCTTGGTTCTTTGCAAATATAGCATTACTTTCTTTGCAGCCATTGAATGTTGAAGATTAGGGTTACTTTGATAGTGACCCAATAATCCAAAGGCCAGACATATGTCTGGACAGGTGCAAATTTGCGCATACATCAAACTACCCTATACAAATGCATAAGGCATAATATCATTTGCTCTTACTCCAATGCATTTTGAGGTGATTGACCTTTATGAAATTTTCTAAGTATATGAGTTATATTATATAATAATTAGCTCAAAAGTCTAGATTGTTTCCTCAGGCAAAATCGATTAATTTTAAACTCTCATAAAAACAAGAGAAATATAAAAGTGGTGATATGTGCAATGAGTGTGAAGATGTAAAATAAAAAAAAAACCTTTCTGAAATTCATATTTTTAAATTTTTTAGGGGTTTTGAAAAGAAATTAAAGCACTAAAAAAAGAAAAGATATTGAAAATTAAATAAAGATGTAAAGATAATGTTGTTGGAGACTCTTAACGTCCTTCATTTGTAAAATCTCGAATTTGCAAAATCAATGAGATGCTTAAAAGTCTAATATGATTAACTTTAAAATTTAGAAGATTTACAAACGGTGTTCCACTGATTCACGATAGCAATCCAGACCGCGGAATGAGGTTTGCCGTCCTTGATATCCCCTCAGTTTTGCTTTTTGAGGACAATACGAATTAGTGCAAGCTCTTCATCATCGGTCCAATCTGTCTCGTTCGCCATCTGGGCATGAACAACAAGGAAAACATGCAAAATTGAAAATGATTGTATGGAGTAGGAACATACCAAAAATAGGTATACAGAACACAACAAGCAAGCTTTTCAGTCAGAGCAAGGTATTGATTTCCTAAAAATAAGTAACCACTTTCCCAAATTGCAATACAACAAGTTATAGTGGAACGTAAAGTCCCACACACAGACATGGCAATTTATATCGACTGATAGTCTGACGCAATTTTAGGACAAAATTTGGTTTAATGAGTAGGTTAAGTCGGATGATCGTGAGATGGCTTTAAGGGAGATTAAAGCCATGCTGTACGAACGAATTTAATTGAGTGGATCCGAGACAGAAAAATTGTAGATAGAGAGCTGCCTCCAAGTTATATATCCTCCATGGGGTGGTTCTGGTTTCAGTTGTCCAATACGCATTGAACATCATAAGCTTTGAACCATTGGAATATCAACCTCTTACGAAGAGGTAGTTTATGCTTAGACAATCATTCGACGCGAGTCACTTAAGTCAGGTAAACTAAGACATGCTATGAGATTGGACAGTGCCTACAATCAACAACCAATACATGAGTTTATGCTGACAATTGGAAAAATGCACTGGCAGCGAGTATTTAAGTGCTGCCATAGAAATTCATAAGGAAACAGCAAATGCAAATCCTACTTAAGTGGCACCAGATAGTGGCACCAGATAGACTCAATTGAAACTCCTTAAATGTCAATCATACTTAATTGCTATATAAAAAATGAGTTTACGCATTTATGCTCAAAACTGAAAAAACAAAAGCAAACATAGAACTGGTATGTTGAACCCAGTAAAATTTACTAAACAAGATGGGATTAACAGAATTCAGGATCACGTGGAGTTAGACTAACATTTTTTCTCTTGAATCGAACTACTATAAGACTTTCATCTCTTTATGGGGAGCATCAGATAGCTTGGCAGCATCATTTGGAGAATTCTCGAATTTTGTGGAGTCCTCCTCCCTCTGGATATTGGAAGATCAATTTTGATATCGCCAATCGGTCTTCTTTTTCCTTTGCTGCTGCTGTGTGTAGAGATTCAGCAGGCACTTTACTCTTTGCTTGGGTGAAGAGATTTCCTCCAGGTTCCCCTATTATGGGTGAGGCCAGGGCCGCATTATTTGCAGCTTAGGAGGCTGATTTTCGGGTTGGTACTGCTGTTATTTTTGAAGGCGATAGTCAGTTGGGCTGTAATGCGATTATTGGCACTATTGTCTGCTCTGATTGGCAAATCAGCACCCTTGTGGATGATGTGCGGCATCTTCTTTCCCTTCATCCTAATTGGAGTTTCCATTGGGTCAAACGTACTGCTAACACTTTAGCTCATAAGATTGCTCATTGGGCAGCTAGTTTGAATTTGGAGGGGTTCTTTCCCTCGTCTTGTATTCTTATTGTTTGTATGGCTAGTGACAATCCAAGGTTTTCACCTTGATGGTTGTATTGGGAGTAGGAATACATCTTTGATTAGAGAAAAAAAAGAAAAGAAAAAAAAGAACTACAATAAGACAATTGTGGGCTCTTAAGAGTAATACCGTCAAATAGAAACACCCAGCAACACAGGGTCCCTAATAAGTGAAAACGAAATTGTTAAAACACCGAAGTGAGGTGAGTAGAAATGAGGATATTAACTTTAGAAACACTCTGGGTTGTCGGGGCCGTGATCAGCAAGATACAGGGATTAAGGCCTCTGGGACGCTTTTGGAGCGAAGCACGGGACTCCGGCGTGTGGGGCTTCGGTGCAACGGAGAGGGACCTGGCTAAACTGCAACTGCCAAGGGTCGATTTCCTTTTTGAGCGATTCTGCCATTGCAGCTCAGAATGTGGCATATCTGACTCTCTGCAATCAAGTTTGGGTCTTTATCTAAGCTCAATTTGGGGGGACAAATTGTTGTGCCAATGGGGGTTGGATATTTTTCTCCAGACACAAGAATGTTACCATTTCTAGCTCGAACATTGACTTCGAGGCACGCAAAGAGAGAGTGACAGTGACAGAAGTGATGTTTGCAAAAACCAGCAGCAGAATCCTAAACATATCCAAACGCGGGGGACGTTGGGTTTTAAAATTTAAAACCTAAGTTCAAACACAGTCCCGAATAAGGCCTGTGTTTTTCAATTGTTTTAGGATTCTCAATTCTATGGTTCAATTTGAAAAAAGATAAACAAATTATGTGCATCATACAACGTTTAATTTTATCTATATTAATTATCGGACAGAATAAAATCTACTGTAGAATTCATTTGATGTGTCTGTGTATATTTCTTTTGGAATTGACCCGTACAATTCGGATCTTTATCTTCCAGAAAAATTGAGCTGCAGCGATGCAAGGACGAAACTGAGACGAAATGTTTTCCAACCATTACAACTTACTACATCCTCCTTCCACTCCAACATATAATAATAAAAACCCTAGTTTCTATTATTGTCGAGAATTGTTTCACGCCTACTGAAGGAAAGGACCAGAAATTGAAACATGTAAAACTTCATTTGAACCACACATGAATCAATTGCACGATAACAGATGGTGTATTTACGATTATGTCAGTTTGTTATGATTTCTGTAATTTACAGGATTGTTATATAATTTCTGCAATATACAACGTCAATGTGTTCTAGTTCTGGGCCTGGTACAATACAAAACCTGCATCATTATGCGAAAACTAGTACTCACTGAATGCAGGAAGCAAAAAAAGTGGTAAAAATCTCTACCAGAATCTGTCTTTGTTTACACTTAAGTATCCAGCCATTACTTTTCCCCCAGTGTTCCTCATTCCATCTATAAGGAAGCACCAAGTGGAACCTAATGCTCCAATGAAAAAGTCAGCTTCGGCTGCCATCAAGAAATTGACAAGAGCATTGTTTGTGCTAGTCTCTCTACCGAGACTCGCTTCGTAATTCGCCATAGACATGTTTCCCTCTTGGCGTGTCACATTTGTGTGGTAAAAATTCCATTCAGAATAGCGTTTTGACTTATCAATGACTTCCTGGATTTAGATTACACAAGTGATTATGTCAAGCTTAAAGCATGAACTATCAGTTTACTTCTGAAAAATTAAGACAAGGGGAAGCAGAAGAGGAAGAATACTTTACCTGGATTTCCGTAGAAAGCCAAACACTGTTCAGTTGTGGGAAGTGCCTCCTGAGGCGTTGAGCAAGATGCACGTATTCTTCAAATTCTACTACCTTCATTTCGCATGATTTGTCTCCCATTCTTACATGCATGCTTAGTAGCGGCCTAGGTACCCAGGGTTTGTGACTAGACCACACATACTCTTCTATACCCGAACTTGGCCTGTCTGCAATTTCCTGAGACAAGACTTCTAATGAGGCATAATCATAAAAGAGAAAATAGTACGTGGTGTGATATGTAACAGATATTAACCCTCAGGATGATGATGATTGCAGTAAAATCTAAATCATTTTTCATCAAGATACTGCTTATGGCTACAAAAAGCATACATATATGTAGCTGCCATGTGAAGGCATGCCCCGTAGGGCTGTTCAAAACCACCAGCAACTGCCTCCCAGCGGTTTTGGCGGCAGTGCCCCTTTTTGCTGGGAGGCAGTGATCCAAGTGGAGGCAGTGGAATCGCCAGACATCCAAAAAAAAAAAAAAAAAAAAAAAACAGTGAGGCCAGCTGGAGGCTGGAGGGGACTCGAATCGGGAAACAAAACCCAAAAGTCAAAACAAAATTCATTTTGGTTTTGCCCCCAAAAATGAAAACGAAAAACAAATTGTTTGGCTTCTCAAAACTAAAACTATTAAATGTTGATCTCCACTCAACATGCTTAGACTTGGCCATAACATACATCCAAAAGATCCAAGTCTGAGTATAGAGCACAAAACATTTATAGGGGCTAGTATACCAGAGTATGTGTAATCCATAGGATTTGCTAACTGGGAACCAGATTATGAAGGCTTACTCAAAACAAGTACGATTTATTTAAGTACCACATACATTTTTTTTAAAATAATACCTTTAATACCAGGGACAACTAGATTCTAAACTGAATTGAGAAATCTCACACCACGGATTACTTGCCACTAGCAGAAAACGAAGTTCAATGATTTATCCCTTTATATCTTCACAACGGAACTCCCAAAGTAAGACAGGGAATAAGAAGTTCATCCAACCACAGATATACGGAGAGAGGCAGAGAGAATCTTCTCAATTCCTCAATGATCTGTAATTGGAGAACAATGCCTAAATTTTTTCCCTGCACCAATCCTCTAGGGAGATGAAGAGGACAAAAGGGAGAAGATTAACAAACCTTTGGCCATTCGTTGTTGAGACTTTGCAGAACCATTTTTGCAGCTTTCTTTCCAAATATCACATGGCGGGCAACATTTAATAAGCCGCACGTGTAATCTGTTGGAAATCTCATAAAGTATCGCACTGCCTGAGACCAATGTCAAGAAGATTGTCATCAGGTTCTAAATGTTCATTTATTTCTTCCTTTTTCAGAAAGTTGGACAACAATTCTCTTTTAAAACTGCACTTGGTCCATGAGTATATAAGATGGAAGATTTCCATTCTTAGCAAACCATAAGATCCCAAAATGCAGATCAATTCAAGATATACCTGTGCTCTCCACCATCTTAGATCCATTTTACGATGATGAGCAAGTAAACTCCCATTTACTTCTGTTGTTGGTTGCAAATAATTCCAAGGATCCCCCCAAATCCTGCAATAAAATCGATGGAATGAGAAGTCAGTCTGAAAATCTCTGAGAGAAGGTTTAACTCAACAGGTTAGATATGCAGGAGCTTACCTAGGAGTCCTTGCAGTCCATATTCTCTTTGAAGTATAATTTTCTTTTGCAGTTATGATTCCACTTTTCCATGCCTCTTCACTCCCCAAAAGCTCAAATGCACGATCTCGGCATTCTTGAGATGTTTCTGAAAAGAAATAGCAAGACCAGCTGGAGCGGGACAAACCTGCAGTACAGTATTTGCCACTTATAGTGTCAAGGGTTGACAATTTTGAAAATACTTTTGGTCACAAGGTGTAATTTTAAGTTTTTTAACCTAAAGAACAGATTCTTTGATTACCAAAGGAGAATAGATGCACATATCTTGTTGCTGTGATACATGAAACTAGCTAGATATTATTGAACTGCAAACATCAAAATATCATCACTATGGGATGATTGTGAAATATCAATCTGCTTGTTTGAAGAACAGCTTTGGAGTTTTTCCAAAAAATAAAGTAGCAGCTCAAATAATAGCAATATCAAGTTGCCCAGAGAAATCAATGATTAATGACACTTATTGCTACAGTACATACCCTTACAACCATTGTGGTCAGCCCGGTTGTAGTAGTTAGTAACAAGAACCCTTTTCTCAGTTATTGAAATAGCAAGAAGACCAAACATTCCAGCAAGCTGTGCTCCACTACCCAATCCAGGTAATCTGTCCCAATCAGCTACAAGAAATTTTACACTTGGGTCACTGCAGTTCAATGGATGCTGATGGAACCATATGTCACGCTGCACTTTTCTAGTCAAGGGGTAGTTTTCATCATCTGAGCCAATAACCTACAATAGTGAGTCATTAATTACAAAGTTCATCCTTAACTTTGTGCTATTGGTAGACATGGTGTATTCAATGGTGATATTAGAATAATGGAGGTGAGAGAGATCTTTTGGCAATTTGAGCTCATTTTGTATAGACTTGAGTAAGTTTGTTAATATCTAAAGATATGTAAAGATTCTTTACAGAATGTCGCGGTAACATTTTTAGCTGACGCTTTCATTCTAAATTTGTTGGTCAGAAATGTTTCATGGCAGTGTCTTTCCCCTCGGATATTATAGATGCACACCCATTAGGTGTTTCATTTTAACATTATATATATTAGTATATAGATGTATGTATGTATGTATGTATGTATGTATGTATGTATGTATATGTGTGTGTGTGTGTGCGTGCGCGCGTGTTAAAGTGAACTCTAGTAATAGTAAGGTATATATCTAACTCATGATTACCAGATTTTAGTGGAACTTTACATAAAATTCTGTCCGTAGGAGAAAGGTAGAAACTAAAATGGCACAAACTGTACCATCCAAATCTCCACTACACAGACACGAATGGTACTCACAATAATTTACTACACTCCGAAATGAAATCTCAGATCCTACATTTCCAAGAGAAAAATGTGCTAGAATTATGTAGGGATGAAAAGGTGCAGGGTAATTCACATTGATGTAAATGGTCATTGCTAGAGATATCACCTACAGTCACCATCCATCTAGCCATAGACCTCTTCTTGTCATCTTAAAATTTGAGTTATTCTTTTGCATGTCATCATTTACTGGTCGTACAGGTATCATCACTTCAACCTATATTGTTCTGTCAGTAAATAATAACATTTTCTTGATTTTGGACCAACTCTCAGTGCCAAACTACTATCTATGTGTGAGTCAAATTGTCATAAATACCGCAAAAATACAGAGGAGCTTAAGCATTACCAATCAATTAGAGATTGCAACTCTCCTGTCTAGACAAAAACCTCAGTGCTATCCCTTCAGGAAAATATCACACACAATCAACCCCAAAAGCGAGATCTACAATCCAAATCTCTTTTTGTTTTCTCTTTTCATAGCACTCTCTAATATACCAGCAAAGGTTATTCACAACGAAACAGAAACAGCTCTCCCGAACGAAAAAGGCAAAAAGGAAAAAAAGAAAGGGGAAGCAGTGTAGCTATCCCAGCCTTACTCCTGTTCTTCCTTAAATATAGCTATGATAATATTGGTCTGGGAATGTGTATATAAATACATAAAACCATCATGTATACGCACAAAAAAAATCTATACCTAAAACCTCCTGTAGCGGGTTTCTAACTAAATGTACTGTCAGGTAATAGATACATTATTATTGACTTATAAATGATAGAGACATACCCAGGGAGGATAAGCACCTTCAGATACTGCCTTAAGCCTGGAGTATCTCAGCTGTTCATTGGTTGTAGCTGCTGGGTGCATGTCTAGCAATCCCTTCCACCCTCCCCAAGGTGGAAAGCTCTCATTCTGAGACCGCATATCAAGACGTTGATTCACTTGTGCTGTCAACTTGCAGTTTTCCAAATGAGGGGCTTTTGGCACACTGTATCCAGTTAGTCTCAAATGCTTCAAGTGCTCACCATCTTCATTTAACATGGCACTCCAAGCTGAATATAGTAAGGAGACTTTCTCATCATCGTTTCTCTCTTTCTTAGTTTGCAAATCCCTTAATCTCTCCGTTTCCACTGGCTCAGAATTGAAGTTTGTCCTAGGAACCATATCTTTAGCCAAGAAAAAACAAAAAGTTTCAAGTCACAGACTGTTGTACATAGCTAGCAATCAATAATGAACAACTTCCAATTAATCAAAAATCGAACTTCATGGTTACCATTTCTAAAAGGCACAAGAATTAGTAAAATCTTCAATCAATAACTGGAACACAAAGTACAACTTCAGGCTTTAGATGGAAGGTTGCTGTTGTCAAATGATAAAGTGAGAACAAACTGTTCCCAATAAGTTGTTTTCATCCACGAACTTCCCCCTGAATTGTCAGTTAAACCCCAATAAAACCTTC